>CM042180.1:17036781-17085246 GCA_023376005.1 Doryteuthis pealeii
AGAGAGAGATAATAGTTTGTCCGTTACAATCCATCCGTACTTAAATCATAACGTAAGAAGAGGGTAATAATATGCTTACTTTTTTTCTGTCTAATTGTGGCCTGAAAATACCTTTCGCATGGATCGGTTTGGTTTTTTTTAAGATAAGATGTAATTTTTCCAATCGGATAATTTGACTCTTTGAATTACTATTGTTCTTTTGTAAAACCCTGTACGAATCTTTTTTTTTAAAAGAGATTGTTTTGGATAAACAAGTTCGAATAATTATTTCCGTTTATTCAAGATGGCTAACTGATTGGTGATGGTCCCTAGACGAAAGATATTTTCTGTGTTTTTACATTTACCGAATTATTGCTTATTTTACCTGTTTAAAAGACATAAAATTTAAATTTTGTTCCATTAAAGTGTTTACTTTTTTCCCGTAATGTTAAAATAAACTACCTTATAATTATTTATTTGTTTAAATTAGGCTGCAATGAATCAGGGAAGGAGAGTTTTTTTATATCAGAAAACAAACATTATGGAACTTTCAAAAATATAATTTTATTTCTTGTAACCTTTCGGGTGAATTTTTGTACTTTAAAAGGGTTTACAACATTTCGTGATACATACAAATAGCATTTTTTCGGCATTTTGAAATAAGAAGAAAGTGTGAATGAAAATAAATTGGAATTCTATCGACAGGTTTGGTACCACACCTGTCAAAGCTTTACCTCATTTCTCGTCCCAAAAATGTGGGCGCGGAAAAAAGGATTTTTGTTAGAAATAAACCAAATAAATTTGGAACTATACACTAAAAGTGTATTGAACACTAAAAAGTAATGCTTCCTTTATTTTACTCCTCTGGTTTTAGGTTTTAAAATCACACAAATCAAAAGTAAACAAAAATCTTGGCTTTGACAAATTTGTTAAAAATTGTAAAAAAAAAAAAAATCGCTACTACATAATCATGTAATCATTATATTTTTTTTGTTTGCTTTTTTCTTTTTTTTAATTAAAAAAAAGTTTCTGTACCTATTATTTTTTTTGTCTAAGTGTCGTGTCGGGTGCGACATTTCAACAATCAATCTTTAGCTATTTTTTTTTTTTTTTTAAACACACAAAATTGTCCTTATAATTTTTAGTGCCAAGTAAAATTGCTAAAAATATTTTGTGATGGTATTCATACCAAACAAAAATCTATTTGAAATTCGTTTTTTACATGATCGTACAAACTTCAAAATTCCTGTCTAGTGTAATAATCAAAACACTTGCATATTAATCATTTTAAGACAAAAGTTCAATAGCGAGTAGAACCCATGAAAAGAATCCCTATGTTAAAAACAATTCTAGTTAGTTTACTCTTCGCACACAACTAATAAAATTACTTTTTTTTTAAAAACTTTATTACACTTAAACCTATAAAAGGTGCGTGAGTAAAAGAGGATTTTAAACAATTGATTTTCAAATAGATAACACAGATGTAAATTAAATAAGTTTAAAAAAGTTTTTTTTTGGTGTTTTATTTTACTTACTTTGGATGTCTTATGTCTCGTAAACTCCTGTCTAGTGCAATTAAATCACTTGCAACTAAATTGAAAGCTTTTTTGGATATTAATTTGGCTTTTTCGGCATTTTCACCTGTTAATACCAAACGATCCCCTTTGTTGCCCGGGACCAATGCCGATGAGCTTCGGCTTTTTTGGTAATTCTCATATCTTTTCCTTCGGTACCGTAATTTCGTTCCCTCGCCACGTTTCCAAAAAAGTTGATGGGAAATAATAATACATGTATAATGAACATGGCAAATATTGCTAAAGTCATCCATAATTTGATGTTGAATCGCCTCTTAACAGAAATCAACGCACACATAATTTAATAAATTTTAATTTTAATGTTTTTCTTTTTATTATTATTATTATTATTATTCTACCACTGTTCGAGTTTTTGTTTTCTTTCCCTAATCTATTCTTGTCTTTTTTCATAGGAAATTGGAATGTTTATCTAACTTCGGTAAAAACAAATGTGTTTGCTATGTAAAAGGGTTGATGATCATTATTAATGTTGTAAAGTTCCTTTAGAGAAAACGAAAAGTTTTCTTCTTCCTTCTTCATCAACACTCCTCTTTCTCTTTATTTACACGCGTGTATTGTTGCTTTAAATTCAATCTTTTTAACACCGTCTGTAAAATAGAAATAACTTCCTTCTAACTCATATCTTAGTAAAATTGATAACTTAGCAAATTAGTCTACTACAGACATTTTAAGTTCCGACATCTTAGCTAAGCAATTATTGTTGTTGTTGTTGTTGTTGTCACGAAAGTAAATTAATATTTATACTTGCTCTCTTCCCCCACGCGGATCGTCAGCTAATTTCCACCCTAACTGCTATGTTATACACGCAACTGAATTGAATTATCTAAGTTTGCATCTTGGGATAAGACTTTGATTATGATTGAATCAATAAATTCATAAAGCTTAGAACGGTGGGAACACAACTTCATTTCTAATTCGTTAAAGTTTTTTTTTGTGGGGGGGGGGGGAATTTATCAATGAATCAATTCGATTCATATTTGCTACAATTACAATAATTTTCAATTTTTTTTTTTTTTTTTTTTTTGCAATTATTGCTAATTTGTATAAAAGAAAAGACGGAACTTTATCTTACTTATAGCCACAAGTATGAATAAAAATAAAAAAGTTATAATTAAGTATGAAATCGAAAGTTTGATGAAAACGAAAATAAAATAAAATTAATTTAAAAAATCATCCATCATAAAAGAAAGGTAAGACTACTTATTATTTCATTGTTTTTAAAATTAAAGTATAAAAACAAGAGAAAACTAACTAAAACTAAAACATGAAATATTCAGTTTGCCAGATGTTGGAAAACTTGACAAGAAATGTTTTTGATGACATTTCGTGAAAAGGAAATAAGATTGGTGATTTTGAAATACAACGGACAAAACAATTAACATGTTTTCTCTTTTTTTCTGTAATCGTGGATCCTTAAATATCCAGAGTCCAGTTTTGTAACTTGTTGATACTTGTTAGTCTTGTTGTTGTGGATGATATTTTAAAAAAACAACAAAAGTTACTTAAATAATATTAGAGTTTTCTCCCTTCCCTGTCCTAATGATTTCTCTTCCGCTTATTTTTTTATTTATTTCATTTCATTTCATTATTTACAAAGAGAAAGATTTCATGAAGGAACAAAATTGATATAGATATTATTAACATGAATGAAGAGAATAGATCCAAATAATGGATATTTTGGAGTATTTAAGCATGCGACAAAACACGTGGCAAATAGCCAATTGTCAAGGAGAGAAATACTGATCGTAAGATATGTACAATTTTTGTCAAGGAGGGGGGGGGTAATATTTAAAACAAAACAAAAACCTTGAAAAAACATGTTTTTTTTTTTTAATCAGTTAACATTGTAGGGTCAACCTTGGTTTTATTAGAAAAATTCCAGTTCCTAATTTTTACATTTCTAAAAAGACAAAAACCAGAAGATGACATTAAAAAGTTGTTTTTTAATTTTAAAACTTAAATTTCAAAACCTGGAAAAGGTTATTTGAAAATTCAAGTTATTTTCTTAAAATTCAAAAATAATTTTTATAGCATGTTTTACCTTTTTGTAAAAGACGATATTTTTCTTTGAATTAATGTAAAAAAATGTATTTTGATAATGAAATTATTGTTGTAGAGTGCACTACAAATTCATCAAAGTCTCATGTCTAGTACACAGAATAATGTATTAGTGTCAGGACATGAACAGTTTAGCAGTAATAATATACATGTATGTATGCCACTTTATGTGTGTGGAGAGGAGTATCAAAGGTTTAGTGTTAGCAGACTACAGGAAGCACATGGAGGCTTTGAAAGATGCAGTGTTTCGCAGCGCTACACGGACGCAGGCAGCTTTATTCCATGCCTCAGCATTAGTGTGAAAATTCTCTGATATAAATAGATCTATTTTTATTCACTTAAAAATTCAATAGTGAATTTTAAACATCTGTATGTTATACATACAAATTTTTTAATAAAAAGTATTTGATCTATCTAAAAACGGTATGATTTAAAATGGGCACAAACATATTTTCTGAAAAATTAGCATTGTCTTAAGGAATAATGAGTTTTCAACCTTTTTACTTAAAAAAATAACCAGATTTCAATCTGGGAACCGGCACACAACTGTTTCAATAGATATGTCCTGGTTTGTGTTTGTTATTTTCTTACGTTCATGTAGCTATGCAGTTTATTTTATACATTTATATACTTATATAGTTAGGTCAATTTTCTTGGGAAATAAGGGTGTAAAAAAAAATGAAAAAAAATGCTTAAAACATGTGGTGAAATCCTAATTTCCGGACTTAATGTCCTGAAATGAGATTTCACACATGTAGACGTTTATAATTTTGTTCAGTTTTAAGCATTTTTTTTTCCTTTTTCTCTTTAACCAAAAAAATTGGACCTAACTATATAAGTATATAAATTATAATAAATAAATAAACATTTCTTTTACATGTGATAATACCTTGTACATTGATTAGTTAATAAAAGCAAGGAGCTGATTTATATAAAATCAGAAAAAAGCTCATATGAAATATAAGAACAAAAGTTCTTGAAGGAAATCTAATTTCATAAAAAGTTATTAACTTAAAGAATTAATGTTTTTTTGTTCCAGTGGGATTAGAGAAATAATCAGAGAACAAATATTCAAAAAATAAATAGTGAATATGTAAATACTCAATAGAAAGAATGGATATTTACCATGTACCCCACGTTAGGCACAGGCCCCTATTAATGTGGTACTACACAAACTGAAGCTCATGGGAGGCAGGTGCCAAAAAAAAATACATTGATCTCGTCAGTATTCCCTCAAGGCACTGGGCAATAACCCAGCCCTGCCCCTTTAAAATCGATGGGCAGGTGTTGCCTGTGGGGATGGCCACTGGGATCAACAATGTTAACTTATGCAGTCCAAGGCCGAAAACCCTCCATTCGAAACCAGAGTTTTAATAGAGCAAATCTTACAAGACATAATGAACCAAGAAAGAAAATTATGTTTATCAAAATAAAAAGTCTGTCTAGAATTTGTTGCCAACAAAAATTCAAACTTTCACCAATGATAATAAGAAAAAAATTCTTTTTATTTAAATTAGTCTGTCTAAACTAACTATATAGCTTACAAATCAGTAATTAGTTCTTATTGATGTCTATATCTTTAGTCTATAACTTGTATAGATTTATAGGGTGATAAGAAGTTTTGTGTTTTAAGGTTTAAAAGGTGGCTGTGGTTATTCTCAGTGCATGTTTCTTAAGGTTTGCTTTGTAACCCATCTTATTTGGTGGTCCACACTGAAAAGGAAGGAATGCAAGGAAAAAGGAAGAGAACAAAGACAGAAGGTGGTTTTATGATTTAGGCTTTATTCACCGGTCATAGGCACCACGTGGCAAAGAAATATCTCCCTGGCCAGTAGTAGTGACTAAACACATTCAAGGCCTAAACTCAAATGGCTGATAGATTCTCTTGGCGGTCAGGAGTGGGTCCTTTTTCTTGCACATGCGCGGAGGGTCTTCCACTGAAGGCTCATGGGAGTTTGTTATTTTATTTTTTATCTTAATTTTATTTTAATCCCCACAAATTTCATTGTGCAGTCTTATTTATATAAAAAGTTATTTAAAGGATGAAAAATATACAAAAATTTAAAGTCACCACAGTTACAAATAAACAATATACAAAAAACTTGTAATGATTTGACTACACCAGACGATGACTCTACTGATTAAGATTTTTTCCCTAACTTCTTCTTTTTTTTTATTTAGTATGAATACAAAAGTAAAATAATGAAGGTAATGTTGTTTACTACTTCTTATTTTTTTCAAGATTTTGACTGATGAAGGAATTTGGCATTCAGAAATTCATCCAAAGAAGAAAATGAAAAAAAAACAAAGCCATGAGAAATCATTATTTCTCTCTAACTTAATTTACAAAAGTTTTATTTCACATCTTTACTTTCTTTTTGTAAATGTGAATAAATTTACATTAGTTACTATCCTTTAATGAGGCAAATTAAAATAACTATGGAAGCCATAAAACATATCTTAATAAATAATGGAATGTTGGTATGTGATGGCAAGTAAATTCCCTTAAATGGTAATGAATGTTACTCGCAGATCCATTGTTTCTCCAAGTAACATATGACAGATTGTACCAGATTCCAGTAGGAATAATACTTGACCTAACCTATTATTGAAATCCAAAATGGCTAAATAACTTCACTTACTTGGATATTTACTAAGTTTTTGTAACCCTTCACTCTATCTATTTCATGAACTGAGTAAATTTTCTGTTTCTCTGTCTATAACACTTTTCAGAAGAGAACAGATACTTCACTAAGATTCAAAACATTTGCACAACAAGACACATTTTAACATTTAATGGTTTTAATAGTAAGAGAAAAAGATACTACATTTTGATGTAAATATGAATAGAGAAGAAGAAGAAGAGAAGATTATCATTATCATTATCATTATCATTATAATAATAATAATAATAATAATAATAATAATAATAATATTGCTCATTAGAGTTTTTTATACCACCTTGGACAATGGTTTTACGTTAAAAATTAGTAGACAGCAACAAAAAGAACCTTGCTGTGTCCAAACAAATACTGTTAATTTTTCTCACCATCTCCATATGACTCTTAATGCTTTCTTAGAAGGATTATATGAATCCCATTGGAAAATACTGATCTGTACTGGGGAATTTAAACTGATTCTGCATTGATCTGCGCTTAATAAATAAACCAATCTTGCAATATCCAAGTTTACAAGATTTATTCCCCTTTAATTTTGCTTTGATTTTTAACATTGGATTTTTTTAAGTAAATAAAAAATTAACAAACAATATGGAATTTAAATATCTTATCATTTTCAATTTATTTTTGATCACTTTGTTTTTAATTTCCAAGCAAACCTGAAAAAATCTCATAATGCTGAGAAGATTTTCTTATAACATTTCTTATTTAATCACATCAATATTTTTTCCATAAAAAATTGGATTATTTCCTATAACTTCAAACCTAAAAAGGGGAACCACTCTGAATGAATTTTATAAATTATTTATTTATTTATTGATCTACTAGGAAAAAAAAGAAGACGGGGTTAGGGTAGGGTTTAGGGTAGTTTAATGGGAAAATAATGGTAGATTAATTAGCAGATAAAATTCATTCAGAGTGGTTCCCGGGTTAGCTTAGTAGTTCTTATACTAAGAATGCGGTTCCAAAATAACCGCCAAAATTTGCTCTGTGAGAGAGCCTCAAGGTTTGTGACTTGCCTCAAGTGGTCACCTAAACAGGAAATGGAAGATTTTTGCCAGGAATCCTTAACCTGACTATTTACCAAAAATTACTACTCACAGTCCAAGACTACAAAACTTTTATTTTTTTATCAAAACCCTTTTTTTGCTTTCACTGCACAACAGTAGTGATTTACTTACAACGCTTCACCAATCACCAAAAATGCCATTTACATATATTTAGGGTGTTTTTAAAACCCCAAGAACTATTTCTTTTAAGGGAACCATTTTTACCAGTAGGAATGACCAGGTCAAGGGTACGTTATTCAGGGTAGGGCGAAAGTGGAAGGGGGAAGCATAAAACCAGGCCGAAACCATGACAGGACAAAAATATACAATTACTACTAATCTGCTAGAACAGCGGCAGTGGGACATTAACGGCATTGTAAACAGATTGATCATCTCTCTTCAATTTGCCAGGGAAAAAAGCCCCCAAGAAAGTATCTGTCACACAGAATCCCCTCTCATCTTCCAATATCCAAGAGAAAATTGGGAGGCTCCTATTGTTAGGATAATGAAGCCCAACTTTGTCAGAGAAAAGTTGATCCCCCTCCCACTAAGACTTCTCCATTGCCAACAAAAAGGCATTGGATTTGATGGAGAGTTAAAGATGGATTGAAAAAAGGTGGGGAGAAGGTTCAACCTGCAGAGCTTGTCCAGAAAGAACCCCAGATGCAGGACATCACCAATTTAGCAACATATACATTCATATTCAGGGTGGATGCATTCATATTCAGGGTGGATGCATCAATCCAGACAACAACAAAAAACAATTCTACAATGAAAGCCTTCCTCTAAATCTAATACACTACTACCACTGCTAAAGGAAAGGATACCCCTCCCCTACTTCTCCTCATCCCAAGTCAATTCTAACCACCATCCTCACTCTAACAACAAATATACATAGGTGTAATTTATAAACTGCTGCCTAAACAGCAAACTTTTTTTTTTATAAACAGAAAACCAAAATAGAAAACATCTGCAGAGTGGAATGCAACATATTAGATAAAAGATCTTTTCTTACAATTCCAGAAGTTTTCTCAGCAATTTGGTGGGAAGGATGTGGAGGGCCTAAAAATTTCTCCAAATGTTAAGAAAGTTCTAACTGTAGTAAGATCTGACCAAGGGTCTGAGGAGGTTTTCTCTATGCTTGGGGACCCAGTGTTCCTTTGCATCAACTGTGGGGAAGGGGAAAGTTTCAGAGAGGTACCTACAAGATTTATACATATCTTACTTTTATAATAGCTAATTCTAGAAAGAAAATGTCAAGAAGGTGTAGCTTACTAAGGTCAAAGCATCTGTGTTGGTGTGGCGGTGGTGGAAGTTGTTCTCAACATCTGTGGACAGGCGTGCGCAATGGTTGGCATTTATCATGATCACCCTAACACACATGCTAATGCATGAACATACGCTGCTTATCATATAAGCTGCACAAATGCTTAAGCCCTGGTGTGAGAAGACCGCAATAATTTTATTCTAAAGATTTATACTAATGGATAGCGGCTTTGATTTAAAGCTAATTCTTCGATTTGATGGTACTGATTGGTGGTTGAGTTGGTGGAGAAGGCAGAACTTTGTAGGCAAAATGTGCAACATAAATCAACCAGAACATGTCATTCTCTGAGACTGATATTATTATAGATGCCATCTTGTTTGGGGGGTGTGAGCGACTGCACTCTCATGTGTGCCTTGCAAAGGTTAGGTATATTCCTCGTGCATCAACGAGAATGGACCAACTATCTATTGACCAGATGCTGGCACATGCCCAGTCAATCCTCAAGGATGACACTGTGGAAACCGAGCCAGTAGTGGTAGCAACAGCTATACAGGAGACAATGTGGCACAAGATTCCCAGTTATCAAACGGAGAGCAGGAAAAGCACACAAGGAACATGATGGCGATGCACTGTTTCCAATGCAACAAAATGGGACTCTTTGCAAAGACCTGTCCAGGAAACAAAACAAGGGAATAGATGATGATGCCAGTCTCTTCCTTAAGACAGTCTCTTCACTTGTTGACTATGGTTGTTCCTGATCAATAGCCAGCAAAGATGTCTGCTAAGCATGGATAAAGAGGTTTTTTGCATGTGATGATCATTAATGGGGACACCACCCCCTGCAGAGTCAGAGTTGTCCATGTCAGTCTAAATGGGGGCAATCCCTTTGAGGTTGACATCTTAGTAACTCACAAGAAGCCGTAGATATAATCTGTGGATCGGAAATGAATACCATAAGAGAGATGGGTGCAGTACACATCTTCATCTGTTTACGGTGAATTTGGTTGCAGTAACCACCCAATGTGCGGCACTAACCATCAACAAAAGGGAACATTGGTAAAATTTTGGACCTTGACATGGAATTGAACGGGAGACCATACCCGACAGATTACGCAGTGTCCAATTTAGCACAATGAGAATATGGCATGAATTTCAGGTGTTTTGACAACAGCTGGCTGATGCCAATCTCGAGGGGGGGGGGCTTTAGCTACCTAAGGATCTAATACCGTTAATGGTGGTAGTTCGAAGAATAAACAGAAAGTTCACCCTGTTATGGACTACCAGGGAGTTACATAGACATATTCACAGCAATGCTGATGTCTGTTGCACAAACTAAGAGAATGGCAGCAACGTGGAAGATAATGTATTACTTCTGGATTTACAATAAGGACTACCTAAAGGTACATGTCACTAGTATTCCAGACGTGCTTCTAAAGGACGAAGGTATTATGCAGCTAGTTTCAGTCTGAATGTAATGCCCCTTATAATGTAATTGATAGTCAATATGGTATTGACTCAGGATGAATCTATCAAACATACCGTGTCAGCATACATTGACAACATCTATGTCGATGAAGCCTAGTGCAGACAAGTGCAGGAGCATTTTTTCCAATTGTATTGGGCTTGTATGTCTGGGAGCAAGACATGCTCAAGTAGAGTTGAGGGAATGAGATCCCACACAGTACCGGCCACCATTGCTCATTGAAGTGTATTTTCTTTGTGCAGAAAGCTCTGCAGGGCCTGGTGGTATGCTGCTGGCTTTGTACCAGCAGTGGCATTTCTCAAGCAATAAACTAATACAGCAACCAGAAGAGCTGAGCTGACATAACCAGCAATACACTATTAAAGTGCATGCTTACTGAAAAGGGACCAGAGTTTGACAAGAGTCTAAAGGGAGGCAAAAGGGAACTGATGCGTGCACTGTTGCTAAATTATGGTGTGCGTTGATGTGAGCCCTGACAACAGGAGTAGTATTAGAAGTTAATAGGGATATCATCAAAGATGAGTGCTGGCTGCATCAGGTGAGATGTGCAGCAAATAAAATCTTGCTGAGATGGACGTGGTCCTGTAAGACATTAATCTGGTGCTCCAATGGAAACAACGGTACTGCACCTGTTGACCAATTTAGCATGTGTGTACCAGTGGATTTCTGGCACATTAACAGAGAGGAGGGTGAAGGTATACACCAAAGTGGCTATGTGTGTACCAATGAATTTCTGACACATTAACAGAGAGGAGGGTGAAGGTATCACCAAAGTGGCTATGTGTGTACCAATGGATTTCTGACACATTAACAGAGAGGAGGGTGAAGGTATAACACCAAAGTGGCTATGTGTGTACCAATGGATTTCTGACCACATTAACAGAGAGGAGGGTGAAGGTATACACCAAAGTGGCTATGTGTGTACCAATGATTTTGACACATTAACAGAGAGAGGGTGAAGGTATAACACAAAGTGGCTATGTGTGTACCAATGGATTTCTGAACATTAACAGAGAGGAGGGTGAAGGTATACACCAAAGTGCTATGTGTTGTACATGGATTTCTTTTCTGACACCTTACAGAGAGGAGGGTGAAGGTATACAACCAAAGTGGCTATGGAGATGATAATGAGTTGGCTTGCCAAAGAATATGGCCTTCATTGTGACCTCAGTCCAAGTCTTGCATCAAACCGAGCCAATCATCGATCAGGGTCCTGCAGTAATGGCTCGATGCAAATTTGAAAGGAACATAGCTAAATATAGCCATTTGTTTGCACCCCGAATATGAATATTTAATTAGCAAGCGGATATCCTGGCGTAAACTTTGTGAGGCATATTGATCCCTGTCAAGGAAGTGGTGGAACGATGTGAGGAATGTAGTCCATAAAACAGTACAGTGGAAGCCTGGATGGTTATGACGTTAGAACAGTTGGTGTCAAGTAGGGATGGACATGACTCATCTTAGTGGCCGACACTAACTGACGCCGATCGATTGTGGCCTATATTCAGTTCTCTATTTGGCACCACTATTTCATCAAGATTCTGCCAGTGTCATCCACACCTGGAGTCTTTATTTTATGAACAGGGACCACAACTGAGCTGCTCACCAACATGGATGGCAATCTGCTAGAGTGCATTCAGAAAATTCATAGAGACTGCTTTTTCAGTGTACTCACTTCCCAACTGGGAATGCATAGTGGAAAGATGCATGGCAGCACACCGTCAAGCAGATTGTTACTAGAAAGCAGTGTTCCATGGAGCAGGTGTGTACTTTACAATATCACACACAAAAGATGATGCATCAGCCTCCACATCCTAGCAAATGGATCTACACTTATCAGGTGGTGAGTAAAGGTGTAGACGTAGTACTCTCCAGAAGGCATGGAGCATACAGCCTACAGAGTAGGGGAGATTCAGTGGGGGGGGTGAAGAGCGCACACAATACTTGCACATCACAGTTTGGGAAAGGGTTGATGACAGGACACGGACATGGTTTGCATCAATCTTGGTTGATGGAAATGCCTTCACCTTATAAGAGATGAATCGGTACCACCAACCATGAAGTGAGTTCTCAAATGCGAGTGTGGTAGAGTACAAGGACAGTGAGTCATTGAAGCTACGATCACAGAGAGTGAGAGAATTCTGTTCACAGACATCCCAGGCAATATGATGGATGACAATGACATGTTGGCACACTCCAATTCCCTCAATCAATGTCCCAACTGCTGAAGAGACACATGCCCTTTGGTTCCGCTGCAGCGAAACACAAGACAGAAGTGACTGCTCCCTAGTTTTGTTACCTGTGTGATTGGAGTCAGAGAGGGTTTGTAGCTTTAACAAGGTCAAACATCTGCGAATTGGTGTGATGGTGGCCGAGTGCATACCTCAACATCTGTGGGCAGGTGTGCACAATAATTGGCATTCACTCAATCGCCAAATCACACATATAAATACTGCTTACTATACAAGCGTACAAAACACTTAAGCAGACAGTAAGAACAACAGTGCTGGTATGAAATGACTGCAATCATTTTTTTTTCTAAAGATTTACTTAAGAGAAGGCCTTTCTGGCCTTGTGAAGCATACAGTTGGATGATGGAGAGGACCCCAATTGACCAGAAATAAGTGCTCCTTCTATTGCAAATGCCAGCATGTTCAATGGTTGTTCTTGATAAGGCATTATATCAGATATTAGCGTGAGTGCCATTTGAGACACTTAGTTAAAACAATAATGACAGGTATCACTCATTTGCCCCTTTAGGTCAGCAAGATATTTTATAGTGGGACAGGTAATTTTGTCAGAAATGTGTCTAAAGTTGTGATATGGAGTATATATCGACACCTTCATATTTGCATGCTGTGTGGAAAGCCTTTGCCTTTGAGACCAATTCTATCTGTAGTAATGAGGTTTCTGCAGCTGGATAAGAGAAGACACTATGTATCTGCTGACTTAATATTATAAATGTTGTGATTTGACAACATTACAAAAGGGATTCTTTACTTCTCAGAGTCTTATCTCTTTCTTTAAGATCAGCTTAGTCAAGTTTAGGACTGAGAGAGGAGAGAAGAGAGAGAGAGAGAGAGAGAGAGGTCTTGGTTGGAATTTGGTTGAAAGGTAGGTGAATGTCCAAGTGAAGAAAGTTTGATCTCCATTTTTTAGGGACACTACGAATTGAGTCTAGAATTCTTGCACTCTGGAAAGTCTGCAACCATTTAAATAATAAGACATTTTTTTTTATTTTTGTTAAAAAACAAAAACAAAAACAAATGATAATAGTATCATATGCAAATGAGATTGACTATAAAAGTAGTCTGCTCAGTAGCAAGGCAGATCAGCTACTAACTGTACTTATAGAGACAATGCGCGTTCCCAAGATTTGATCTGACTTTACATTAAAATAAAAAAACATTATTTACTTAAACTAGAGTATGTAAGTGCATTGGGGTTTTTGTTTTTGAATTTACACATGCTTTTGATTTTACTTACCCCCCCCCAACACACACCACACTCATTAGTGCCAAGAACCAGTTTCTGAAAATGTGAAATGTTTTTTGAATTATTATTTTATCACTTCTTTTGATTCAGTATTCATTTTGTCTGCAATTGAACGAGGAAGATCTGTTATAACAACTCATTCTTAATTGTAAATATTATTCTTTTCTTTGTTCATTCACAATTTCATCATAGATTTTTCTTAATTGTAAATAAAAATTTCAATCATTCTCTCCCCTCTCAATATGTACAAGTGAAATAGTTATAATTTTAATGAGAAGATCATGTATTTTGGTTAGTGTAGTTTTGAAAAGATTTTGAGAATTTAAAGGTCCACTCTAGGAACAAAAGTTTGACTATTGACACTTGCAATCATTGCATGAGTAGCACAGCTTGGTATGTGAGGTAAAATTGGGAACTGATGTAGGTGTGACGCTCCACTTCGCACGCAAAAACAATTCTCCTGGTCTAGCGCTAGTGAAAAGGGGATAGAGTATAGACATAGACAATACCTACATAGGTCACTTCTATTGACTATTTTTTTTTTGGACCAAGTTGAAAAATAGGATGTGGGTTTTGGAAGTTTTGAGTTTTGAGTTTTGTTTAACGGCATATCAGAAACCCCTGTAGGGTCATCTTAATGCCAAAAGGTTATTTTGGATTTCAAGACTTTAAAGGTAGTTGGTTCCACTGGATATAATTGGTTATGTTCTGTATATTTTGTTGAAAAGGTTGTCTTTTTTTTAATAAAATTTAAAATGTTTTCCAGGGTTTGTAATTCTTGAAGATGTTTTCAGGTTCTCTAGCTTGGATAGTAATTTGCGCGGATATGTTTAAGTCTGTTACAATTTAGCAGGATATTGCTTGTTGTAATTGTACTTTGCATGTTGGGCACACCTGGGGACCTCCTTTTTAACAGTACGAATCGGTAATCGTGGGTGTGCCCAATACGCAATCTGGCGAGTATTACTTCTTTCTCTTCTAATACTTCTGTGGCAATCGGCACTGGACGACCCCCTCCACACACACTTTAGGCCTCGTACTCATTTGTATTTTTGCAATCAAATATTGTGAACAGCTGAAGGGAACGCACAGTTCCATAGCAATAATACCCTTAGGGAAAGGTATGATCCAACATTCTCGCCTCCAGCTATGGGTAAATAGTAGGGAGACGGGCTACTTCACCTTAGATTAAGCAACCAGTCTAGGGGACAGGAAAACTCTAAATTCAACCCCTCTAAATCTCCGCTTGAAATGGGTCATACTCAGAATAGCTCAGGGCAGGCCTACTTAGTGATCTATTTCACAATTTAGAACAAGAACACATAGAATTTGGGTTATAGAAACTTTCGGCCTGATAGATACTAAAGACAAAACATTAACTAACTAGGTGTAAATTTTTCTAAATAAATACAACTATAATATCATAAAATGTAAAGTTTTGGCCAGTTTACAAACTTTTCTCGTTTCTCTTGCATCAGAAAAATAAAGTCGAGTTACCCATGTCGGCTTTTTTAACCTGGACTAAAAGCAATGGTACGTTGAGGCAGTAATTCTATGTTTGTTTTATTTTAATATTTTAAAGACATTTTTTACAACCTTCAACGATAACGTATAGATATAAAATGATTATGTTGTTGCTAGACAATTTTTAGTGTTTAAAAATTTACCTTTATACGAAAGCTAATTTTTTATTAGGTCGGATTTATCTGCAGCCGAAACGTCCCGGGTTGAAACTGTCCGCAGTCAGTCAGAAGAAAGAAAAGGTAGGGAGTAAACATTTTTCTTCCTTCCTCTAAATTTCCGTCGATTTTCTTTGAAATATATACCTATCTAACATATTTTTACCAGTTTCACTAGATATAAAAAATGTTTTGCATAAAACTCAATAAGGGTTGAATGGGACATTTTAATAAAATGTATAAAACTACCCATGATAATGATTCTTATCTTAGAAACATATTATTTATTCTAGTGAAACCGGTGAAAAAATATGTTAGATGAGGTAGTCATATTTCAAAAGAAAATCGACGGAAATAGAGGAAGGAAGAAAAATGTTACTCCTACCTTTTCCTTTTCTTCTGACTGACTGCGGACAGTTCAACCCGGACGTTTCGGCTGCAGATAAATCCGACTAATAAATTAGCTCTTTCGTTAAAAGGTAAAAATTAAAAACACTAAAAATTGTCTAGCAAACAACATTAATCATTTTAATATCTATACGTTATCGTTGAAGGGTTGTAAAATGTCTTTAAAATACTTTAAAACTAAAAACAACATGATTACTGCTCAACGTACCAATTGCTTTTAGTCCAGTTAAAACGCGACATGGGTAACTCGAACTTTATTTTTCTGATGCAGAAACGAGAAAAGTTTTCGTAAACTGGCCAAAACTTTACATTTTATATATTATAGTTGTATTTTATTTTAGAATAAATTACACCTAGTTTAGTAATTTTTGTCTTTTAGGATCTTATCAAGGCCGAAAGTTTCTAGAACCAAATCTATGTGTTCTTGGTTCTAATTGAAATAGATCACTAAGTAGGCCTGCCTGAGCCTATTTAGTAGTGACCATTCCAAGCGGAGATTTAAGAGGTTTGATTTAGAGTTTTCCTTCCCTAGACTGGTTGCTTAATCAGGTTGAAAGAGCCCAGTCTGCCCTATATTTACCCATAGCTGGAGGGAGAATAGTTGGATTCATACCTTTCCCTAAGGGTATTAAGTGCTATGTGAACTGGGTTCCTTCAGCTGTTCACAATATTTGATGCAAAAAATTACAAATGTAGTAAGCGAGCCTAAAGTGGTGTGTGGGGGGGGGGGTCGTCCCAGTGCCGATAGCCCACAGAAGTATTAGAAGAGAAGAAGTATACTCGCAGATTTGCGTATTGGGCACACCCACATTACCCATTCGTACCTGTTAAAGGGGAGGGTGCCCGCAGTGTGCCCAACATGCAAAGTACAACTTACAACCAAGCATATCCTTCTAAATTTGTAACAGACTTAAACATATCCCGCAAATTACTACTCAAGCTAGAAACCTGAAAGACATCTTCAAGAAATACAACCCTGAAAACATTTTAAATTTTATTAAAAAAAGCAACCTTTTCAACAAAATATAACAGAACATAACCAATTATATTCCTAGAACCACTACCTTAAAGTCTGAAATCCAAAATAACCTTTTTGGCATTAAATGACCACAGGGGTTGATATGCCGTTAAACAAAACCAAAAACCTCACAACTCAAACCCACTATCCTATTTTTAACTTGAGTTCAAAAAAAAAGTAGTCAATGAGTGACCTATTGTAGGTATTGGTCTATGTCCTATACTCTATCCCTTTTCACTAGCGCTAGACCAGGGAGATTGTTTTTGCGTCGAAGGTGGAGCGTCACACCTACCATCAGTTCCCATTTTACCTGCACATATCCAGCTGTGCTACTCATGCACTGATTGGCAGTGTCATATCAAACTTTGTGGTTCCTAGGTGGACCTTTTAAATTCTTCAAATCTTTCAAACTAACACTCACCAAATACACTGATCATTCTCATAAAATTATAAACTAATTTCCACTTGTACATATGAGGAGGGGGGAGAATGATTGAAATTTTATTTACAATAAGAAAAATCTATGATGAAATGTGAAATGAACAAGAAAGAATGATATTACATTAAATATGATTGTTAGTACAGATCTTCCTCGTTCATTGCAGACAAAATGAAATTAACTGATCAAAAGAAGTGAATAATAAATAATTCAAAAATTCACATTTTCAGAGAACTTGGTTCTTCTGGCATCTATGAAGTGTGTGTGTGTGTGGGGGGGGGTAAATTAAAATCAAAGCAGTGCAAATTCAAACAAAAAAACCAATGCACTTACATACTCTAGGTAAGTTAAATAATTTTTTTTTATTTTAATGTAAAGTCAGTCAATCTTGGGAACGCGCATTTCTCTATAAGTACAGTTAGTAGCTGTCTGCTTGGCTACTGGAGGCAGACTACTTTTATAGTCAATCTCATTGCATATGATACTATATATTTGTTTTTGTTTTTGTTTTTAACAAGAAATAAAAAAAAATGGTCTTACTTACTTTAAATGGGTTGGCATGACTTTCCAAGAGTGCAAAATTCTAGACTCAATTGGTAGTGTCCCTAAAAATGGAGATCAACTTCTTTCACTTGACATTCAACTACCTTTCACCAAATTCCAAAAACTCTCTCTCTCTCTCTCTCTCTCTCTCTCTCTCTCAGTCCTAAACTTGACTAAGCTGATTCTAAAGAAGAGATAAGACTCTGAGAGTAAAGAATCCCTTTTGTAATGTTGTCCAAATCACAACATTTATAATATTAAGTCAGCAGATACATAGTGTCTTCTCTATCCAGCTGCAGAACCTCATTACTACAGATAGAATTGGTCTCAAAGGCAAAGGGCTTTCCACACAGCATGCAAATTATGAAGGTGTGTCTGATATACTCCATATCACACTTTAGACACATTCTGACAAATTACCTGTCCCACTATAAAATATTCTTGCTGACCTAAAGGGCAAATGAGTGATACCTTGTCATTATTGTTTTTACTAAGGTGTCTCAAATGGCCACTCACGCTAATATCTGATATAATGCTTATTCAGAACAACCATTGAACATGCTGGCATTTGCAATAGAAGGAGCACTTATTTCTGGGGCAATTGGTGGTCCTCTCCATCATCCAACTGTATGCTTCACAGGCCAGAAAGGCCTTCTCTTAAGTATAAGTCTTTAGAAAAAAAAATGATTGCAGTCATTTCATACCAGCACTGTTGTTCTTACTGTCTGCTTAGTGTTTGTACTGCTTGTTATGTAAGCAGTATTTATATGTGTGGTTTGGCGATTGATTGAATGCCAATTATTGTGCACACCTGCCCACAGATGTTGAGGATGACTTTCGCACCATCACACCAATTCGCAGATGTTTTGAACCTTGGTAAGCTACAACCCTCTCTGATCTCCAGATCACACAGGTAACAACTAGGGAGCAGTCACTTCTGTCTTGTGTTTCGCTGGCAGCGGAACCAAAGGGGCATGTGTCTCTTCAGCAGTTGGGACATTGATTGAGGGAATTGGAGTGGTGCCAGACATGTCATTGTCATCCATCATATTGCTGGATGTCTGTGCAGAATTCTCTCACTCTGCTGTGATCCGTAGCTTCAATGACTCACTGTCCTTGTACTCTACCACACTCGCATTCTGAGAACTCACTTTCATGGTTGGTGGTACGATTCCATCTCTTATAAGGTGAAGGCATTCCATCAACCAAGATTGAGTGCAAACCATGTCCGTGTCCTGTCATCAACCCTTTCCCAACTGTGATGTGCAAGTATTGTGTGCGCTCTTCACCCCCACTGAATCTCCCCTACTCTGTAGGCTGTATGCTCCATGCTTCTGGAGGAGGTACTACGTCTACACCTTTTACTCACACCTGATAAGTGTAGATCCCATTTGCTAGGGATGTGGAGGCTGATGCATCATCTTTTGGTGTTATATTGTAAAGGTACACCACCTTCTCCATGGAACACTGCTTTCTAGTAACAATCTGCTTGACGGTGCTGCCATGGCATCTTTCCACTATGCCATTCCCAGTTGGGAAGTGAGTACACTGAAAAAGCAGTCTTCTATGAATTTTCTGAATGCACTCTAGCAGATTGCCATCCCATTGTTGGTGAGCAGCTCAGTTGGTGGTCCCTGTTCATAAAATAAAGACTCCAGGTGTTGGATGACACTGGCAGAATCTTGATGAAATAGTGGGTGCCAAATAGAGAACTGAATAAGGCCACAATCGATCGGCGTCAGGTAGTGTCGGCCACTAAGATGAGTCATGTCCATCCCTACTTGACACCAACTGTTTCTAACGTCTAACCATCCAGGCTTCCACTGTACTGGGTTTATGGACTGACATTCCTCACATCGTTCCACCACTTCCTTGACAGGGATCAATATGCCTCACAAAGTTTACGCCAGGATATCCGCTTTGCTAATAAATATTCATTATTCGGGTTGCAAACAATGGCTATGTTAGCTATGTTTCCTTCTAAATTGCATCGAGCCATTACTGCAGGACCCTGATCGATGATTGGCTCGGTTTGTGCAAGACTTGACTGAGGTCACAATGATAGGCCATATTCTTTGGCAAGCCACTCATTATCATCTCCATAGCCACTTGGTGTATACCTTCACCCTCCTCTCTGTTAATGTGTCAGAAATCCATTGGTACACACATAGCCACTTTGGTGTATACCTTCACCCTCCTCTCTGTTAATGTGTTCAGAAATCCATTGGTACACACATAGCACTTTGGTGTATACCTTCACCCTCCTCTCTGTTAATGTGTCAGAAATCCATTGTAACACATAGCCACTTTGGTGTATCCTTCACCCTCCTCTCTGTTTGTGTCAGAAATCCATTGGTACACACATAGCCACTTTGGTGTATACCTTCACCCTCCTCTCTGTTAATGTGTCAGAAATCCATTGGTACACACATAGCCATTTGGTGTATACCTTCACCCTCCTCTCTGTTAATGTGTCAGAAATTCATTGGTACACACATAGCCACTTTGGTGTATACCTTCACCCTCCTCTCTGTTAATGTGCCAGAAATCCACTGGTACACACATGCTAAATTGGTCAACAGGTGCAGTACCGTTGTTTTCCATTGGAGCACCAGATTAATGTCTTACAGGACCACGTCCATCTCAGCAAGATTTATTTGCTGCACATCTCCACCTGGATGCAGCCAGCACTCATCTTTGATGATATCCCTATTAACTTCTAATACTACTCCTGTTGTCAGGGAGCTCACATCAACGCACACCATAATTTAGCAACAGTGCACGCATCAGTTCCCTTTTGCCTCCCTTTAGACTCTTGTCAAACTCTGGTCCCTGTTTCAGTAAGCATGCACTTTAATAGTGTATTGCTGGTTATGTCAGCTCAGCTCTTCTGGTTGCTGTATTAGTTTTATTGCTTGAGAAATGCCACTGCTGGTACAAGCCAGCAGCATACCACAGGTCCCTGCAGAGCTTTCTGCACAAAGAAAATACACTTCAATGAGCAATGGTGGCCGGTACTGTTGGGATCTCATTCCCTCAACTCTACTTGAGCATGTCTTGCTCCCAGACATACAAGCCCAATACAATTGGAAAAATGCTCCTGCACTTGTCTTGCACTAGGCTTTCATCGACATAGATGTTGTCAATGTATGCTGACACGGTATGTTTGATAGATTCATCCTGAGTCAATACCATATTGACTATCAATTACATTATAAGGGGCATTACATTCAGACTGAAACCTAGCTGCATAATACCTTCGTCCTTTTAGAAGCACCGTCTGGAATACTAGTGGACATGTACCTTTAGGTAGTCCTTATGTAAATCCAGAAGTAATACATTATCTCCACGTTGCTGCCATTCTCTTAGTTTGTGCAAACAGACATCAGCATTTGCTGTGAATATGTCTATGTAACTCCTGGTAGTCCATAACAGGGTGAACTTTCTGTTTATTCTTCTGAACTACCACCATTAACGGTATTAGATCCTTAGGTAGCTAAAGCCCCCCCCCCTCGAGATTTGGCATCAGCCAGCTGTTGTCAAAACACCTGTAATTCATGCTCATATTCTCATTGTGCTAAATTGGACACTGCGTAATCTGTCGGGGTATGGTCTCCCGTTCAATTCCATGTCAAGGTCCAAAATTTTACCAATGTCCCTTTTGTTGATGGTTAGTGCCGCACATTGGGGTGGTTTACTGCAACCAAATTCTACCGTAACAGATGGAGAGATGTGTACTGCACCCATCTCTCTTATGGTATTCATTCCGATCCACAGATTATATTCTACCGGCTTCTTGTGAGTTACTAAGATGTCAACCTCAAAGGGATTGCCCCCATTTAGACTGACATGGACAACTCTGACTCTGCAGGGGGTGGTGTCCCCATTAATGATCATCACATGCAAAAACCTCTTTATCCATGCTTAGCAGACATCTTTGCTGGCTATTGATCAGGAACAACCATAGTCAACAAGTGAAGAGACTGTCTTAAGGAAGAGACTGGCATCATCATCTATTCCCTTGTTTTGTTTCCTGGACAGGTCTTTGCAAAGAGTCCCATTTTGTTGCATTGGAAACAGTGCATCGGCCATCATGTTCCTTGTGTGCTTTTCCTGCTCTCCGTTTGATAACTGGGAAAGTCTTGTGCCACATTGTCTCCTGTATAGCTGTTGCTACCACTACTGGGCTCGGTTCCACAGTGTCATCCTTGAGGATTGACTGGGCATGTGCCAGCATCTGGTCAATAGATAGTTGGTCCATTCTCGTTGATGCACGAGGAATATACCTAACCTTTGCAAAGGCACACATGAGAGTGCAGTCGCTCACACCCCCCCAAACAATATGGCATCTATAATAATATCAGTCTCAGAGGAATGACATGTTCTGGTTGATTTATGTTGCACATTTTGCCTACAAGTTCTGCCTTCTCCACCAACTCAACCACCAATCCAGTACCATCAAATCGAAGAATTAGCTTTAAATCAAAGCCGCTATCCATTATGTATAAATCTTTAGAATAAAATTATTGCGGTCTTCTCACACCAGGGCTTAAGCATTTGTGCAGCTTATATGATAAGCAGCGTATGTTCATGCATATGCATGTGTGTTAGGGTGATCATGATAAATGCCAACCATTGCGCACGCCTGTCCACAGATGTTGAGAACAACTTCCCACCACCGCCACACCAACACAGATGCTTTGACCTTAGTAAGCTACACCTTCTTGACATTTTCTTTCTAGAATTAGCTATTATAAAAGTAAGATATGTATAAATCTTGTAGGTACCTCTCTGAAACTTTATCCCCTTCCCCACAGTTGATGCAAAGGAACACTGGGTGTCCCCAAGCATAGAGAAAACCTCCTCAGACCCTTGGTCAGATCTTACTACAGTTAGAACTTTCTTAACATTTGGAGAAATTTTTAGGCCCTCCACATCCTTCCCACCAAATTGCTGAGAAAACTTCTGGAATTGTAAGAAAGATCTTTTATCTAATATGTTTGCATCCACTCTGCAGATGTTTTCTATTTGTTTTCTGTTTATAAAAAAAAAGTTTGCTGTTTAGGCAGCAGTTTATTAAATTACACCTATGTATATTTGTTGTTAGAGTTGAGGATGGTGGTAGAATTGACTTGGGATGAGGAGAAGTAGGGGAGGGGTATCCTTTCCTTTAGCAGTGGTAGTAGTGTATTAGATTTAGAGGAAGGCTGTTCATTGTAGAATTGTTTTTTGTTGTTGTCTGGATTGATGCATCCACCCTGAATATGAATGCATCCACCCTGAATATGAATGTATATGTTGCTAAATTGGTGATGTCCTGCATCTGGGGTTCTTTCTGGGACAAGCTCTGCAGGTTGAACCTTCCTCCCACCTTTTTTCAATCCATCTTTAACCTCTCCATCAAATCCAATGCCTTTTTTGTTGGCAATGGAGAAGTCTTAGTGGGAGGGGGGATCAACTTTTCTCTGACAAAGTTGGGCTTCATTATCCTAACAATAGGAGCCTCCAATTTCTCTTGGATATTGGAAGATGAGAGGGGATTCTGTGTGGGGACAGATACTTTCTTGGGGGCTTTTTTCCCTGGCAAATTGAAGAGAGATGATCAATCTGTTTACAATGCCAGTAATGTCACTGCCGCTGTTCTAGGCAGATTAGTAGTAATTGTATATTTTTTGTCCTGTCATGGTTTCGGCCTGGTTTTATGCTTCCCCCTTCCACTTTCGCCCTTACCCTGAATAACGTACCCTGTGACCTGGTCATTCCTACTGGTAAAAATGGTTCCCTTAAAAGAAATAGTTCTTGGGGTTTTAAAAACACCCTAAATATATGTAAATGCATTTTTTGTGATTGGTGAAGCGTTTGTAAGTAAATCACTACTGTTGTGCAGTGAAAGCAAAAAAGGGTTTTGATAAAAAATAAAAGTTTGTAGGGTCTTGGACTGTGAGTAGTAATTTTTGGTAAATAGTCAGGTTAAGGGATTCCTGGCAAAAATCTTCCATTTTCCTGTTTAGGTGACCACTTGAGCAAGTCACAAACCTTGAGGCTCTCTCACAGAGCAAATTTTGGCGGTTATTTTGGAACCGCATTCTTAGTATAAGAACTACTAAGCTAACCCGGGAACCACTCTGAATGAATTTTATCTGCTAATTAATCTACCCATTATTTTCCCATTAAACTAACCCTAAACCCTAACCCTAACCCCGTCTTCTTTTTTTTCCTAGTAGATCAATAAATAAATAAATAATTTATAAAATTCATTCAGAGTGGTTCCCCTTTTTTAGGTTGAAGTTATAGGAAATAATCCAATTTTTTATGGAAAAAATATTGATGTGATAAATAAGAAATGTTATAAGAAAATCTTCTCAGCATTATGAGATTTTTTTCAGGTTTGCTTGGAAATTAAAAACAAAGTGATCAAAAATAAATTGAATGATAAGATATTTAAATTCCATATTGTTTGTTTAATTTTTTATTTACTTAAAAAAATCCAATGTTAAAAAATCAAAGCAAAATTAAAGGGGAATAAATCTTGTAAACTTGGATATTGCAAGATTGGTTTATTTATTAAGCGCAGATCAATGCAGAATCAGTTTAAATTCCCCAGTACAGATCAGTATTTTCCAATGGGATTCATATAATCCTTCTAAGAAAGCATTAAGAGTCATATGGAGATGGTGAGAAAAATTACAGTATTTGTTATGGACACAGCAAGGTTCTTTTTGTTGCTGTCTACTAATTTTTAACGTAAACCATTGTCCAAGGTGGGTATAAAAAACTCTAATGGAGCAATATTATTATTATTATTATTATTATTATTATTATTATTATAATGATAATGATAATGATAATGATAATCTTCTTCTTCTTCTTCTTCTTCTATTTTCATATTTACATCAAAATGTAGTATCTTTTCTCTACTATTAAAACCCATTAAATGTTAAAATGTGTCTTGTTGTGCAAATGTTTTGAATCTTAGTGAAGTATCTGTTCTCTTTCTGAAAAGTGTTATAGACAGAGAAACAGAAAAATTTACTCAGTTCATGAAATAGATAGAGTGAAGGGGTTACAAAAACTTAGTAAATATCCAAGTAAGTGAAGTTATTTAGCCATTTTGGATTTCAATAATAGGTTAGGTCAAGTATTATTCCTACTGGAATCTGGTACAATCTGTCATATGTTACTTGGAGAAACAATGGGATCTGCCTAGTAACATTCATTACCATTTAAGGGAATTTACTTGCCATCACATACCAACATTCCATTATTTATTAAGATATGTTTTATGGGCTTCCATAGTTATTTTAATTGCCTCATTAAAGGATAGTAACTAATGTAAATTTATTCACATTTACAAAAAGAAAGTAAAGATGTGAAATAAAACTTTTGTAAATTAAGTTAGAGAGAAATAATGATTTCTCATGGCTTTGTTTTTTTTTCATTTTCTTTTCTTTGGATGAATTTTCTGAATGCCAAATTCCTTCATCAGTCAAAATCTTGAAACAAATAAGAAGTAGTAAACAACATTACCTTCATTATTTTTACTTTTGTATTCATACTAAAAAAAAAAGAAAGAAGTTAGGGAAAAAATCTTAATCAGTAGAGTCATCGTCTGGTGTAGTCAAATCATTACAAGTTTTTTGTATATTGTTTATTTGTAACTGTGGTGACTTTAAATTTTTGTATATTTTTCATCCTTTAAATAACTTTTTATATAAATAAGACTGCACAATGAAATTTGTGGGGATTAAAATAAAATTAAGATAAAAAATAAAATAACAAACTCCCATGAGCCTTCAGTGGAAGAACCCTCCGCGCATGTGCAAGAAAAAGGACCCACTCCTGACCGCCAAGAGAATCTATCAGCCATTTGAGTTTAGGCCTTGAATGTGTTTAGTCACTACTACTGGCCAGGGAGATATTTCTTTGCCACGTGGTGCCTATGACCGGTGAATAAAGCCTAAATCATAAAACCACCTTCTGTCTTTGTCTCTTCCTTTTTTGTTCCTTGCATTCCTTCCTTTTCAGTGTGACCACCAAATAAGATGGGTTACAAAGCAAACCTTAAGAACATGCACTGAGAATAACCACAGCCACCTTTTAAACCTTAAAACACAAAACTTCTTATCACCCTATAAATCTATACAAGTTATAGACTAAAGATATAGACATCAATTAAGAAATTACTGATTGTTAAGCTATATAGTTAGTTTAGACAGACTAATTTAAATAAAAAAGAATTTTTTTCTTATTATCATTGGTGAAAGTTTGAATTTTTGTTGGCAACAAATTCTAGACAGACTTTTTTATTTTGATAAACATAATTTCTTCTTTGGTTCATTATGTCTTGTAAGATTTGTCTCTATTAAAACTCTGGTTTCGAATGGAGGGTTTCGGCCTTGGACTGCATAAGTTAACATTGTTGATCCCAGTGGCCATCCCCACAGGCAACACCTGCCCCATCGATTTAAAGGGGCAGGGCTGGGTTTATTGCCCAGTGCCTTGAGGGGGAATACTGACGAGATCAATGTATTTTTTTTGCACCTGCCTCCCATGAGCTTCAGTTTGTGGGTAGTACCACATTAATAGGGCCTTGTGCCTAACGTGGGGTACATGGTAAATATCCATTTCTTTCTATTGAGTATTTACATATTCACTATTTATTTTTGAATATTTGTTCTCTGATTATTTCTCTAATCCCACTGGAACAAAAAAACATTAATTCTTTAAAGTTAATAACTTTTTATGAAATTAGATTTCCTTCAAGAACTTTTGTTCTTATATTTCATATGAGCTTTTCTGATTTTATATAAATCAGCTCCTTGCTTTTATTAACTAATCAATTGTACAAGGTATTATCACATGTAAAAGAAATGTTTATTTATTTATTTATACATTTATATACTTATATAGTTAGGTCCAATTTTTTTGGTTAAAGAGAAAAAGGAAAAAAAAAATGCTTAAAACTGAACAAAATTTATAAACGTCTACATGTGTGAAATCTCATTTCAGGACATTAAATGTCCGGAAATGAGATTTCACACATGTTTTAAGCATTTTTTTTTTCATTTTTTTTTACACCCCTTATTTCCCAAGAAAATTGGACCTAACTATATAAGTATATAAATGTATAAATAAACTGCATAGCTAATGAACGTAAGAAAAAATAACAACACAACCAGGACATATCTATTGAAACAGTTGTTGCTGTTCCCAGATTGAAAATCTGGGTATTTTTTTAAGTAAAAAGGTGAAAACTCATTATTCCTTAAGACAATGCTAATTTTCAGAAAATATGTTGTGCCCATTTTAATCATACGTTTTTAGATAGATCAAATACTTTTTTTATTAAAAAATATTGTGTATAACATACAGATGTTTAAAATTCACTATTGAATTTTTAAGTGAATAAAAATAGATCTATTATATCAGAGAATTTTTTCACACTAATTGCTGAGGCATGGAATAAGCTGCCTGCGTTCGTTGTAGGCTGCTGAAACACTGCATCTTTCAAAGCCTCCATGCTTCCTGTAGTCTGCCAACACTAAACCTGATACTCCTCTCCACACACATAAGTGCATACATACATGTATATTATTACTGTAAACTGTTCATGTTCCTGACACTAATACATTATTCTGTGTACTAGACATGAGACTTTGATGATTGTAGTGCACTCTACACAATAAATTTCATTATCAAAATACATTTTTTTTACATTAATTCAAAGAAAAATATCGTCTTTTACAAAAAGGTAAAACATGCTATAAAAATTATTTTTTGAATTTTAAGAAAATAACTTGAATTTTCAAATAACTTTTCCAGGTTTTGAAATTTAAGTTTTAAAATTAAAAAAACAACTTTTTAATGTCATCTTCTGGTTTTTGTCTTTTTAGAAATGTAAAAATTAGGAACTGGAATTTTTTCTTAAATAACCAAAGGTTGACCCTCTACAATGTTAACTGATTAAAAAAAAAACATTGTTTTCAAGTTTGTTTTTGTTTTTTTAAATATTACCCCCCCCCTCCTTGACAAAAATTGTACATATCTACATCAGTATTTCTCTCCTTGACAATTGCTATTTGCCACGTGTTTTTGTCGCATGCTTAAATACTTCCAAAATATTCCATTATTTGGATCTATTCTCTTTCATTCATGTTAATAATATCTTATATCAATTTTGTTCCTTCATGCATCTTTCTCTTTGTAAATAAATGAAATGAAATGAAATAAAATAAAAAAATAAGCGAAGAGATAATCATAGGACAGGGGAAGGGAGAAAACTCTAATATTATTTAAGTAACTTTTGTTGTTTTTTTAAAATATCATCCAACAACAACAAGGACTAACAAGTATCAACAAGTTACAAACTGGACTCTGGATATTTAAGGATCACGATTACAGAAAAAGAAGAAACATGTTAATTGTTTGTCGTGCTATTTTCAAAATCACAATCTTATTTCCTTTTTCACGAAAATGTCATCAAAACATTTCTTGTCAAGTTTTCCAACATCTGGCAAACTGAATATTTCATGTTTTAGTTTTAGTTAGGTTTTCTCTTGGTTTTTATACTTTAATTTTAAAACAATATGAAATAATAATATTCTTACCTTTCTTTTATGATGGATGATTTTTTTAATTAATTTTATTTTATTTTCGTTTTCATCAAACTTTCGATTTCATACTTAATTATAACTTGTTTTATTTTTATTCATACTTGGTGGCTATAAGTAAGATAAAGTTCCGTCTTTTCTTTTTATACAAATTAGCAATAATTGCAAAAAAAAAAAAAAAAAAAATTTAAAATTATTGTAATTGTAGCAAATATGAATCGAATTTTGATTCATTGATAAATTCCCCCCCCCACCAAAAAAAAAACTTTAACGAATAGAAATGAAGTTGTGTTCCCACCGTTCTAAGCTTTATGAATTTATTGATTCAATCATAATCCAAAGTCTTATCCCAAGATGCAAACTTAGATAATTCAATTCAGTTGGTGTTATTAACATAGCAGTTAGGGTGGAAATTAGCTGACGAGTCGCGTGGGGGAGAGAGAGCAAGTATAAATATTAATTTACTTTCGTGACAACAACAACAACAATAATTGCTTAGCTAAGATGTCGGAACTTAAAATGTCTGTAGTAGACTAATTTGCTAAGTTATCAATTTTACTAAGATATGAGTTAGAAGGTGTTAAAAAGATTGAATTTAAAGCAACAATACACGCGTGTAAATAAAGAGAAAGAGGAGTGTTGATGAAGAAGGAAGAAGAAAACTTTTCGTTTTCTCTAAAGGAACTTTACAACATTAATAATGATCATCAACCCTTTTACATAGCAACACATTTGTTTTTACCGAAGTTAGATAAACATTCCAATTTCCTATGAAAAAGACAAGAATTAGATTAGGGAAAGAAAAGACAAAAACTCGAACAGTGGTAGAATAATAATAATAATAATAATAATAAAAAAGAAAAACATTAAAATTAAATTTATTAAATTATGGTGCGTTGGATTTCTGTTAAGAGGCGATTCAACATCAAATTATGGATGACTTTAGCAATATTTGCCATGTTCATATACATGTATTATTATTTCCCATCAACTTTTTTGGAAAACGTGGCCGAGGAAGAAAAGTTACGGTACCGAAGGAAAAGATATGAGAATTACCAAAAATCCGAAGCTCATCGGCATGGTCCCGGGGAACAAGGGGATCGTTTGGTATTAACAGGTGAAAATGCCGAAAAAGCCAAATTAATATCCAAAAAAGAAGCTTTCAATTTAGTTGCAAGTGATTTAATTGCACTAGACAGGAGTTTACGAGACATAAGACATCCAAAGTAAGTAAAAATAAAACTTTTTAAAACTTATTTTAATTTACATCTGTGTTATCTATTTGAAAAATCAATTGTAAAATCCTCTTTTACTCACGCACCTTTTATAGGTTTTAAGTGTAATTAAAGTTTTAAAAAAAGTAATTTTATTAGTTGTGTGCGAGAGTAAACTAACTAGAATTGTTTTTAACATAGGGATTCTTTTTCATGGGTTCTACTCGCTATTGAACTTTTGTCTAAAATTGATTAAGATTGCAAGTGTTTTGATTATTACACTAGACAGGAATTTTTGAAGTTTGTACGATCATGTAAAAAACGAAATTTTCAAATAGATTTTTTGTTTGGTTATGAATACCATCACAAAATATTTTAGCAATTTTACTTGGCACTAAAATTATAAGGACAATTTTGTGTGTTTAAAAAAACTTTAAAAAATAGCTAAAGATTGACTTGTTGAAATGTCGCACCCGACACGACACTTAGACAAAAAAATATAGGTACAGAACTTTTTTTTTAATTAAAAAAAAAGAAAAAGCAACAAAATAATATAATGATTACATGATTATGTAGTAGCGATTTTTTTTTTTTTACAATTTTTAACAAATTTGTCAAAGCCAAGATTTTTGTTTACTTTTGATTTGTGTGATTTTAAAACCTAAAACCAGAGGGAGTAAAATAAAGGAAGCATTACTTTAGTGTTCAATACACTTTTAGTGTATAGTTCCAAATTTATTTGTTTATTTCTAACAAAAATCCTTTTTTCGCGCCCACAAGTTTTGGGACGAGAAATGATTAAAGCTTTGACAGGTGGTACCAACCACCTGTCGATAGAATTCCCAATTTATTTTCATTCACACGTTTCTTCTTAATTTCAAATGCCGAAAAAATGCTATTTGTATGTATCACGAAATGTGTAGAACCGTTTTAAAGTACAAAAATTCACCCGAAAGGTACAAGAAATAAAATTTATTTTGAAAGTTTCCATAATGTTTTTTTTTCTGATATAAAAAATCTCCTTTCCCTGATTCATTGCAGTCCTAATTTAACAAATAAATATTTATAAGGTAGTTTTATTTTAACATTACGAAAATAAGTAAACACTTTAATGGACATAAATTTAAATTTTATGTCTTTTAAACAGTAAAATAAGCAAATAATTCGGTAAATGTAAAATACAACAAAAACTATTCTCTTCTCTAGGGACCACCAATCAGTTTAGGCCATCTTGAATAAAACGGAAATAAATATTTCCGAACTTTGTTTATCAAAAATCTCTTTAAAAAAGATCGTACAGGGTTGTTACAAAGAAAAATAGTTAATTCAAAGATCAAATTATCCGATTGGGAAAAATTACATCGTTATCTTAAAAAATAAACAAACCTATCCATGCGAAAGGGTAATTTTCAGGCCACAATTTAGACAGAAAAAAATATACATATTATTACCCTCTTCTTACGGTTATGCATTTAAGTACGGATGGGTGTAACGGACAAACTTTTTTTACCCAAATATTTTCTATTAAAATGAATAAAATCTTTAAAAACTTTAATATTACAATTTACTATAAAAATGAATAAAAACTTGAAAAAATTTAATCTTAATATTTCGCAGTGAAATTAACGTTAAAAAATGTCTTCGGTTTTATTAATTCTTAAAATCGAAAATGAAATGAAAATTTGAATATTTTTTCTAAGAAAAACTGATAAAATAATCAATATATTATTTTTATTCTAATTGGTCGTAAAAGTTAGATAAAATAATTTTTACGCTAAGAAAAACAAACTTTGGTTACCGAGAAGCGTCTCGTCTCTTTGTATAAAAACAAAACAAATATATAAGTTTTGCTCTTCCGTATATTCTAAGAACCATACATTACTATTCAACAATAAAAATTACAAATTCTTTAAAAAATATTAATCGAGCTCGGATCGGACCAACTTTTAGTTCACCTGTATTCTAAAAATCAAATTTTTAAATATCCGTGCAAAATTCGATTTTTTTCCGCAGAAAAAAAAAAAAAAAAAATTATTTCACGCAGAAAATGAAAATATTTAAGCACACAAAAGATTGAAAATCTCGTAAAATTAATTTCTTAAAAAATTTTTTTTTTTTTTACAATTTAATAGAATATAGTACATACCAATTACATAACCCCCCCCCCCAAAAAAAAAATTCAAATATTAATATTATGACATTTTTTGGCACTTTTTTTCCCGATTTCATTCATTTTTCCTTAAAAAAAACTATAGCTCGGTACGTTACACAATTTCATTGATATAGTTATTCAGCCTCTTATCTTTATAGAAAAAAAGTACATTTTTTTCCGCGTCATTTTTTTATCTCATAAAATAAAATAAGGGGTGGTGATAGACCTCGTAAAAAAATATTTCCCCTAATATATTTTAGAAAAAAAATATTTCAGATGTATTTACATACAATGGTAACATTTATGGAAATTTTCGTGAAAATCGGACCATTAATTGATTTTTCATAGAATTTTTAAAAAATCCTCTTATCGTAACTTGTTTTTTAGCTACGTTAAATTTCAGTTGATTTAACAGTGCAAAAATGAAAACATTGTTTTTCAATCATAATTTTCATTATTTTCGTAAGCTGATAAAAAAATTTAAAAAATCATCAGGAGTTTGTTTAATGTTTTTTCTTTCGAATGGAAAAAATTTTTCAAGAAAATATTAATTTTTCTGCAAGTTTCATCGTGTTAAATATAGGTGGGGGGGGGGTAAATTGCACAGGTCAAATTAGTGGTACCTACTTCTCTTTTTTTTTTTTTTTTTATTTTGAGTGAAAAATATAAATTTGCAAATTTTTTTCAATTTTGTCATTAAAGTTTTCGGTAATTTATGAGGAAGTGCGTCCCGGTCTCCTGCCCCAGAAATTGCTACCCGGTGACTATTAAAATAACGTCCCCAGCTATGTCGTCTTGGTGGTGTTACTTGAAAGAAAACAACCAACTTAGGGCGTTAACTGTATTTTAGAGGGTGGGGGCTTCTCTTTTTTTGTCGTAATTCTTATTTATTTATCGTAATTTGTTGAGAAATTTATTTATAGAAATTTGTTGTAATTCTTGTTTATTTATAAAAATTTGTCGTAATTCTTGTTTAGATATGAAGATGGATATCTATCTATCTATCTATCTATCTACCTCAATTTGTTCATTTTTTATTTTGTTTATATATATCTATCCACCCATCTCCATTTGTTCATAAAGAGAAGCCCACCCGTCTAAAATACATTTAACGCCCTAAGTTGGTTGTTTTCTTTCAAGTAACACCGCTGAGACGACATAGCTGGGGACGTTATTTTAATAGTCACCGGGTAGCAATTTCTGAGGCAGGAGACTGGGATGCACTTCCTCATAAATTACCAAGTTTTCATAAAATGGAAAAAATATTGCAAAGTTACATTTTGAAAAAAGAAATGTTGGAAAAAAAAACAAAAGTTGTAAAGAATAAATGGTAGACTGTGAATTGAGGGGCGTAAATTTTTATCCTAGTCTACCGGACAGATATTAGTGGAACGAAGTTCAATTTTTAATTTGTCAACTGGGATTAATAGTTTTTAGAAAAATAAAACTATAAGTAAAACATAACTTAATACGTTAATTCATTCAGTTTTTTTTAACACAAATTAAAGGACAGCATTAAATTTATGCCATTAATTGATGTTCTTTACTATACAATGTATAGATTTAGAATTGTTGCGTAATGATTAAGTTACACACTTTTTTTTTTTTTTTTTTTTACCTCAGCGTTGTTATTTTACGGGAATTGAGATTATAATCTTATCAAGTCCATACTGAAATAAACTGAAAATTACTATTCGCTGGTAATTTTGGTGAGTAAACATTTAATTTCAGTGTAACAATAAAAAACTTAAATGTCCACTTTTACAGTTCTGAGGTGAAAAAAGTGTATAACTGAATCACTATACAAGAAGTTTAAATCTATACAACATTAATTAATGCTGTCCTTTGATTAAAAAACAAAAAACTTATAAATGAATTAACGTATTAAGTTATGGTTCCTTAGTGTTTCATTTTTAATAAATTATTAACTATTGTCTGTTCGGTAGACTGTAGTAAAAATTTACGATCATGAATTCAGTCTATCAGGACAAATGTTACAAAGAAAGTATGAACCTTTTGGTTGTAAGCTAAAAAGCCTGTAATCTATTCTTTAAAATGTAAATGCTTTTTTTTTTTTTTTAAAAACAAAAAATTAATAAAAATAATAAATTAATAAATTAAAACCATGCTGCTTTGACAGCATGTCTTTTAAAGTTGATGTTTGTTAGCCACTGGTTGAAAAATAGCTGTTTTATCAAGTTTGGTTAGCACGTGGTGAAAACCAAACTGAGTAGTAAAAACATTACACGTGACTAAGTGTCCTTAGTTGTTATACAGGGTTGTAGTGAGAGAAATTATGTATGTTCATGCGTTCACCAGCCCACCTGACCACCTGACCATGGTCAGTTTTCTGTAAGCTGCGAATGCATCATTCAACTGGGCCTCGCTCTGATCTATCGATACAAAGTTAGGGTGAAGGGAGCTAATGCTGCGACAGCGTCCTCAAGTCCCAAGCACAGCTCTTACTAAGTCGGAGATTGCATGTGGGTCAAGGCGCCACAGAGCCTGTGTACCACAAAGTTCAGCAGGGGTCAGGTGACCAAAATAATCAGCCCACAGTCCTTTCTGGTCAACGGGATACCCCACCATGTGAAGGATCTGCTCTCACGCCACTGTGTCACCACGTTGGAAGAAGACTCTGACAGCACATTGTCTTCTGAGGAGGGGCAGAGAATCTGCTGCATGACGACCAAGAAGATACTGAGTCAGTTCACCTGCGGAAGGAGCAAAGTAGGATCCCCTTCCCTACCTTTGCGAAGAAGTATCCGATGAAAGCGACTGCTACCAGACTGCCATCTTTGGGATCAGGGGAAGTGTAGTGAGAGAAATTACATACATGGTAACTCAAAGCAAGCACGAATATGTCTGGCGTACAAAATGAGATCGGGGGGGGGGAGTGTAGTGGGTGCCTACAGAGATTGAACTCGCATCTCCTGATTGGAAGTTGTAGCTTGAAGTCAGACTACCTTTTTGGTGCGTATGTGATAGCAGCACTGGATGCAATTGGCCTGGATGTAGGATCTTGGTCAGGGCAGTTAATCATTATTTAAGGCCTGCCTTTCCACACTGAGACAGTTGCGTTTTGATCTTGGTAACGAAAACACAGACATGTGACGAAGCAAGAGGCAAGGAGCTTTGGCAGAGGATTGCTGAAAAAAATTGTTGCAGGCAAAACGACTTGGTCAGGGACTTTGGTAGTTGGGAGAACCAGTTGTCTGACCGATTAATTTCTGTTCACATTATAAGTGCTATGAGTATGGAACATCCATAAGAATTAAATTCACTAATACTGTTAGTCTATCTTGCTAACCATTTGATTTGCTTAAATATTTGAAAAATATCCCCCAAAGAGAATATTTGATTTCATTTTAAATTATTTCCAAATCCAAGTGAGGTGTGTAATTTGGATAATCCAAATTTCCATCACATCATCATCCATTGATTATTAAGAATTTAACTTTGGTTTGACTAGTTATATAATGTGGTCAGATAATTTGACTGAAGAAGAAACCAATCCCTTAGTTTCGACCGGAGGGTCTGGTGGCTTTGGACCTGGACCATGTAAGTTAACAACATTGATCCCAGGGGCCATGCCCCCAGACACACCTGCCCCCTTGATTTAAAGGGAAGGGTTGGGTTTATTGCCCATTGCCCGAGGTGCCCCCCTTGAGGGGAATGCTGACGGGGATCAATGCATTTTTGCACCCACCTCCTATGAGCTTCAGTTCGTGGATGATCCCACATTAATAGGGCCTTGTGCCTAATCCATACACGTGGTAAAATTCATCCCTTGTCTCTTGCCAAAATTCTAAATAAAGTGAGAACTAAACAAACACCCCAAAAAAACTAAAGATGTTTGAGTTGTATTTTTGGTTCTTGGTATTTTGGTATTTTTTGGTCACCAGCCAATAAAGAAGTAATTTATTACATTATTATTCTAAAGAAGAAGATTAAGTGTCTCCATTAGTCTTAAATGTCTATGGATTTGCATCCAGGCAAATTTATATTGAATAATGGTAGTTGTTCATCTAACAAATCTTTCCTATCTGCATCACTAATGTTGTCAAAGTGAAGAGTAAGTGTTCATGTTGGCACCAGTGTTATCACAGGAGTTGTCAGAATAAGCTTGAAGACAATGTTGTCCTTCCTTGATTCTAGCTTCTGATTTTGAATTCAATTATCCTTCTCCCAGATTGGTTGCCTATCTGTGTGGCTACTCAGTATGCCCTACTATTAAACTCCCATCTGGAGCACAAGATATAAGTTGATGCTTTTCCAAAGGGAATTAGTATGGAAGGTGAGAAAAGTCTCAACTAGAATTGGTTTGCTGATTCCATTTTCAGTGTTGTTAACCATTCTATCAATCCTGTCTTGTCCAAGAAAAAATAAATACTCTATCAATTGATACATTAAAAAAAAAGTATTACAATGTTATTGTTAAACTAATTTTTTAATGATATTCTAATTTACAACATTATTTTTAAATTTAAAAGTATTTTTTCCTTCCTCGACTTCCAATGATCCATGTTGAAATTCACCATGAAGCTTTTGAAATTATTTGGTGATCTGAAAGTGACCTTGAGAAATAATGAAAGGAAATAGTCATATGTGATTTTTATTGTCAGAAGTCATTAAACATTTCAAATTATTATTTTTTTCTGCAATTAGATTTATTTTTTCAACTGATTCATTCTACAGCCTTCTCCAGGTATATTGTAAAAGATTCTTTTTTATCAAAAAAGAAAATGATAGCAAATAAATTTTAATTCATCTCAGCAACAGCAACAGCACTTAATACAGTTATTCTATATTTTTAGAATATTTACAGTCTGCATGTATAATGAAAAAAATGAGTTTTTTTTTTTTTGTTTGTTTTTTTTTTTCATACTATAGATTTTGTAATGTGAAATATTTTAACTAGCAAATATATGCACCTTCCGGTGCAAGTATCTAAGTTTTAATGTAATAAAATATCAAATTAGAAAAGCTAATGAAACTTAATAAGAATGCAGAAAAAAGTATTTGAAACTGTATAATCGAAAAATAGAACAACTGAAACTTACCCTTTCATCACTCCTGTCTTTCATTGCAAATTTTCCTAATTTAACTATTTTGTTAAAATAGGAAATAAAGAATAAAGTTACAGTTTATTCTTCTTGTTAATGGATTTCTTTAAGAATTATCCCTGAGATTTTTGCTTTATTAAGATAAAACCAAATAATTAGAAATCAATAATACCAAGCACATATTTATTAAAATCAAATTTTAATACCAATATGCATTTTACATTGTAAACCGCTATTTTGTTGTATATGTAAATATTTGTATGTTATTATGTAAATATGGTCAAATTGTTTTTACATTGTTCATACCAATGTAAACAATTTTATTAATAATTGAGGTTTAAATAAAAATAAAATCATTGGAGAATGTGACGTAAATAACTAAGGGAATTGTGACTTGAGTGATATAGTTCGGTTACAAACACACAATCTCCATTATAATAAGATAATTGAAAAAAATATTGTGATAAAACAAGGGATTGTACTGTGACAATATTGTAGTGATCATTCTACCAAATGTTCTCTTGAAAGCATGTTCTGCAAAATGAATTTGGAATGAGAGTAAATATAACCAAAATGTTTCACTATTTTTAATTTACTGTTGACATATGATATATCAATTAGTGTTAAATGATATTAATTTATATCTAAAGAATGAACAGAGACAAAACAATCCCATAAGCTCTGAAATCAAACAGAAAAACAGAAAATGAAGCTCCAGAAGAAGTTAAAGGATTACTTTAAGACATATATAAATTATTTTTGAGGAAACATTAAAAAAGATGTATAGGTTGAAAAGTATTAGGTAAAAAAAATCCTTAAGGTGCTAAAGTACATTTTGAATAATACTTATTGAATAATGTGCATGGATGTTGTAACTAATTTCTTTTTCAAGTCATTTAGTTCATTTCCATGTTTCAACATCCATCACATATCAAAGTATTTATTCAAATGTACTTTACACCTTAAGGATTTTTTACTAAATACTTTTCAACCTATACATCTTTTAATGTTTCTCTAATTTTATCGATATGTCTTAAGTAATCTTTAACTTCTTCTTGGAGCTTCATTTTCTGTTTTTCTGTTTGATTTCAGAGGCATTATGATTGTTTTGTCTTTCTGTTCATCTTTAGATATTAAATTAATATCATTTAACACTATTGATTATATCATATGTCAACAGATAAATTAAAAATAGTTTGAAACATTTTTGGTTATATTTACTTCATTTCCAAATTCATTTTTTGCAGAACATGCTTTCAAGAGAACATTTGGTAGAATGATCACTACAATAATTGTCACAGTACAATCCCTTGTTTTTATTCACAATATTTTTTTTCAATTATCTTATTATAATGGAGATTGTGTGTTTGTAACCGAAACTATATCACTACTCAAGTCACAATTCCTTAGTTATTTACGTCACATTCTCCATGATTTTATTTTTATTTAAACCTCAATTATTAATAAAATGTTTTACATTGGTTATGAACAATGTAAACAATTTGACCATATTTACAAATAACATACAAAGTATTTTACATATACAACAAAAATACGGTTTACATGTAAATGCATATTGGTATTAAAAATTTGATTTTAATAAATATGTTGCTTGCGTATATTGATTTCTAATTATTTGGTTTTATTCTTAATAAAGGCAAAAATCTCAGGATAATTCTTTAAAGAAAATCCATTAAAAGAAGAAAATAACTGTAACTTTATTCTTTATTCCTATTTTAACCAAAATAGCTTAAATTAGGAAAATTTAGCAATGAAAGACAGGAGGTGATGAAAGGGTAAGTTTTCAGTTGTTCTATTTTTCGATTATACAGTTTCAATACTTTTTTCTGCATTCTTATTAAGTTTCATTAAGCTTTCTAATTTGATATTTTATTTACATTAAACTTAGATACTTGCACCCGGAAGGTGCATATATTTGCTAGTTAAAATATTTCACATCTACAAAATCTATAGTAATGAAAAAAAAAAAAAACAAAACAAAAAAAAAAAACTCATTTTTTTTTTCAATTATACATGCAGACTGTAAATATTCTAAAAATATAGAAAACTGATATTAAGTGCTGTTGCTGTTGCTGAGATGAATTTAAAATTTAATTTGCTATCATTTTTCTTTTTGGATAAAAAAAGAATCTTTTACAATATAACCTGGAGAAGGCTGTAGAATGAATCAGTTGAAAAAATAAATCTAATTGCAGAAAAAATAATAATTTGAAATGTTTTAATGACTTCTGACAATAAAATCACATGACTATTTCCTTTCATTATTTCTCAAGGTCACTTTCAAGATCACCAAATAATTTCAAAAGCTTCATGGTGAATTTCAACCATTGGATCATTGGAAGTCGAGGAAGGAAAAAATACTTTTTTAAATTTTAAAAATAATGTTGTAAATTAGAATATCATTAAAAAATTAGTTTAACAATAACATTGTAATACTTTTTTTTAATGTATCAATTGATAGGAGTATTTATTTTTTCTTGGACAAGACAGGATTGATAGAATGGTTAACACACTGTAATGGAATCAGCGAAACCAATTCTAGTTGAGACTTTTCTCACCTTCCATACTAATCTTCCCTTTGGAAAAGCATCAACTTATATCTTGTGCTCCAGATGGGAGTTTAATAGAGGGCATACTGAGTAGCCACACAGATAGGCAACCAAATCTGGGAGAAGGATAATTGAATTCAAAATCAGAAGCTAGAATCAAGGAAAGGACAACATTGTCTTCAAGCTTATTCTGGACAACTCCTGTGATAACACTGGTGCCAACATGAAACACTTACTCTTCACTTTGACAACATTAGTGATGCAGATAGGAAAGATTTGTTAGAATGAACAACTACCATTATTCAATATAATTTTGCCTGGATGCAAATCCATAGACATTTAAGACTAATGGAGACAACTTAATCTTTCTTCTTAGAATAATAATGTAATAAATTACTTCTTTATTGGCTGGTGACCAAAAAATTACCAAAATACCAGAACCAAAAATACAACTCAAACATCTTTAGTTTTTTGGGTGTTTGTTTTAGTTCTCACTTTATTTAGAATTTGGCAAGAGACCCAAGGGATGAATATTTACCACGTGTATGGATTAGCACAAGGCCCTATTAATGGGGATCATCCACGAACTGAAGCTCATAGGAGGTGGGTGCAAAAATGCATTGATCCCGTCAGCATTCCCTCAAGGGGGCCACCTCGGGCAATGGGCCAATAAACCCAACCCTTCCCCTTTAAATCAAGGGCAGGTGTTGTCTGGGGGCATGGCCCCCTGGGATCAATGTTGTTTTAACTTACATGGCGCAGGTCCAAAGCACCAGACCCTCGGTCGAAACTAAGGGATTGGTTTCTTCTTCAGTCAAATTATCTGACCACATTATATAACTAGTCAAACCAAAGTTTAATATTCTTAATAATCAATGGATGATGATGTGATGGAAATTTGGATTATCCAAATTACACACCTCACTTGGATTTTGGAAATAATTTAAAATGAAATCAAATATTCTCTTGGGGGATATTTTCAAATATTTAAGCAAATCAAATGGTTAGCAAGATAGACTAACAGTATTAGTGAATTTAATTCTTATTGGATGTCCATACTCATAGGCACTTATAATGTGAACAGAAATTAATCGGGTCAGGACAACTGTCTCTCCAACTACAAAGTCCCCTGACCAAGTCGTTTTGCCTGCAAACATATTTTTTCAGCAATTCCTCTGCCAAAGCCTCCCTTGCCTCTTGTTCGTCACATGTCTGTGTTTTCGTTGACCAAGATCAAAACGCAACTGTCTCAGTGTGGAAAGGCAGGCGCTTAAATAATGCATTAACTGCCCTGACCAAGATCCTACATCCAGCAATTGCATCCAGTTGCTGCTATCACATACGCACCAAAAAGGTAGTAGTCTGACTTCAAGCTACAAACTTCCAATCAGGAGGATGCGAGTTCAATCTCTGTAGGCACCACTACACTCCCCCCCCGATCTCATTTTGTACGCCAGACATATTCGTGCTTTTGCTTTGAGTTACCATAGTATGTAATTTCTCCACTACACTTCCCCCTGATCCCAAAGATGGCAGTCTGGTAGCAGTCGCTTCATCGGATACTTCTTTTCGCAAAGGTAGGGAAGGGGATCCTACTTTTTCGCTCCTTCGCAGGTGAACTGACTCAGTATTCTTCTTGGTCGTCATGCAAGCAGATTTCTCTGCCCCTCCCTCAGAAGACAATGCTGTCAGAGTCTTTTCCAACGTGGTGACACAGTGGCGTGAGAGCAGATCCTTCACATGGTGGGGTATCCCGTTGACCAGAAAGGACTGTGGGGCTGATTATTTTGGTCACCTGACCCCTGCTGAACTTTGTGGTACACAGGCTCTGTGGCGCCTTTGACCCACATGCAATCTCCGACTTAGTAAGAGCTGTGCTTGGGACTTGAGGACGCTGTCGGCAGCATTAGCTCCCTTCACCCTAACTTTGTATCGATAGATCAGAGCGAGGCCCAGTTGAATGATGCATTCGCAGCTTACAGAAAACTGACCATGTCAGGTGGTCAGGTGGGCTGGTGAACGCATGAACATTACATAATTTTCTCTCACTACAACCCTGTATAACAACTAAGGACACCTTAGTCACGTGTAATGTTTTTACTACTCAGTTTGGTTTTCACCACGTGCTAACCAAACTTGATAAACAGCTATTTTCAACCAGTGGCTAACAAACATCAACTTTAAAAGACATGCTGTCAAAGCAGCATGGTTTTAAATTATTAATTTATTAATTTTTATTAATTTTTTGTTTTTAAAAAAAAAAGAAAAAAAAAAGCATTTACATTTTAAAGAATAGATTACAGGCTTTTTAGCTTACACCAAAAGGTTCATACTTTTCTTTGTAACATTTGTCCTGATAGACTGAATTCATGATCGTAAATTTTTACTACAGTCTACCGAACAGACAATAGTTGAATAATTTATTAAAAAAAATGAAACACTAAGGAAACCATAACTTAATACGTTAATCATTTATAAAGTTTTTTTGTTTTTTTAATCAAAAGGACAGCATTAATTAATGTTGTATAGATTTAAACTTCTTGTATAGGTGATTCAGTTATACACTTTTTTCACCTCAGAACTGTAAAAGTGGACATTTAAGTTTTTTATTGTTACACTGCAAATTAAATGTTTATCACCAAAATTTACCAGCGAATAGTAATTTTCAGTTTATTTCAGTATAGGACTTGATAAGATTATAATTCTCAATTCCCGTAAAATAACAACGCTGAGGTAAAAAAAAATTAAAAAAAAAAAAAAAAGTGTGTACTTAATCATTACGCAACAATTCTAAATACTATACATTGTATAGTAAAGAACATCAATTAATGGCATAAATTTAATGCTGTCCTTTAATTGTGTTAAAAAAAACTGAATGAATTAACGTATTAAGTTATGTTTTTACTTATAGTTTATTTTTCTAAAAACTATTTAATCCCAGTTGACAAATGTAAAAATGAACTTCGCCATCTAATATCTGTCCGGGTGACTAGGATAAAAATTTACGCCCCTCAATTCACAGCTACCATTTATTCTTTACAACTTTTGTTTTTTTTTCCAACATTTTCTTTTTCAAAATGTAACGCAATATTTTTTCCATTTTATGAAAACTTGGTAATTTTATTGAGAAAGTTGCATCCCCAGTCTCCTGCCTCAGAATTGCTACCCGGTTGACTATTAAAATACGTCCCCAGCTATGTCGTCTCAGCGGTGTTACTTGAAAGAAAACAACCAACTTAGCGGCGTTAAATGTATTTTAGACGGGTGGGCTCTCTTTATGAACAAATGGCAGATGGGTGGATAGATAATATATAAACAAAATAAAAAATGAACAAAATTGAGGTAGAATAGATAGATAGAAGATAGATATCCATCTTCATATCTAAACAAGAATTACGACAAATTTTTATAAATAAACAAGAATTACAACAAATTTCTATAAATAAATTCTCAACAAATACGATAAATAAATAAGACATTACGACAAAAAAAAGAGAAGCCCACCCTCTAAAATACAGTTAACGCCCTAAGTTGGTTGTTTTCTTTCAAGTAACACCACCAAGACGACATAGCTGGGACGTTTATTTTAATAGTCACGGTAGCAATTCTGGGGCAGGAGACCGGGACGCACTTCCTTCATAAATTACCGAAAACTTTAATGACAAAATTGAAAAAAATTTGCAAATTTATATTTTTCACTCAAATAAAAAAAAAAAAAAAAGAGAAGTAGGTACACTAATTTGACCCTGTGCAATTACCCCCCCCCCCCACCTATATTTAACACGATGAAACTTGCAGAAAAATTTTAATATTTTCTTGAAAATTTTTCCATTCGAAAGAAAAAACATTAAACAAACTCCTGGATGATTTTTTTAAATTTTTTATCAGCTTACGAAAATAATGAAAATTTAATGATTTTGAAAAACAATGTTTTCATTTTTGCACTGTTAAATCAACTGAAATTAACGTAGCTAAAAAACAAGTTACGATAAGAGGATTTTTTAAAAATTCTATGAAAAATCAATTAATGGTCCGATTTTCACGAAAATTTCCATAAATGTTTACCATTTGTATGTAAATACATCTGAAAATATTTTTTTTCTAAAATATATTAGGGGAAATATTTTGTACGAGGTCTATCACCACCCCCTTATTTTATTTTATGAGATAAAAAAAATGACGCGGAAAAAAATGTACTTTTTTTTTCTATAAGATAAGAGGCTGAATAACTATATCAATGAAATTTGTGTAACGTACCGAGCTATGTTTTTTTTAAGGAAAAATGAATGAAATCGGGAATAAAAAAGTGCCAAAAAATGTATAATATTAATATTTGAATTTTTTTTTTTGGGGGGGGGGTTATGTAATTGGTAAATGTAAAAACTATATTCATTAAATTGCATAAAAAAAAAAAAAAAAAATTTTTAAAGAAATTAATTTTTACGAAGATTTTCAATCTTTTGTGTGCTTAAATATTTTCATTTCTGCGTGAAATAATTTTTTTTTTTTTTTTTTTCTGCGGAAAAAATCGAATTTTGACGGATAATTTAAAAATTTTGATTTAGGAAATACAGCAGGTAACTAAAAGTTCGTCCGATCCGAGCTCGATTAATATTTTTTAAAGAATTTGTGAATTTTATTTGTTGAATAGAAGTATGTTCTTAGATATTACGAAGAGAACAAAACTTATATATTTAGTTTTCGTTTTTATACAAAGAAGACGAGACGCTTCTCGGTAAACCAAAGTTTGTTTTTCTTTAGCGTAAAAATTATTTATCTAACTTTTACGACCCATTAGAATAAAATAATATATTGATATTTTTATCAGTTCTTAGAAAAAATATTCAAATTTTCATTTCATTTTCGATTTTAAGAATTAATAAAAACCGAAGACATTTTTTAACGTTAATTTCACTGCGAAATATAAGATTTAAATTTTTTCTTCAAGTTTTTATTCATTTTATAGTAATTGTAATATTAAAGTTTTAAAGATTTTATTCATTTATAATTAGAAAAATATTTGGATAAAAAAGGTTTGTCCGTTACACCCATCCGTACTTAAAATGCATAACCGTAAGAAGGGGTAATAATATGTATATTTTTCTGTCTAAATTCTGTGGCCTTGAAAATTACCCTTTCGCATGATAGTTTGTTTATTTTAACGATAACGATTGTAATTTCACCAATCGCGATAATTTGATCTTGAATTAACTATTTCTTTGTATAACAACCCTGTACGATCTTTTTAAAGAGATTTTTGAATAAACAAAGTTCGAAAATATTTATTTCCGTATTTATTCAAAGATTGGCCTAAACTTGATTGGTGGTCCCTAGAGAAGAGAATATTTTTTGTTGTTATTTACATTTACCGAATATTGCCTTATTTTACTGCTTTAAAAAGACAATAAAATTTAAATTTATTCATTAAAGTTGTATTTACTTATTTTCGTAAATTGTTTAAAATAAACTACCTTATAAATATTTATTATGTTAAATTAGGACTGCCAACAAATCAGGGAAAGAGATTTTTTATATCAGAAAACAAAAACATTATGGAAACTTTCAAAATAGAATTTAATATTTTCTTGTACCTTTCGGTGTTGCTGAATTTTTTTACTTTAAAACGGTTTTCTACACATTTCGTGATACATACAAATAGCATTTTTTCGGCATTGAAATTAAGAAGAAACGTACGTTATATCACTGCCTACCCGAATGTTGTCGATCAGGGATCCTTTAAATCGTGAATGAAAATAAATTGGAATTCTATCGACAGGTGGTTGGTACCACCTGTCAAAGCTTAATCATTTTCTCGCCCAAAACTTTTGTGGGCGCGGAAAAAGGATTTTTGTTTAGAAATAAACAAACTAAATTTGGAACCCTATACACTAAAAGTGTAATTTGAACACTAAAGGTTAATGCTTCCTTTATTTTACTCCCTCCTGGTTTTAGGTTTTAAAAATCACACAAATTCAAAAGTAAAACAAAAATCTTTGCTTTTGACAAATTTGTTAAAATTGTTAAAAAAAAAAAAAAATCGCTATACATAATCATGTGAATCATATATTATTTTTGTTGCTTTTTCTTTTTTTTTTAATTAAAAAAAAATTCTGTACCTACTTATTTTTTTGGTCTTAAGTGTCGTGGTCGCGGTGCGACAATTCACAAGTCACATCTTTAGCTATTTTAAAGTTTTTTTTAAAACACACAAAAATTGTCCTTATAATTTTAGTGCCAAGTAAAATTGCCTAACAATATTTTGTTGATGGTATTCATTAACCAAACAAAAAATCTATTTTGAAAATTTCGTTTATTACGATGCATCGTAACAAACTTCAAAAATTCCTATTTCTTAGTGTAATAATCAAAACACTTGCAATCTTAATCAATTTTATAGACAAAAAAGTTCAATAGCGAGTAGAACCATGAAAAAGAATCCCATGTAAAAACAATTCTAGTTAGGTTTTACTCTCGCCGCACCACAACTAATGAAATTACTTATTTTTTTTAAAAACTTTAATTACACTTAAAACTATAAAAGAGTGCTGTGAGTAAAGAGGATTTTACAATGATTTTTCAAAGAGATAACACAGATGTTAAATTTAAAATAAGTTTTTTAAAAAGTTTTATTTTTACTTACTTTAGGATGTCTTATGTCTCGTAAACCCTGTCTAGTGCAAGTTAACAATCACTGCCAACTAAATTCGAAAGCTGTCTTTGTTGGACTATTTTAATTTGGCTTTTTCGGCATTTTCACCTGTTAATACCAAACGATCCCCTTGTTCCCCGGACCATGCCGCATGAGCTTTCGTGCGAATTTTTTGGTAATTCTTTCATATCTTTTCCTTCCGGGTACCGTAACTTTCTTCCTTCAGGCCACGTTTTTCCAAAAAAGGGGTTGATGGGATAAATAATAATACATGTATATGAACAATGGCAAATATTGCTAAAGTCATCCATAATTGTGTTGAATCGCCTCTTTAAAGAAATCCAACGCACCATAAAATTTAATAAATTTAATTTTAATGTTTATCTTTTTATTGATTATTATTATTATGTACTTCATTCACACTGTTCATGTTTTTGTCTTTCTTTCCCGTAATCCTTAATTCTTGTCTTTTTCATAGGAAATGAAATCTTTATCTAACTTCGGTGTAACAAACAAAGGTGTTGCATTATGTAAAAGGGTTGCATGAATCATGTATTGATATGTTGTAAAAGTTCCTTTAGAGAAAAACGAAAATTCTTCTTCCTTTCTTCATAACACTGCTCTTTGCTCTCTCTCTTACACCGCGTGATTGTTGCTGTTTAAATTCAATCTTTTTTAACAAGCCTTCTAACTCATATCTTTAGTCTAAAACATTGATAACTTTAGCAAATTAGCTCTACTACAGACATTTTAAGTTCCGACATCTTAGACTACAGCGAATTATTGTTGTTGTGTTGTCACGAAAGTTAAATTAATAATTTATATTGCCTCTCTCTCCCCCAGCGACTCGTAGCTAATTTCCACCCAACTGCATGTTAATAACACCAACTGAATTTGGAAAATTATCTAAGTTTGCAATCTTGGGATAAGACTTTGGATTATGATTGAATCAATAAAATTCATAAAGCTCTCAGAACCGCGTGGGAACACAACTTCATTTCTATCGTTTAAAAGTTTTTCTTTTTTGGTGGGGGGGGGGAATTTAATCGAATGAATCAAACATTCGCATTCATAATTTGCTACAATACAATAATTTTTAAATTTTTTTTTTTTTTTTTTTTGGCAATTATTGCTAATTTGTATAAAAGAAAAGCAACGGAAACTTTATCTTACTTATAGCCACAAAGTATGAAATTAAAATAAAAACAAGGTATAATTAAGTATGAACGGAAAGTTTGATGAAAAACGAAAATAAAATAAAATTAATTAAAAAAATCATCCATCATAAAAGAAAGGTAAGAATATTATTATTCAATTGTTTTTATAAAATTAAAGTATGAGAGAGAAGCGCAAGAGAAAACCTACACTAAACTAAAACCATGAAATATTTCAGTTTGCCAGATGTGGAAAACTGACAAAGAAATGTTTTGATTGCACATTTTTCGTGAAAAAGGCAAATAAGATTGTGATTTGAAAAATAGCACGACAACAATTAACCATTTTCTTCTTTTTCTGTAATCGTGATCCTTAAATATCCAGAGTCCAGTTTGTAACTTGTTCGATACTTGTTAGTCCTTGTTGTTGTTGGATGATATTTAAAAAAAACAACAAAATTTACTTAAATAATATTAGAGTTTTCTTCCCTTCCCCTGTCCTATCGATATCTCTTCGCCTTATTTTTTATTTCTATTTCATTTCATTCATTTATTCTACAAAGAAAAGATGCATGAAGGAACAAAATTGATAATAAGATATTATTAACATGAATGAAAAGAATAGAATCCAAATAATGAATATTTGGAAGTGATAAGCATGCGACAAAAAACACGTGGCAAATAGCAATTGTCAAGGAGAGAAATACTTGGCATGTAGATATGTACAATTTTTGTCAGGACGGGGGGGGTAATATTTTAAAAAACAAAACAAACTCTCCTTCTAACTCATATCTTTTGTTTGTTTTTTTAATCAGTTAACATTGTAGAGGGTTCAACCTTTGCGTTATTTAAGAAAAAAATTCCAGTTTCCTAATTTTTATCATTTCTAAAAAAGATAAAAACCAGAAGATGACATTTAAAAAGTGTTGTTTTTTTTTTTTAATTTTAAAAACTTTAAATTTCAAAACCTGGAAAAAGTTATTTGAAAATTCAGTTATTTTCTTAAAATTCAAAAAATAATTTTATAGCATGTTTTTACCTTTTTGTAAAAGACGATATTTTCTTTGAATTAATGTTAAAAAAAAATGTATTTGGATCAATCGAAAATCTTATTGCCTGGTTGTACTGAGTCGCCACTACAACTCATCAAAGTTCTCATGTCTAGTACACAGAATAATGCTATTAGTGTCAGGAACAATGAACAGTTTACAAGTAATAATATTACATGTAGTGTATGCACTTACTTGTGTGGAGAGGAGTATCAGCGTTTAGTGTTGGCAGACTCAGGAAGCATGGAAGGAGCTTTTGAAAAGCATGGCAGTGTTTCAGCAGCCTACAACGAACGCAGGCAGGCTTATT
>CM042180.1:17085346-17230346 GCA_023376005.1 Doryteuthis pealeii
GGCAGCGGCAGTAATTCTGAAACTTTAGCCTTCAGTAATGAAGACTGGCAGAAGAGTTCAACTGGAATTCCGATGCAGGAAATGTACCGATCTCTTATGGAGTGGGCCAGCGGCAGGTAATTCTGAAACTTTAGCCTTCAGTAATGGAAGGACTGGCAGAGAGTTCAGCTGGAAGTTCCGATGCCAGGAAATGTACCGATCTCTTATGGAGTGGGACAGCGGCAGGTAATTCTGAAACTTTAGCCTTCAGTAATGGGAAGACTGCAGAGAGTTCAGCTGACAGTTCCGATCAGGAAATGTTCGATCTCTTATGGAGTGGGCAGGCGGCAGGTAATTCTGAAACTTTAGCCTTCAGTAATGGAAGACTGGCAGAGAGTTCAGCTGGAAGTTCCGATGCCAGGAAATGTACCGATCTCTTATGGAGTGGGCAGCGGCAGCTAATTCTGAAACTTTAGCCTTCAGTAATGGAAGACTGCAGAGAGTTCAGCTGGAAGTTCCGATGCCAGAAATGTACCGATCTCTTATGGAGTGGGCAGCGGCAGTAATTCTGAAACTTTAGCCTTCAGTAATGGAAGACTGCAGAGAGTTCAGCTGGGAGTTCCGAGGCCAGAGAATGTACCGATCTCTTATGGAGGGGCAGCGCAGTAATTCTGAAACTTTAGCCTTCAGTAATGGAAGACTGCAGAGAGTTCAGCTGGAAGTTCCGATGCCAGAAATGTACCGATCTCTTATGGAGTGGGACAGCGGCAGGTAATTCTGAAACTTTAGCCTTCAGTAAGGAAGACTGGCAGAGAGTTCAGCTGGAAGTTCCGATGCAGGAAATGTACCGATCTCTTATGGAGTGGCAGCGGCAGTAATTCTGAAACTTAGCCTTCAGTAATGGAAGACTGCAGAGAGTTTCAGCTGGAAGTTCCATGCCAGAAATGTTACGATCTCTTATGGAGTGGGGCAGCGGCAGTAATTCTGAAACTTTAGCCTTCAGTAAGAAGACTGGCAGAGAGTTCAGCTGGAAGTTCCGATGCCAGAAATGTCCGATCTCTTATGGAGTGGGGCAGCGGCAGGTAATTCTGAAACTTTAGCCTTCAGTAATGAAGACTGGCAGAGAGTTCAGCTGGAAGTTCCGATGCCAGGAAATGTACGATCTCTTATGGAGTGGGGCAGCGGCAGGTAATCTGAAACTTTAGCCTTCAGTAATGGAAGACTGGCAGAGAGTTCAGCTGGAAGTTCCGATGCCAGGAAATGTCCGATCTCTTATGGAGTGGGGCCAGCGCAGGTAATTCTGAACTTTAGCCTTCAGTAATGGAAGACTGCAGAGAGTCAGCTGGAAGTTCCGATGCCAGAAATGTTCGATCTCTTATGGAGTGGGCAGCGCAGTAATCTGAAACTTTAGCTTCAGTAATGGAAGACTGCAGAAGTTCAGCTGGAAGTTCCGATGCCAGGAAATGTTCCGATCTCTTATGGAGTGGGGCAGCGGGCAGGTAATTCTGAAACTTTAGCCTTCAGTAATGAAGACTGACAGAGAGATCAGCTGGAAGTTCCGATGCCAGGAAAATGTTACCGATCTCTTATGGAGTGGGCAGCGGCAGGTAATTCTGAAACTTTAGCCTTCAGTAATGAAGACTGCAGAGAGTTCAGCTGGAAGTTTCGATGCCAGGAAATGTACCGATCTCTTATGGAGTGGGACAGCGGCAGGTAATTCTGAAAACTTTAGCCTTCATAATGGAAGACTGGCAGAGAGTTCAGCCTGGAAGTTCCGATGCCAGGAAATGTACCGATCTCTTATGGATGGGGCAGCGGCAGTAATTCTGAAACTTTAGCCTTCAGTAATGGAAGACTGGCAGAGAGTTCAGCTGGAAGTTCCGATGCCAGGAAATGTTCCGATCTCTTATGGAGTGGGCAGCGGCAGGTAATTCTGAAAACTTAGCCTTCAGTAATGGAAGACTGGCGAGAGTTCAGCTGGAAGTTCGATGCCAGGAAATGTTCCATCTCTTATGGAGTGGCAGCGGCAGTAATCTGAACTTTAGCCTTCAGTAATGGAAGACTGGCAGAGAGTTCAGCTGGAAGTTCGATGCCAGGAAATGTACCGATCTCTTATGGAGTGGGCAGCGGCAGTAATTCTGAACTTTAGCCTTCAGTAATGGAAGACTGACAGAGAGTTCAGCTGGAAGTTCCATTGCCAGAGAATGTACCGATCTCTTATGGAGTGGGACAGCGGCAGTAATTCTGAAACTTTAGCCTTCAGTAATGGAAGACTGCAGAGAGTTCAGCTGGAAGTTCCGATGCCAGGAAATGTACCGATCTCTTATGGAGTGGGACAGCGGCAGGTAATTCTGAAACTTTTAGCCTTCAGTAATGGAAGACTGGCAGAGAGTTCAGCTGGAAGTTCCGATGCCAGGAAATGTACCGATCTCTTATGGAGTGGGCAGCGGCAGGTAATTCTGAAACTTTGCCTTCAGTAATGGAAGACTGGCAGAGAGTTCAGCTGGAAGTTCCGATGCCAGGAAATGTTCCGATCTCTTATGGAGTGGGGCAGCGGCAGGTAATTCTAACTTTAGCCTTCAGTAATGGAAGACTGGCAGAGAGTTCAGCTGGAAGTTCCGATGCCAGGAAATGTTCCGATCTTCTTATGGAGTGGCAGCGGCAGGTAATTCTGAAACTTTAGCCTTCAGTAATGGAAGACTGGCAGAGAGTTCAGCTGGAAGTTCCGATGCCAGAGAATGTACCGATCTCTTATGGAGTGGGGCAGCGGCAGGTAATTCTGAACTTTAGCCTTCAGTAATGAAGACTGGCAGAGAGTTCAGCTGGAAGTTCCGATGCCCAGAGAATGTACCGATCTCTTATGGAGTGGCAGCGGCAGGTAATTCTGAAACTTTAGCCTTCAGTAATGGAAGACTGGCTGGAACCTTGAATGGTAATAGTAATCCTGTAAACATAAAAATTGGTCAATCTCTTAGCAAAAAGGATAAAAATCTATTTTAAAAGTAATTATACAAATAAAAAATATTCACGGATATATATGACTATTTTGACACAATGTTTGAAGAACATGCGGTCTGAGGAAAAAAGAAGGAAAATTCAATATATTAGCTTCATCCATATTTATGTGGGTGTGCCCTAAAAGAACAAATGAGCGCCGCATGTGAAGAAAATTTCAGGAAAGCCATAAAAATATCCGTTAAAACATAAATTTCTTTAAGTTTTAAGAGAAATTAGACCCCAAAAAGTTAATAGTTTGAAAATTAGTGATCCCAGACTAAAAAAAAATCGGGGCAGGATGTGCTGATGAATTCTGCATTTGTACGAGTCAGCTTTTAGCCCAAACTTCAGATTCAGACTTGCAGTCGGGGTCAGAATGTCGTTCCAGTAGCAGTTGATAGCAATTAAGCAAGACCCACATTGAAGCCAACTTGTAAATTCCAGCAGTCGACTTATAGTTAAACGAACTTTCTCGCTGACGTCATAAATTTAAGTGTTCTCTGCTACACCACAAATTGTAAGATGTGTCACACCTTTCTCCTTTATTAGCGTACTATCATTAAACTGTGTTATCGTGTTTTCTTTATTTGTGAACCTGTCTTTGGCTCATGCCTTTCGAACCGCCCAGGACAGAATATTACAACATGGGGTCAACAATACATGTTTATTTCTATAGTTTTGAGATGGAATTTATTTAATACAACATTGAAAATCCGGAAAAAGGTTTATTACTTTTTGTACAAGGATATGAATAATAGAGTCAATGCCAAGTTCTCCTACAGAATGATTAGCTACTCAATTAGTAGTGACTTAACTATGAATATTACTACGTAACTCGACTACGAATAACCTCGCATATTCGCATATCCGACGAGTCCAACTATCTTGTAAGGGAAATATCTACCCTTACAATAACCCCCACTTTTGAGATTTTACTTCCTCTGGAAGCCATAACTCTTCTTTTGGGATCAATATCCAATGTTTCAGTAGGATTTCTTTTCATTGGTTCCACCAATCTTGTATCTTTACAATCCGAGTATTTTTTCTTCAATTTGTTTAGTGGCCTTTATGTACCGACCTCAGACCTTGAATCATATATCATATATTATACTCTGCCGATACGTTTTTCAATTATACCTTCTTCCTTATTTTTTCTATATATTTCAAAGATATTTTTCATTTTGGTTGAAAATTTTACTCTATCCGTCTTCTTTTTCGAGTTAATTTTTTCCGCCGGTAGCAATTTATCAAACACTGATCTAGCTTTCCTGGCAAACATCAAATCTGTCGGTGACATATGTAATGTTATGGGTTGTTCGTAGTCACGGTACCAATTCGGAATATGTCACGTTACGGTACCAGTTCGTAATGTGTTACGTCGTGCCTTTTCTTTCACGGCACTACAATTCGTATCTTGTATATTCGTACGGTAGTTTGTTTACAACTGACACGATCTAGCAGTCATCGTCTGTGGCCCCAAAATTCTTCCACACTCCTTTCGTTTATGGTCAAGTGAAATGTATCACGTTCACGGCCGCGTGCTTCTTCGTTACGGCCAATTGACTTTATCTCAACGGGTATCCAGAGGTCAGGGGAATTTCATTGATAAAACGATTCCCCTAGTATTTTCTCGTCGTAGTAAAAGAAGAATGATAATACTGTGTTTACTTTTCAGAAGTTTATTATATTAAAAACTTCACTATAACTTTTGAGAGAGAGAGATTTCGTTAACACATATGTTTTTTTTTTAGTAACTCTTAGTTGTCTCAATGGTCAGTACTCCAGCGACTTCGTTAATAATAATAATTGTTTTCAACTTCTCTCGCGTAAAAGATTAAAATTTCAGGTTGAGTACTTAGCGACATCAGTTCATCAACTGCCACGTGTGGCCTCCTGGCTCTGATATTCTCTGACTAGACCCGATCTCTGACTGCTCTGACCCTCTCCGATCGCAGACTCTTCTTTCTGGTTCTGATCCCTCACTGACTCGTTAATATAGTGTGTCTGAATAATCTTCTAGAAGTTTCTTTTCTAGAAAGTTCGAGCTAGCCCTCGACTGAATCGAATGTTCGATTCCTTCGAATCTCTCTGGTCAACTAAGGTTCACAGCCTTGAAAGATAAAGACTCCTTGTAGTCACTAATCCTATTTTTTCGTTAAACCTAGACTTATCGTCTCCTTTCTCTCGTTAAAAGATTTATCTTTCCTAACTACTTTTTCGGTGATTCTACAAAGACCACCCAGTAATATAAGATAATCGTAGTACATTTTTCTAAAGGTTTTTTCTAAGTCTGGCACAAGGCCACAAATTATAGTGCTGGTGGCGATTACATAACACATATTTGATATTACATTAGGATATACTCGTAGGAATGGTTGCATTCTTATTTCTCCAGAGTCTCTAACGTCACATTTTTTCAGAGCTCTTTCAGCGTATCGACAAATCTATTTGCTAATCCATTCGCTCTTGGATGGAAAACAGATGTCGTAATATGATTGATCGCAAAAGATTCACAGAACATTTTAAAATCTTTTGACGTAAATTGTATCTCATTGTCAGAAACAATAGTTTCAGAACAGCTATGCCTCGAGAATATTTCATGCAAAAAAAAAAAAAAATCAATTACGACAGTTGATGTCGTTTCTTAGTCCTTTCCTTAGTCCTTTCCTTAGTCCTTTTGGTCATTTAGTAAAACTATCAACTACAATAAGTAGCAAAATCAACATGTAATCTTGTCCATGGTTTTTCAGTAGAATGCCAATTAGTAAACCTCATCGGCGGTGCCTTAGCAGCTAGAGAACAATTTATACATGATTAGGTGTCGATTGACATTTTTTGATAGATTTCGATGCGTAGAATTCTTTGATGCTAAATAGAGTGCTCAATTCGAAGAATTGGCAGAGATATGAGCCCTTAACCCCCTCTCAATATAACAATGCACCATCACATATAGAAAATAATCTACTTATTTTATTCATTTAATTTCCATTTCATTTGTTTTTTTCTTCTTTCAATAAGAAAAATTTATTTTCCTGTTTCTGCTTCGGCCAATTTGGTTTGGTTTGGTTTGTTTTACGCATATCAACCTCACTGGATCATTTAATGCCGATTAAGTTTTGAAATAAAGTCATTCTTAATGGATAATCAAATTTTGTTTATAAACTCATGTTTTTTAATTTAATCCATAAATGGGACCCTAACGGTTATTACCACTCCTGGTCAGAGTGGACCAGGAGCAATGGGATGTAGGGGTGCTACACATTCCCCAGATCTCCAGAACTGGAACCTCACCATCAGATAGAGTTTAACGTAATTCCCAGGACATGTAGATCCTCAGCCACCACCTTATATGATAAAAAGGGTTGTGACTTGGCATAAGGGCAATAAGGTTGGGAAAATTATATAGGTGATAGGGCTTGACATAACCAGCCGATTGATTGGAGGGGGCCTCTCCAATCGTCCGTCTGTCCAAGTAAGGGCCAAAGTGGAATATTGCATGTCATAGACTGCTCAACCACCTGGGTTCTTATCCTTAAGCATCACGGGTCGCCACCCACGGCAGACAGGTTGCCCAATTGGGGAGTCTTACCCTTCTGTAGAGGTGCAGTCGGTGCATTCTAACGCCCCAGTCGACAAGTGAATCCCGCACTATATTGCATAACACATTAAAAAAATATTTCACTTTGGCCCCCTAATGCCACAATTGCTGTATCTTCTCAGAATTAAGCATGATCAACCTAATGGCATTATTGGATTCCTCAGGCCAAAATGCTTTTATAAACCAATTTTTAGGAGTATGGAAGCTCTAGAACTCATTTTACCAGACAAAAATAGATTACAAAAAGTCACCATTTCGCGAAATTTGGAAAGCTAAAAATCGACATAACTCCATTAATTTTTGGAATTGGAGCTCAAAGTTTGGGAATTATCTAACTTTAACATGAATAAAATTTCAGAAAAACTGAAGAGCAGAATTTTAACAATTTTTTTCAAATCTTGTAGATTCAGTTCTGAGCAAAAACAAAACATTCTTTTTTCGTACAAATTATGTTCAATATATGTGAAATGATAATAAATATTTTGTCATACATGCAGTGCCAGATCGAGATATTGATCTTGCTATGAAAAAAATAGAAATCATCAATAACTTGAAATTGGTTGACTTAAGACTTTTTGATGGCATTTTTTATTCCTGGGCAAAAATGTTTTACAAAACCAATTTTAGATAAAGGTAGTTTGATATTTGCTCAGAACCGAAGCTACAATATCAGTTAAAATTTTGCAAATCAGAAATCATTAATAACTTAAAATTGGTTAACTTTAGGACATTTTTTGACAGCAGTTTGGATTTCTTGGCTAAAATGCTTTTAGAAAATCAATTTTTAGGAGTGGGGAATGTCTACAACTCATTTTACATACAAAAATAAGTACAAAAAAGTCGCCATTTTCGCGACACCCCCCTGAAATTTGGAGGTTAAACATCGACATCTGCCAATTTGTGGAATTGGAAGCTTAAATTTTGGGGATTGTCTAACTTTAACTTTAACAAAATTTCAGAAAGATTGAAGGAGTGGGTGACATAGCCTGGATGATTGACATGGAATTACCCATAGTCTATCTGTGAGTGTAAGTGAGTATGTGTATTGGGCTGGTAAGCCAAGGTTTTTTGGTTGTCAAGGCTTTGTATTAACTAAGGACAACAATTAAAAAATCTATTTTTAAAACAACGCAAAGTTCTTGATTAGACAACTGATTAGGGATGGTTATTACAGGGTGACCCCCCCAAAACAGACCCCACATTCTGTTTTTTTGCGGGGGGGGTCCACCCTGTAGATGTAGACTACCAGCACAAAAAATCAACAGAACACAAATTCTGTTTTTTTGGGGGGGGGGGTGACCCTGTACTTTTTGTTACAAAAAAGGTTCACTTACCTGGAGTTACCAAGATGCTGACAACCAGAAATAAGAATACTTTATCCCATTGTCACCTGAAAAATAATAATAATAATAATAATAATTAATAATAATAATATAATAATTAATAAATAAGAGAAACTGAATCACTAATAATTGCTGAATAATGCCATAAGGATAAACTATGTCAAAGAAAAAATTGATAAGACCCAACAAAATATTAAATGTAGACTATGAGATGAGACCATAAACCATGTACTATGCGAATGTAGCAAACTAGCACAACGGGAGTACAAAACGACACGACTGGGTTGGAAGGTGATCCACTAAGAATTATGCAAAAAAATGAATTTTGACCATACAACAAAATGTATATGCATAAACCAAAATCTGTTCTTGAGAACGAAACGCATAAAATTCTCTGGACTTTGAAATAAAACGGATCACCTTATCCCAGCAAGAAGACCAACGAGTGCTGATTAACAAACAAGAAAGAACTTGTCAACTGGTGATTTTGCAGTTCCAGCAGATCACAGGGTGAAGCTAAAGGAAAATGAAAAAATGGCAATATCTGGACCTTGCCAGAGAACTGAAAAAGTTATGGATATGAAAGTCAAAGTGATACCAATTGTAGTTGGTGCACTTGGAACGTCCCAAAAGGATTGGAAAAGGTTTGGAAAGTCTGGAAATCAGAGAAGGATTGATACCATACAGATGCCTGTAGCAATCTGCCAGAATACTCAGAAGAGTCCTGGAGACCTGATGAGATTTGCTGTCACTCAGAGTGAAAGAATCAGCTAATGCTGATGTTCAAAAGGAGTAATAATAATAACAATAATAATGAATTACCAATTATTATCAATGCTTAAAGCACGTTAACTTTACTGCAGAAGTTATCCATGGATCGAAAAGAATACAGGATTATGCATGACCGTGAGAAAGGTGATCTACTGGAAATTATGCAAGAGATTAAAATTTTAATAAAATGGTATATGCATAAAGAGGACTTTAAACACAAACAGATTGCGAATGCTAGAAAAAAATTTGGTGAACTTTTATCACACATCCAATGTCATGAAAGCAGTTAAAATGCAATCTATCAATTTTATAAACGCAACCGCAAGTTCAGAACTTTATCAGTCTATGAATTAGCACAAACTGATTTAGACTCCGATACCAAAAGAAGACTAGATGTCCCCCTCAAAATCCACAGGTTCCCCACATTGCATTTTTTGGAGTTTTGAAGTTGAGCGGCTAGGGCACAAAATCATTTTGAGTGAGTACTTTCTCTCTCTCTCTCTCTCTATATATATATATATATATATTATATATATATATATATACAGTTCAAACCTGAGCTAAAATCGCTGGACGAGGTGTTTGCTTCTGCATAGCGCTAGCGCTAATACCTTGGGATAGGTATACATTCAACTACTCTCCCTCCAGTTATGGTAAATAGTAAGGCAGAGTGGACTCTTTAACCTTGGCTAGGTAACCAGTCAGGAAAACTCACACACACAACACACACACACACACACAACATATATATATATATATATATATATTGTGTGTGTGTGTTGTGTGTGTATATTGGAGGTGAATGGTGCAATGGTTACCACATTGAAATGAACGAGGATGTTTGCATTCCACATTGCGCTCATACCCTTGGGAAGAGTATACATCTATTTTCCTTCAAGCTATAGGTAAATAGTAGCACAGACTGGACTATTTAACCTTGGTTAGGCAACCTGACTAGGAGAAGGAAAACTGTATTCAAACTTGGGAAACTCTGCTTAAGAAATTAACTTTGTGTCACACCCTCCTCCTGCGAAGGGGTTGGTATATATAAGATATGGGGTTGATATATATATATATATTATATATATATATATATATATATGTATATATATATAATTCTCTATTACCATCTACATTAGGACATATCAACGCACGTCTGTCATCCAATTTTCAAAATGACAAAGCAGCGTTCATAATTGTGAAACTGTCCTCAATGGTCATAACTATAACATGAACTTCTGCAGTTAGCTGTAATTAATCAATATCTTGATTAATTCAGTGGATTTAACCTGAAGATCCTTATAGTGAAAGTCGAGTAGGTTATTTCTGTACACACACACTATATAATATATATATATATATATATATATATATATATATATATATATATCGTCATTTCTGTATTATATTTGTTTTTGCATTGAATAATATCATCTAATTTTCTTGTCTCCCATATTTCGTCGAGGCCTGCGTCTCTTTTTTACTTAGGTTTACTTTTATTGCTTTTAGGACTCACTGAGTTCGTCTATCGTACAGTCTTCTCGCTTCGTGCTTAGTTGGCTATCAAACATTTTAAAATATTTTTGGAGGGTTTCCAAGCAGATTTTTGAAGTGTCTTTCCACTTCAGGAGTCTAGCTTCTTGGCTGGTTGCTTTTAGCTTTGATCTCGTAGTGCTTTTCCTACCACTAATTTCATCTAATGTTTGCCATGCTAATTGTGATTGTCTGCTTCAATAGAATTTCTGATTTTGTTTATTTGCTCTATGTTTGTTTTTTTGTTTTTTTTATTTTTTTGTAAATTTTAATAAGTTCTATCAGGGCTTTCTTGAGATTTTGTACATTGCTATTGGTTGCGTTTATTATGTAGGGATGCTTTTTAATATTATCTCTCTTTTCTCTAACTGCTTTTGTCTCCCAGGTGACAATATATTTGGCTTTTTGGTATCATAGTCTAGATCAATGTCAAGTTGTGAGACACTTGTGGGACTCAAATTCAAGCCTAATATAAGAAAGTATTCGCGGCCAAAATAAAATTTGTTGTTTTTTATCAGAACAAAACTATGTAACCTTCTTGCAGAATTCTATATTAGAATAATATAAACAGGACAAAAAACTGCATGTACAAAGTTTTCAACTGATGGTCTTTCACCCGAGTGACAACAAATCTCTCCAAGATTCTTCAGGGCATTTTTAACAATGATGTGTACTCAATCCCACTTCTGATTTCCAATTCCTTCTATTTCTTTTCCAAACAGTTGGATACCGTTGCAATGGCTCTGCCATGTTCCACTGCCTTTTATTTTCTTTAGTTCTCTGGCAAGATCCAAGTATTTGTTTATGTGTTCGCTTTCTTCATTGTTTAACGGCAAAATCCACTAAATAACCAGATTTTTTCTAGCTCAGCTCTTTTGGTCGGGATTCGGCAATCTGTTTGTGTTTCAAAGTCCCTGATAATTTTATGGATCTCATTTTCTATAACGGATTATGGTTTGTGCATATACCATTTATTATTAAATTTTAATCTCTTGCATAATTTCCAGTAGATCACCTTTCTCACCCGGTCATGCATAATCCTGTATTCTTTTCGATCCATGGATAACTTCTGCAGTAAAGTTAACGTGCTTTAAGCATTGATAATAATTGGTAATTCCAATTATTATTGTTATTATTATTTACTCCTTTTGAGTTTTCACATCAGCATTAGCTGATGGTCTTTCACTGGAGTCTGAGTGACAGCAAATCTCATCAGGTCTCCAGGACTCTTCTGAGTATTCTGGCAGATTGCTACAGTGCATTGTTCTGTATGGTATCAATCCTTCCTCTGATTTCCAGACTTTCCAAACCCTTTTCCAATCCTTTTGGGACCGTTCCAAGTGCACCAACTACAATTGGTATCACTTTGACTTTCATATTCCATAACTTTTCAGTTCTCTGGCAAGGTCCAGATATTTGCCCATTTTTTCATTTTCCTTTAGCTTCACCCTGTGATCTGCTGGAACTGCAAAATCCACCAGTTGACAAGTTCTTTCTTGTTTGTTAATCAGCACTCGGTCTGGTCTTCTTGCTGGGATAAGGTGATCCGTTTTTATTTCAAAGTCCCAGAGAATTTTATGCGTTTCGTTCTCAAGAACAGATTTTGGTTTATGCATATACCATTTTGTTGTATGGTCAAAATTCATTTTTTTGCATAATTCTTAGTGGATCACCTTCCCAACCCAGTCGTGTCGTTTTGTACTCCCGTTGTGCTAGTTTGCTACATTCGCATAGTACATGGTTTATGGTCTCATCTCATAGTCTACATTTAATATTTTGTTGGGTCTTATCAATTTTTTCTTTGACATAGTTTATCCTTATGGCATTATTCTGTGCAGCAATTATTAGTGATTCAGTTTCTCTTAATTTATTATTATTATTATTATTATTATTATTATTATTATTATTATTATTATTATTTTCAGGTGACAATGGGGATAAAAGTATTCTTATTTCTGGTTGTCAGCATCTTGGTAACTCCAGGTAAGTGAACCTTTTTTGTAACCAAAAGTACAGGGTCACCCCCCACCCCCCAAAAAAACAGAATTTGTGTTCTGTTGATTTTTTGTGCTGGTAGTCTACATCTACAGGGTGACCCCCCCCCCCGCAAAAAAAACAGAATGTGGGGTCTGTTTTGGGGGGGGTCACCCTGTAATAACCATCCCTAATCAGTTGTCTAATCAAAGAACTTTGCGTTGTTTTAAAAATAGATTTTTTTAATTGTTGTCCTTAGTTAATACAAAAGCCTTGACAACCAAAAAACCTTGGCTTACCAGCCCCAATACACATACTCACTTACACTCACAGATAGACTATGGGTAATTCCATGTCAAATCATCCAGGCTATGTCACCCACTCCCTTCAATCTTTCTGAAATTTTGTTAAAGTTAAAGTTAGACAATCCCCAAAATTTAAGCTTCCAATTCCACAAATTGGCAAAGATGTCGATGTTTAACTCTCCAAATTTCAGGGGGGTGGTCGCGAAAAATGGCGACTTTTTTGTAACTTATTTTTGTATGTAAAATGAGTTGTAGACATTCCCCACTCCTAAAAATTGATTTCTAAAAGCATTTTAGCCCAAGAAATCCAAAACTGCTGTCAAAAAATGTCCTAAAGTTAACCAATTTTAAGTTATTAATGATTTCTGATTTGCAAAATTTTAACTGATATTGTAGCTTCGGTTCTGAGCAAATATCAAACTACCTTTTATCTAAAAATTGGTTTGTAAAACATTTTTGCCCAAGGAATAAAAAATGCCATCAAAAAGTCTTAAAGTCAACCAATTTCAAGTTATTGATGATTTCTAATTTTTTCATAGCAAGATCAATATCTCGATCTGGCACTGCATGTATGACAAAATATTTTCTATTATCATTTCACATATATTGAACATAATTTGTACGAAAAAAGAATGTTTTGTTTTTGCTCAGAACTGAATCTACAAGATTTTGAAAAAAATTGTTAAAATTCTGCTCTTCAGTTTTTCTGAAATTTTATTCATGTTAAAGTTAGATAATTCCCAAACTTTGAGCTCCCAATTCCAAAAATTAATGGAGTTATGTCGATTTTTAGCTTTCCAAATTTCGCGAAATGGTGACTTTTTGTAATCTATTTTTGTCTGTAAAATGAGTTCTAGAGCTTCCATACTCCTAAAAATTGGTTTATAAAAGCATTTTGGCCTGAGGAATCCAATAATGCCATTAGGTTGATCATGCTTAATTCTGAGAAGATACAGCAATTGTGGCATTAGGGGCCAAAGTGAAATATTTTTTAATGTGTTATGCAATATAGTGCGGGATTCACCTTGTCGACTGGGGCGTTAGAATGCACCGACTGCACCTCTACAGAAGGGTAAGACTCCCCCAATTGGGCAACCTGTCTGCCGTGGTGGCGACCCGTGATGCTTAAGGATAAGAACCCAGGTGGTTGAGCAGTCTATGACATGCAATATTCCACTTTGGCCCTTACTTGGACCAGACGGACGATTGGAGAGGCCCCCTCCAATCAATCGGCTGGTTATGTCAAGCCCTATCACCTATATAATTTTCCCAACCTTATTGCCCTTATGCCAAGTCACAACCCTTTTTATCATATAAGGTGGTGGCTGAGGATCTACATGTCCTGGGAATTACGTTAAACTCTATCTGATGGTGAGGTTCCAGTTCTGGAGATCTGGGGAATGTGTAGCACCCCTACATCCCCATTGCTCCCTGGTCCACTCTGACCAGGAGTGGTAATAACCGTTAGGGTCCCATTTATGGATTAAATTAAAAAAACATGAGTTTATAAACAAAATTTGATTATCCATTAAGAATGACTTTATTTCAAAACTTAATCGGCATTAAATGATCCAGTGAGGTTGATATGCCGTAAAACAAACCAAACCAAACCAAATTGGCCGAAGCAGAAACAGGAAAATAAATTTTTCTTATTGAAAGAAGAAAAAAACAAATGAAATGGAAATTAAATGAATAAAATAAGTAGATTATTTTCTATATGTGATGGTGCATTGTTATATTGAGAGGGGGTTAAGGGCTCATATCTCTGCCAATTCTTCGAATTGAGCACTCTATTTAGCATCAAAGAATTCTACGCATCGAAATCTATCAAAAAATGTCAATCGACACCTAATCATGTATAAATTGTTCTCTAGCTGCTAAGGCACCGCCGATGAGGTTTACTAATTGGCATTCTACTGAAAAACCATGGACAAGATTACATGTTGATTTTGCTACTTTATTGTAGTTGATAGTTTTACTAAATGACCAAAAGGACTAAGGAAAGGACTAAGGAAAGGACTAAGAAACCGACATCAACTGTCGTAATTGATTTTTTTTTTTTTTTTTGCATGAAATATTCTCGAGGCATAGCTGTTCTGAAACTATTGTTTCTGACAATGAGATACAATTTACGTCAAAAGATTTTAAAATGTTCTGTGAATCTTTTGCGATCAATCATATTACGACATCTGTTTTCCATCCAAGAGCGAATGGATTAGCAAATAGATTTGTCGATACGCTGAAAAGAGCTCTGAAAAAATGTGACGTTAGAGACTCTGGAGAAATAAGAATGCAACCATTCCTACGAGTATATCCTAATGTAATATCAAATATGTGTTATGTAATCGCCACCAGCACCTATAATTTGTGGCCTTGTGCCAGACTTAGAAAAAAACCTTTAGAAAAATGTACTACCGATTATCTTATATTACTGGGTGGTCTTTGTAGAATCACCGAAAAAGTAGTTAGGAAAGATAAAATCTTTTAACGAGAGAAAGGAGACGATAAGTCTAGGTTTAACGAAAAAATAGGATTAGTGACTACAAGGAGTCTTTAATCTTTCAAGGCTGTGAACCTTAGTTGACCAGAGAGATTCGAAGGAATCGAACATTCGATTCAGTCGAGGGCTAGCTCGAACTTTCTAGAGAAAGAAACTTCTAGAAGATTATTCAGACACACTATATTAACGAGTCAGTGAGGGATCAGAACCAGAAAGAAGAGTCTGCGATCGGAGAGGGTCAGAGCAGTCAGAGATCGGGTCTAGTCAGAGAAGATATCAGAGCCAGGAGGCCACACGTGGCAGTTGATGAACTGATGTCGCTAAGTACTCAACCTGAATTTTAATCTTTTACGCGAGACGAAGTTGAAAACAATTATTATTATTAACGAAGTCGCTGGAGTACTGACCATTGAGACAACTAAGAGTTACTAAAAGAAAAACATATGTGTTAACGAAATCTCTCTCTCTCAAAAGTTATAGTGAAGTTTTTAATATAATAAACTTCTGAAAAGTAAACACAGTATTATCATTCTTCTTTTACTACGACGAGAAAAATACTAGGGGAATCGTTTTATCAATGAAATTCCCCTGACCTCTGGATACCCGTTGAGATAAAGTCAATTGGCCGTAACGAAGAAGCACGCGGCCGTGAAACGTGATACATTTCACTTGACCATAAACGAAAGGAGTGTGGAAGAATTTTGGGGCCACAGACGATGACTGCTAGATCGTGTCAGTTGTAAACAAACTACCGTACGAATATACAAGATACGAATTGTAGTGCCGTGAAAGAAAAGGCACGACGTAACACATTACGAACTGGTACCGTAACGTGACATATTCCGAATTGGTACCGTGACTACGAACAACCCATAACATTACATATGTCACCGACAGATTTGATGTTTGCCAGGAAAGCTAGATCAGTGTTTGATAAATTGCTACCGGCGGAAAAAATTAACTCGAAAAAGAAGACGGATAGAGTAAAAATTTTCAACCAAAATGAAAAATATTCTTTGAAATATATAGAAAAAATAAGGAAGAAGGTATAATTGAAAAACGTATCGGCAGAGTATAATATATGATATATGATTCAAGGTCTGAGGTCGGTACATAAAGGCCACCTAAACAAATTGAAGAAAAAATACTCGGATTGTAAAGATACAAGATTGGTGGAACCAATGAAAAGAAATCCTACTGAAACATTGGATATTGATCCCAAAAGAAAGAGTTATGGCTTCCAGAGGAAGTAAAATCTCAAAAGTGGGGGTTATTGTAAGGGTAGATATTTCCCTTACAAGATAGTTGGACTCGTCGGATATGCGAATATGCGAGGTTATTCGTAGTCGAGTTACGTAGTAATATTCATAGTTAAGTCACTACTAATTGAGTAGCTAATCATTCTGTAGGAGAACTTGGCATTGACTCTATTATTCATATCCTTGTACAAAAAGTAATAAACCTTTTTCCGGATTTTCAATGTTGTATTAAATAAATTCCATCTCAAAACTATAGAAATAAACATGTATTGTTGACCCCATGTTGTAATATTCTGTCCTGGGCGGTTCGAAAGGCATGAGCCAAAGACAGGTTCACAAATAAAGAAAACACGATAACACAGTTTAATGATAGTACGCTAATAAAGGAGAAAGGTGTGACACATCTTACAATTTGTGGTGTAGCAGAGAACACTTAAATTTATGACGTCAGCGAGAAAGTTCGTTTAACTATAAGTCGACTGCTGGAATTTACAAGTTGGCTTCAATGTGGGTCTTGCTTAATTGCTATCAACTGCTACTGGAACGACATTCTGACCCCGACTGCAAGTCTGAATCTGAAGTTTGGGCTAAAAGCTGACTCGTACAAATGCAGAATTCATCAGCACATCCTGCCCCCGATTTTTTTTAGTCTGGGGATCACTAATTTTCAAACTATTAACTTTTTGGGGTCTAATTTCTCTTAAAACTTAAAGAAATTTATGTTTTAACGGATATTTTTATGGCTTTCCTGAAATTTTCTTCACATGCGGCGCTCATTTGTTCTTTTAGGGACACACCCACATAAATATGGATGAAGCTAATATATTGAATTTTCCTTCTTTTTTCCTCAGACCGCATGTTCCTTCAAACATTGTGTCAAAATAGTCATATATATCCGTGAATATTTTTATTTGTATAATTACTTTTAAAATAGATTTTATCCTTTTTGCTAAGAGATTGACCAATTTTTATGTTTACAGGATTACTATTACCATTCAAGGTTCCAGCCAGTCTTCCATTACTGAAGGCTAAAGTTTCAGAATTACCTGCCGCTGCCCCACTCCATAAGAGATCGGTACATTCTCTGGCATCGGAACTTCCAGCTGAACTCTCTGCCAGTCTTCCATTACTGAAGGCTAAAGTTTCAGAATTACCTGCCGCTGCCCCACTCCATAAGAGATCGGTACATTCTCTGGCATCGGAACTTCCAGCTGAACTCTCTGCCAGTCTTCCATTACTGAAGGCTAAAGTTTCAGAATTACCTGCCGCTGCCCCACTCCATAAGAGATCGGAACATTTCCTGGCATCGGAACTTCCAGCTGAACTCTCTGCCAGTCTTCCATTACTGAAGGCTAAAGTTTCAGAATTACCTGCCGCTGCCCCACTCCATAAGAGATCGGAACATTTCCTGGCATCGGAACTTCCAGCTGAACTCTCTGCCAGTCTTCCATTACTGAAGGCTAAAGTTTCAGAATTACCTGCCGCTGCCCCACTCCATAAGAGATCGGTACATTTCCTGGCATCGGAACTTCCAGCTGAACTCTCTGCCAGTCTTCCATTACTGAAGGCTAAAGTTTCAGAATTACCTGCCGCTGTCCCACTCCATAAGAGATCGGTACATTTCCTGGCATCGGAACTTCCAGCTGAACTCTCTGCCAGTCTTCCATTACTGAAGGCTAAAGTTTCAGAATTACCTGCCGCTGTCCCACTCCATAAGAGATCGGTACATTCTCTGGCATCGGAACTTCCAGCTGAACTCTCTGTCAGTCTTCCATTACTGAAGGCTAAAGTTTCAGAATTACCTGCCGCTGCCCCACTCCATAAGAGATCGGTACATTTCCTGGCATCGGAACTTCCAGCTGAACTCTCTGCCAGTCTTCCATTACTGAAGGCTAAAGTTTCAGAATTACCTGCCGCTGCCCCACTCCATAAGAGATCGGAACATTTCCTGGCATCGGAACTTCCAGCTGAACTCTCTGCCAGTCTTCCATTACTGAAGGCTAAAGTTTCAGAATTACCTGCCGCTGCCCCACTCCATAAGAGATCGGAACATTTCCTGGCATCGGAACTTCCAGCTGAACTCTCTGCCAGTCTTCCATTACTGAAGGCTAAAGTTTCAGAATTACCTGCCGCTGCCCCACTCCATAAGAGATCGGTACATTTCCTGGCATCGGAACTTCCAGCTGAACTCTCTGCCAGTCTTCCATTACTGAAGGCTAAAGTTTCAGAATTACCTGCCGCTGTCCCACTCCATAAGAGATCGGTACATTTCCTGGCATCGGAACTTCCAGCTGAACTCTCTGCCAGTCTTCCATTACTGAAGGCTAAAGTTTCAGAATTACCTGCCGCTGCCCCACTCCATAAGAGATCGGTACATTTCCTGGCATCGGAACTTCCAGCTGATCTCTCTGTCAGTCTTCCATTACTGAAGGCTAAAGTTTCAGAATTACCTGCCGCTGCCCCACTCCATAAGAGATCGGTACATTCTCTGGCATCGGAACTTCCAGCTGAACTCTCTGCCAGTCTTCCATTACTGAAGGCTAAAGTTTCAGAATTACCTGCCGCTGCCCCACTCCATAAGAGATCGGAACATTTCCTGGCATCGGAACTTCCAGCTGAACTCTCTGCCAGTCTTCCATTACTGAAGGCTAAAGTTTCAGAATTACCTGCCGCTGCCCCACTCCATAAGAGATCGGAACATTTCCTGGCATCGGAACTTCCAGCTGAACTCTCTGCCAGTCTTCCATTACTGAAGGCTAAAGTTTCAGAATTACCTGCCGCTGCCCCACTCCATAAGAGATCGGTACATTTCCTGGCATCGGAACTTCCAGCTGAACTCTCTGCCAGTCTTCCATTACTGAAGGCTAAAGTTTCAGAATTACCTGCCGCTGCCCCACTCCATAAGAGATCGGTACATTTCCTGGCATCGGAACTTCCAGCTGAACTCTCTGCCAGTCTTCCATTACTGAAGGCTAAAGTTTCAGAATTACCTGCCGCTGCCCCACTCCATAAGAGATCGGTACATTTCCTGGCATCGGAACTTCCAGCTGAACTCTCTGCCAGTCTTCCATTACTGAAGGCTAAAGTTTCAGAATTACCTGCCGCTGCCCCACTCCATAAGAGATCGGTACATTTCCTGGCATCGGAACTTCCAGCTGAACTCTCTGCCAGTCTTCCATTACTGAAGGCTAAAGTTTCAGAATTACCTGCCGCTGTCCCACTCCATAAGAGATCGGTACATTTCCTGGCATCGGAACTTCCAGCTGAACTCTCTGCCAGTCTTCCATTACTGAAGGCTAAAGTTTCAGAATTACCTGCCGCTGCCCCACTCCATAAGAGATCGGAACATTTCCTGGCATCGGAACTTCCAGCTGAACTCTCTGCCAGTCTTCCATTACTGAAGGCTAAAGTTTCAGAATTACCTGCCGCTGTCCCACTCCATAAGAGATCGGTACATTTCCTGGCATCGGAACTTCCAGCTGAACTCTCTGCCAGTCTTCCATTACTGAAGGCTAAAGTTTCAGAATTACCTGCCGCTGCCCCACTCCATAAGAGATCGGTACATTTCCTGGCATCGGAACTTCCAGCTGAACTCTCTGCCAGTCTTCCATTACTGAAGGCTAAAGTTTCAGAATTACCTGCCGCTGCCCCACTCCATAAGAGATCGGAACATTTCCTGGCATCGGAACTTCCAGCTGAACTCTCTGCCAGTCTTCCATTACTGAAGGCTAAAGTTCAGAATTACCTGCCGCTGTCCCACTCCATAAGAGATCGGTACATTTCCTGGCATCGGAACTTCCAGCTGAACTCTCTGCCAGTCTTCCATTACTGAAGGCTAAAGTTTCAGAATTACCTGCCGCTGCCCCACTCCATAAGAGATCGGTACATTTCCTGGCATCGGAACTTCCAGCTGAACTCTCTGCCAGTCTTCCATTACTGAAGGCTAAAGTTTCAGAATTACCTGCCGCTGCCCCACTCCATAAGAGATCGGTACATTTCCTGGCATCGGAACTTCCAGCTGAACTCTCTGCCAGTCTTCCATTACTGAAGGCTAAAGTTTCAGAATTACCTGCCGCTGCCCCACTCCATAAGAGATCGGTACATTTCCTGGCATCGGAACTTCCAGCTGAACTCTCTGCCAGTCTTCCATTACTGAAGGCTAAAGTTTCAGAATTACCTGCCGCTGCCCCACTCCATAAGAGATCGGTACATTCTCTGGCATCGGAACTTCCAGCTGAACTCTCTGCCAGTCTTCCATTACTGAAGGCTAAAGTTTCAGAATTACCTGCCGCTGCCCCACTCCATAAGAGATCGGTACATTTCCTGGCATCGGAACTTCCAGCTGAACTCTCTGCCAGTCTTCCATTACTGAAGGCTAAAGTTTCAGAATTACCTGCCGCTGCCCCACTCCATAAGAGATCGGTACATTTCCTGGCATCGGAACTTCCAGCTGAACTCTCTGCCAGTCTTCCATTACTGAAGGCTAAAGTTTCAGAATTACCTGCCGCTGCCCCACTCCATAAGAGATCGGTACATTTCCTGGCATCGGAACTTCCAGCTGAACTCTCTGCCAGTCTTCCATTACTGAAGGCTAAAGTTTCAGAATTACCTGCCGCTGCCCCACTCCATAAGAGATCGGAACATTTCCTGGCATCGGAACTTCCAGCTGAACTCTCTGCCAGTCTTCCATTACTGAAGGCTAAAGTTTCAGAATTACCTGCCGCTGCCCCACTCCATAAGAGATCGGTACATTTCCTGGCATCGGAACTTCCAGCTGAACTCTCTGCCAGTCTTCCATTACTGAAGGCTAAAGTTTCAGAATTACCTGCCGCTGCCCCACTCCATAAGAGATCGGTACATTTCCTGGCATCGGAACTTCCAGCTGAACTCTCTGCCAGTCTTCCATTACTGAAGGCTAAAGTTTCAGAATTACCTGCCGCTGCTTAAAATATGAATATCTCTTACTTTTTGATTATATCTAACTTTATTTCTGTTTCACCCTAATTTTTGACTTCTAAAATTTTGCTGAAACTGAAACTTTCAAGAAACATCTGTCTTAAAGCAAATAAAGTTATTTACAGAAAATTTTCAATTTTCTTTTTTTATACCATGCCTGTTTTGTATAATCTATCTATCTATCTCTCTATATATATATATATATATATATATATATATATATATATATATATATATGACCATAACCTTCTGCAAATATCTAACAGTTACTATATATATATATATATACATATATATATATATATATATATATATATATATATATATATATATATATACGTATATATATATATAATATTAGTTATAGTAGTAGAGAAAAAGAGAAAAATAATAATGATAATAATAATAATAGTAGTAGTAGTAGTAGTAGAAAAGAGTCAAGTTTCTACCATGGTTTCAATCCAAATGATTTCATCAGGACTCTACCATATGCTTTACTAAGTAGATTTTGTTCTACAACTTTTTTGTTCTACCGGTTTTAATTAATAAATTACCTCGACTTAATTAACCGTATGGTAGGGTCCTGATGAAATCATTTGTATTGAATACATGGTAGACTCTTGACTCTTCTACTACTACTACTACTACTATTATTATTATTATTATTATTATTACTGCTCGATATATATATATATTATATATATGTGTGTGTGTGTGTGTGTGTGTGTGTTGTGTGTTGATGGATCGATGTATAACTAGATACAAAAAATGCAGAGTATAAATTTATGTAAAGAATTCTGAGAAAAAATTTTTTTTTGCTTTTTCAAAAAAGTTATTCTTCCTGTTTAGTGAATTCCTCTTAGAAGGAACTAATTGCAAAAATTCACCGCTTCGGCGCAAAGCTAGTCTCACTTGTTTACATAAGTTGGAAACCTCTGGTGAGTTTATTTCCGGTTTAGGAAATATAGCGATTATTCTGCCTTCTATTAGCAGCTGCTTGTGGACCCACCGTTAAGAGACTTGACGAGCTAAAGTTCGTTCGGGTCTCGAACCCGACCAGAGGTAGCTGCTGAAAATAAGTATAGCTGCACTGATGAGGGGTGAAACCCCGAAACGCACGTCTGTAGATTGCTATATATATATATATATATATATATATATATATATATATATATAAAGTAAAAAGTAAAGTCGTCGGGGCGGCTTAAAGTCGGTATCAGCCAGTCAGCAAGGGAGTCTAACCCCTTTTCAATAGCGTTAGACCAAGGAGATTGTTTTAGCGTCTGAGGTGGGGCGCCACACCTACCATCAGCTCCTTACTTTACCGCACAGATCCCTGTGCTACTCATACGCTGAGTTGGCGAGGACCGGTATCGAACTAGGAACCTTGTGGTTTACTAGCCGAACGCTCTACGACTGAGCTAACCCGGCCCTCTAATATATATATATATAAATAATATAATAAAATAAATATATAAAGGTTTTACATATCTATTTATTAGGTGACAAAGGAACATTCACGACCATATTGGTTTCATGTGATGCAATCATCAGGTGAAGATGTTTCAAATGCAAGGAAAATCGAACAAATTTCAAAATATTTCAGAAAATTCAATAGACATGGATGTGTATGATTGGATAAAATGATGTGCGTATGTGTGGTGGTAATTTGAATGTATGAGAGTGTTTATGGACAGCATAAAGGTTGAGTACGCGAGGTAACTGGTCACACACATGATACGTTGTTTTGTGAATGTGCGACATTTGAACAATGCTTACGTGCGAGCGTTTGTGTGTGTATGTGTGTGTGGGTGTGTATGTTTTTTTTGCATGTCTGGGTGTGGAGGGGATGTATATTGTCGGGTCGAGTTAATTGAGGAGGGGGTTGAATAATATTAACACGAGGGCACACATACACACAACATAGGAAGACATGCATGCATAAGCACATATGTCTATGCGCACGTAAACACTTGTACAAACGGTACTCATACACGCATACAAAACAATACTCATACATACCGATATGCACACACATGCCACCATATGTGCTACGTAAGCCTTACATACACACACTGAAGCGTATACGCATACTACTATGCGCCCCACGTATACACATATACACATATACGCACACATACACACACACATATACGCACACACATATATGCGCATACACACACGCACATATACACGTACAAATATATATACACATATACGCACATACATATGCACGCATATATACACGTACAAACATATATACACATATACGCACACACACATGCACGCACACACATATGCATGCACATGCACGCGCATACATACACGCACACATATGCACACACACACGCACATACACACACGCTCACGTATGCACGTATATACACACACACACGCGCATGCACGTACACACACACACAGCCGCATGTGCATATATATACACGCTCTCACGCATACACACACCCACGCACATACATACGCAAACATACACAAGAGCACGTATATACATATGAATAGGTATATGCAAGGACAAAGGGGTGTTGATAGAAAGAAGGAAGGTAAGGAGAAGGCAGGGGTGGAATGGGTAGACAGGGTAGGTAAGATGGATGAAAATAGACTTAGATGGGTAGAATGATAGATGGATAAATAGATAGGTAGATAGGTGGATGGATAGATTGATTGATGAGGGAATGGACTGGGGTGGAAGGTTGGGTGGATGGATATATATGTATATATATATATATAGTTAATTTTTTTGTTTTTTTGTTATATATATATATATATATATATATATATATATATAGTTACATTTTTTTGTTATGTGTGTCCGTTACACTTAACCGTGCGTAGACGCATAATCGTAAGAGGGTAATCATATGTATTTTTTTCTGTCTAAATGTGTAATACGGATGGGTTTGTATATTTATTAAGATAACGATGTAATTATTCCTAACGGATAATTTGATCTTTGGATTAACTATTATTCTTTTTAACTACCCTGTGAGATCTTTAATTGTTTTTACGAGATTTTTATAAACAAAGTTCGGAAATATTTATTTCCGTTTAATTCAAGATGGCCTAAACTGGTCAATAGGTGGTCCCTAATTTCGTATCAATAAAGAAACGGGTCGTGTGTTCAAATAGAAGGGCCGTTTTATTTATTTTTCACGATAATGAAGAGTGATTATTCCCCAATCAGAAACAGACTGGGATAGATAATTGGATGGATGTGTAGGTGAAAATATACTGAGAAAGATAGATAAATAAATGGGTTGGGGGAGACAGATAAACAGGCAAGTGTTGAGATATACAGGTAGATAGGGACAGAGTGGGATAGGTGAATGGGTATATAGGTTGGGAAGGGGTGGGATATATAGATAGGTAGGAGTGGGTTATGCTTCAGGGGTTTTGGATATAGTACTGAGGTGCAGAGAAAAAGAAGGATTTTTACTTACGTTTCTTATGTAGGTGTGTAGGGTTGGAATTGGATGGTGATAGAGTATGTTGGTGGTGTTATGAAGATGTAGTATGTTATGTGTATAATGGTGCCGAGGTGGTGGTGCATAGGGTGTGAGTAGTGGTGGAGGGTTAAGTGTATGGGTCGAAATTTCATAACAGGTGTTTGTTTTCATGTCTACACTTGGACAGTATTTCAGATTTTTTGTTTAGGAGGGTACAATGTGGTATGTGAGTGATGATGGAAAGTTTTTCTTGGAGGCAAAGGAGGCATTTTTGTGGACTTATTGTAGGTGGGTGCAATTTTTAGGATTTCCCAGGTTATCTTGGGGGAAATATTCATATCCTTTAGGCTCCAGATATATGTGGATAGTGATGTGCTGGTTGAGTAATTAATATTAGTGAAAGATAGTTTATGGGTGTAAGACCTTTGTTTCAGGGTACCTTCGGTTGCTCCGATGTAATGCTTGGTGGTTGTGTTGTGTTTTACAGTTGCCCTGTATACTGCGTTCCTTTGCAGGCAAAGACCATTGCATAGATTAGTGGGTGGTGGATTGTTATTGTTGAGTTCTACCTTTTTATTGCGGCTTTTAATGATCTGTGAAATATTTTTGGTGCAGCTATAACTTATTTTTAGGTTGTTCCTATTGAAGATTTTTGCTAAGGGGTGGTGTCGGGGGAAGTGTTTACGTATGAAGATTTTGCCTATGTTTGAAGGTACTGATTTATTAAAAGGGGGGTTAAACCATATAATGTTTCTGGTTCTATGGTTGGTTTGAATTTTGTGGGGGTGTATTCGATGGGTTGCTTGTGGCCATTTATTTTTAGTGCATTGTTGTATATTATATTGTTTTTATAACGTGTTTATGTTAGAAGAATTTTCTGATAGTCTTCGGCTGATAGATTTAGGAATGTGTTTGATGATGGAGGGTGGGTGGTTAGAGGAGGTGTTTATGTAGATGGGTGTGTTGTTATCTTTCATGTAGGGCTCTTTTAGGTTTAGTGTAACATCCAGGAAGTTTACAGAATTTAGAAAGGATTGTGTGGTTATTTTAAATCCAAGCATGCGTTTGTTATTTTCTTACGGAAGCTGTCAACTTTAACTGGGATTCCTTATGAGTACAAGACCGTCATCTCTATAAATGCCCATGTCCGATTTGTCGATAATGAATGATAAGGATGAAAGAATAAGAGCACCTATCAGTTCACAAACTTCTGCTCCGTCGAAGCTTCCCATAGTGACATCGAACAGGTGTCTGGGGGGGGGGTTGAGTTTTTTTTAACCATGGTTCTCCGTTATGGAACAGCAGTGATTTTCTGCAGTGTTTGATTATTTTTATGTCTTCCTGTGGGATTCGTACATGTTGTGATGCTAATTCTAGTGCTCTGTCTAGTGTGCGTTCTGTGGTGGATGGGTAAAAGTTGGTAATATCAAATTGTATGAATGTGGAGTGGGTTTTGTTGTTGATGGCTGAGAACCAGCTGGTGACGGCTTTGGTGTTCTTCCATTGGTTGAGTTGTAGTTTTTCGATAAGTTGTGTGTTGATGGAGTCGAGGATGGATTTACTGACTCGACCGATTTCAGATTTAGTGGGGTTGATTAGCCTAAAGGTGGGTTTGGTTCTGTAGTCGGGTTTGTGGTCTTTGAATGTTATGAAAGCCTGTTGTTCAGCCAGAGAGTTTGTCTTATTGTCAATGCCTAGTTTTGTTGCTATTTCTTTAGCTTCTTTGTTTATGTTGTTTTTGTTGTTTTTTTTGTGGTGTCGGTGGGTTTTTTTTGTATGTTTGGGTAATGACGTTTGTGGTGAGGTTTTTGTAGTTGGACAGGCTTGTTGAGTATATGTTGAATGTTTTCTTTGAGTTGCGTATTTTCATTGTGTCATGGGTGATTTTTTTCTGGAAGATGTCTTTTTGAATTTATGTGTTTGACCATGTCTATTAGGTCGTTTTTGAAATGTCGTAGGTCCTTGCGCGATGGAGGGCATTTCCTTGATTTTAGCTTGAAGTTATTGGTGCGGTCGTTGTTATCACCACCTGTGTTATAGAAGTGGGCTTTCCAACTCATTATTTTCAGCAAGCTTTCGATTTTTTCAATTAGTAGGAGTTGGTATTCTGATTTAGATGGTATAGGTATGTTCTTGAGGGAATACCCAATGCTTGTTTGTTCCATGGCGTCCATATATTACTGCAAGAGTGCTCGACCGGTGTGGGAGCGTATAACTATAGTGTGAGATGGTCACTGTTTCAGCTTTTGCTGGAATGGCGTACCAAAGGCAGTATTATTGGTAGAGTGCTCAATATAAAATAGAGCTGTTATATAATATAATAAAATAAATATATAAAGGTTTTACATATCTATTTATTAGGTGACTTTGGTACGCCATTCCAGCAAAAGCTGAAACAGTGACCATCTCACACTATATATATATATATATATATATATATATATATATATATATATATATATATATATATATATTTGAAAATGGTTTTAAAAAGCGTGTGCATTGTGAGATGTTATAATAAATACAATTTCACAAATTTTTTTTTTCCTTCTGAAAAAGATATCTTTTTTTGGTCACGTCTCATCAGAGAAGCATACCGTGACACTAATGTTTGTACGAGGAATAATGTGTAAAATCCGCAGATGTGGAAGTAAAATATATATATATATATATATATATATATATATATATATATATATATTACGTAGCAAAGTTGTGAGAACAGACAGTTATTATCAACAATATTATTGATAATAACTCTGCCTGTTCTCACAACTTTGCTACGTAATATATATATATATATGTTGTACCGGCCGTTCCTACAGTGGAGAACATGCACCGGTTCTCACTATAAATAGTGAGACACCGAGTGGAAAGGAGCACTGTTCCCGTTAACGACAAGCTAGTCGTACATGTACCATTAATTGTAAATACACTTGTCTTATTTTACCCCATCTCGACTTGACTTCTTTTTACTGTTGGGACTAACATCACAACAAATATATATATATATATATATATATATATATATATATATATATATATATATATATATATATATATTACTTCCACATCTGCGGATTTTACACATTATTCCTCGTACAAACATTAGTGTCACGGTATGCTTCTCTGATGAGACGTGACCGAAAAAAAGATATCTTTTTCAGAGGGAAAAAAAATTGTGAAATTGTATTTATTATAACATCTCACAATGCACACGCTTTTTAAAACCATTTTCAAATTTTGCTCGTACCACAATCTATTCATATATATATATATATATATATATATATATATATATAATGTAGAATCATCAAAAATCCATAAAACGTGCAAATTTTCTATAGCACTAGCTGTATATAATAAAGCATTACGTGATAGCGGATACACAAGAAATAAGCTTAAACTAAACAATGAGTATACAAATTGACACACAAGATAAGAAGAAAAAAAATAGAACGAGAAATAGAAGGATAATCTTGTACAAATCTTCATTCAATTTACAAGTAAAAACCAAATATTTTTTAAATTCAGTTAACAAACCATTTCCAGTAGACTACAAATTACGTAATTTATTTTTAAACAATCTAAAAATTAATTTCTGTTGCATATAAAAAGGATTAAGAAACACAATAATAAAACACATAATAGAAATAACAAAAAGATTAGACAGAAACAATGCAACTATTGAAGCCCTACAATGTGCCCCATGAAGGGAAGATGCTTGATTAAAAGTGTTATTTACCAGGCCTCAATGACATCTACCCAAAAGCCAAATCTAACTAAATTCTACGTGAGATCCACGAAGTCGGAATTTAATACACATAAACATTCGTTTCCTAATATCAAGCTTAGAAACGCAAAAACTATCTATTTGGGACTTAAAGAATCAAAATGGAAATGGAAAGAAAAGCAAACGTGTGCAGAGCTCTAAATGATTGATGTTTCCTATGTCTACACAAAAATAACAATAATTAGATTCACAGAAAAAATCTTTTGAAAAATAGAATTGAATCAATATAACACCATACATAACTGATGTATGCCTTTCGAAATTGACGTTTGAGGTTTTCATGCTCAATTCTTTCACTCTCAAAACTGGTACAGTCATCATCCACATGGATTCTCCATTCAGACCTCTTCAATGCCAACCTTTCCCAGTTGTCCGGATATATTTTTTTATTTTTACAAGTTTGCTTTTTAAGGACTCCGTATACCATTTCCAAGGCTTATGCTGTGGCCTTTTGTCAGCATGCAGCTGACGGTAAAAGAATTGCTTTGGTATTCTAACATCACTCAGATACACAACATGACTTGCTCATCGCATTTGGCCTGTTATGATGAGAGTTTCAATGCTTGTGCATCTTGTCCTTGTAAGGTGTGTTGGTGTTCCGCTTTAGAATGTTTCTCAAACAAGTGCTCAAGAATTTTTAGATGTCTGCGAAGCAATGTCCATGTTTCCGAAGAGTACAATAGAAAACTCAACATGCAAGACCTATAAACCTTCAACTTTGTTTTATGGGTAATGCTTATATAACCGTTTTTCGAACCTTCCATATTAGGTGTTATGTTGTCGCAGAAATCTTCTCACAGCCAAAATTGGTTTCTTCGGCTTGTGTGGCATGTCGCATAGTCCTGTTTCAAACGCAGTGTATTCCAGCAGTCATCATCTCGATTCAGAGCAACAACCCCCCCCCCCCCCAGGCACTTGAGATAGACCTACATGTTGAATCTGAGTCTGTTACATAAACAAAAATAGATATCTCTCGATTCACTAATTAGCAATTCAATTCGTACACACACCGCAATGAAAAGATACACACACTCGCCAACAAAACAAAACATATGTTGTGACGCCAACCGGAAGTTTACTCCATGGTAGCCTAAAAAGAAGGGACCAATTTAACACGTTTTTGCGCATGGGCTCCAAATTGAAGTTCCGGTTGGAAAACAAGAATTCAAAAAAAATAAAAATAAAATGATTTTGTAAATAAACTCACATTTTCATCCAATCGAAAGCTCTTCCCCCAAAAAACAAAAATGGCTTCTGTGATCCGATTTCGGATCACACAGGCCTATATAAAATCGGCTTTGAAAAGCACCTGCAGACAAAACCAGCGACACGCGCAGACCACATCACAGGCGGCCGATTTACATCCTCACCTACCTCTACCCAAACCTGACCGACAGTCAACAAGCAAACAATTCCACATCGTTCAGCGATACCAAGAAAAATACGCCAACTATCATACACAAAATTCTGCCTACATCACCACCCCACTACCACATTACTACGGTAATCCTGACATTTTTACTGACGTTATTATTCATTTTACTACTATCACCAAAATCAGACTTTCTCTCTTAAATTCAATTTCAGCTTTTCGTCGTTTTCATGTTATTTTTTCCAATACAATTTTGAAACTCAAAATCCGTGTTTGTTTTTCCTCGTCACCATACGCTTCATACCATAACCCTGTTTATTACAGTCTATGTGGGAAAATGAATGAAGGCATAACGTCACCATCACTCTTGACCACACCGAACACCATAATGTTGACTGGATGTTTTGTTGTTATCATTATCGGTACATGTAGAGATAGAGCAAGTCAGTAATTGTCTATGAGTTTACCATCTGATGCTGTTAGAATTTTTTCTCATTTGAGAAAAACCAAAGCATTGTTCGGTTGGAGGAGATTCTTGAGTTTGTAAAAAAAGATTCGCAATGCAGTCTTTCCTCTTGTCCTTCATGGCATGTAATAATAGTTGTCCCTTTCTCATATTATATAAGAAATAGCGAATGTCTTTATGCACTACCATTCTGATAAGAAATCCATACACTCACATGTCCCCTGACTATGGACCTAATTGATTTACTGTAACCGTTGGCAATCATGACCTAAATCTCACTAAGAAATTCGGGAGTTCTTTTCTTAGGAGAACAATCAGAATGAGACTTCCGATTTGCTGTACCTTCGCAATCACCATTGGACTCATCCAGCTCTTTTTGAATCAAACTATTCCCCCTCCGGCTAGGGTTAAATAGCAGGGTAGACTGGGCTCTGTCAACCGGTCTAGGAGAAGAAAAACGGTGAATTCAAAATTGTTAAAGTCCACTTAAGAAATTGATGTTGTGTCATATCCTACTTGTGCGAAAGAGTTAGTACACACACACACACACACACACACACACACACACACATATATATATATATATATATATATATATATATATATATATATATATATATACGCAGATCCTGGAATCTATCGAAGATAATGCTGTTGGTTGGGGCTGTAGTATACGCTGATTACTCCTCAACATTGAGTTAAGACACTGCTCAGTGCTGTCACCTGTTGGCTGTAAGTGGTGACCTATGAGGCTTGATGACGGGATCCTTGTGACTGAACTGTCTTTGGTCCGGTTGTCTTAGTGGTCATGTGACTTCCAACACTCTGCTTTGATGCTTACCACACTATTCGGGCGGTGGGAGAGGCCTGACCCGATCAATTGACTGATCGCGATAAGTCTTAGCACCTATATGTTTAGTCATGGTCGTATTCTTCAAACTAACTTGTAAAAAAAGAATCCCCCAACCCTTTTTATCTTATAGGTGCTAGAAGGCAGTGGCTGATGGTCAATTACATTGAGAGAATAAGACTTTGCAGAGGCACGAACCCCTACTTCTGACTCTAGTACACTGGTAGAGTATCCGCATAAATTGAATAATGATTCTCAAGATTCTAATCTTGGAATCTATAGAATCTATAGAAGACAATTCTCTCACAAATCTGTCACTTGGAACGGAGATAGATAGATAGATAGATAGATAGATAGATAGATAGATAGGCGGAGATAGATAGATAGATAGATAGATAATGAATAGATGTTGATAGATAGATAGATAGATAGATATGAATAGATAGATTGATTGATAGATAATTAATAGACGGAGATAGATAGATATAAATAGACGGAAATAGATAGATAATGAATAGACGGAGATAGATAGATAGATAGATAGATAGATAGATAGATAGATATGAATAAATAATAGATAATGAATAGACAGAGATAGATAGATAGAGATAGATATATAGATAGATAGATAGATAGATAGATAGATAATTAATAGACGATAGACCTATCTATCTATCTATATCTATCTATCTATCTATCTAGATAGATAGATAGATATGAATAAACCGATATAGATGGATAGATAGATAGAAACATCTCCTTCCTGGAAGCAGGTAAGATAGTGCAAATAAAATAACCTACTGCAAAAGTGAATAGAATTTTAGGAACGTCAAAAAGCCAAGATTATACTAATGTAGTAAAGGAACTAGAAGACCATGAATACAGAGCATTTATCGAGTAGTTGGATCAACTGAGAACGGGCGACTGATCCATATTTTAAGCACAACTGGAAAAACAATCCTCAACTGAAATCATGTCAAAGGAACGCTCATGCCACTTCTGGAAAATATCTATGGATGGTTCTAGGTTTCCAACTGGATTGGGTGCAGTAAAGGGAGGATCAATCATACTTCCAATCAACCCAGTGGCTCCGAAAATGGAGAGCTCCGGTAAGGCCAATTTCTCAAATTCAGAAAAAAAAACAATGAGAAAGTCGAAGGTAAGTCTAACCCAACCAACAAAGGAACGACGAAAAATATCAAACCTCGCATTGAATTAATCCCCTCAAAATTAATCCTAATTGAAACCCAAAATAAATTCAATCAACTAGAAAGAATGGAAACAGAAAAACCTAACTCCATAAAAATCAAATCATAGAAATCCCAGCAACACCCAAAACTATAGAACAGAATATCAACACAACCAAAACACAAAACACAAACCTTATGCAATAGAACTGCAAAGGGATCAGGGCAAATTACGGAGAAATTCCATATCTTTTGACAAATTATTACCCAAAAGTAATATATCTTCAAGAAAAAATCAGAAATTATCAACAGTAATTATCAATGGACATAGAGTTTTTGGATAAGGGAAGACACAAAATCAAGTCGCCCTTACATGGTGTAATGGCTAGAAAACTAGACTCGCAGATCCATTACTACTGAATAGTGAGTTTAATCCATGCTGGATGTTCCATATTTGTGTCACATCCTCCTCTTGGAAAATAGTTTGCGTAAATAAACATCCCAACACCATATCAACACAACCCTGTCGGTTGGGTCTGTAGAATACGCCGATTACACTTCTGCAGAGGAGATAGGCCCCCCCCTCCAAAAGGGACTATTTGCTGGCCATGGATGACGAGGCTATGATGTTTCAGGACATATTTCTGGTGTCTGAGCATGAAACACTTTCCTTTGAATCTTATTTGGGCTAGACGACTGGTCTTATAGACTACACCTGATCAATCGACTGGCAGTGTAAAAACACAGCACCTATATCATTGTCTCGACCCTATTGCGCTTATGGCAAAGCCAACCTATTTTATCATATTTGTCTGAGGGTCATGGTGTCCTGGGTATGGCGGTAAACTGCATCTTGTGCTGATTTTTCAGTTCTATGGCTGTAGAGAGCGTGAAGTACATTGCAGGTATTTTTATTCAGTTTGAAAAAAAAAACAAGGTTAAATTAGGGACCTATTTATGTGTGAAAGAGGAAAAGTGTTTTTAAGATTTGTTTATGAATTATTCTAAAAAAAGTTAAAATGCCCAAGAATGAATAAAATAAAAACATATTCGGAAGATTATAGCCAGGGGTTTAAAATGTATTGCTTTTTTGCAAATAATTTCCCTAATTAAATCTTTTTCCGTAAAAAATCACTAAATTTATTGATTCTTTGAAAAAAATCTCCCGAATTGAATCTTTTTGCATGAAAAAAATAAATCTGTTGTGTTTTTGCAAAGGATTTCCATAATTGAAACTTTATGCATAAAAAATCACTAAATTTATTGCTTTTTTGCAAAGAATCTCAATAAGTGCATCTTTTTGAATAAAAAAAATTCACTAAATTTAAGGCTTTTTTGCTAAGAATCTCCATAATTGAATCTTTTTGCATAAAAAGTAACTAAATTTATTGCTTTTTTGCAAAGAATCTCTCTAATTGAATCTTTTTGGATTCAAAAATTCAGAAAATTTATTACCTTTGCCTAAGAATCTCCGGAATTAAATCTTTTTGCAGAAAAAATCACTAAATATATTGATTTTTGAAAAGAATCTCTCTAATTGAATCGTTTTGCATAAAAAAAATCACTAAATTTATTACTTTTTTGGAAACAATCTCCCTAATTGAATCTTTTTGCATTAGAAAATCACTAAATTTATTACTTTTTGCAAAGAATCTCCTTAATTGAATCTTTTTGCATTAGAAAATCACTAAATTTATTATTTTTTTGCAAAGATCTCCTTAAATGAACTTTTTGCATTAGAAAATCACTAAATTTATTACTTTTTTGCAAAGAATCTCCTTAAATGAACTTTTTGCATTAGAAAATCACTAAATTTTTTTTTTGCAAAGAATCTCCTTAAATGAATCTTTTTGCATTAGAAAATCACTAAATTTATTACTTTTTTGCAAAGAATCTCCTTAAATGAATCTTTTTGCATTAGAAAATCACTAAATTTATTACTTTTTTGCAAAGAATCTCCTTAAATGAACCTTTTGCATTAGAAAATCACTAAATTTATTACTTTTTTGCAAGAATCTCCTTAATTGAATCTTTTTGCATTAGAAAATCACTAATTTATTACTTTTTGCAAAGAATCTCCTTAATTGCATCTTTTTGCATTAGAAAACTAAATTTATTACTTTTTTGCAAAGAATCTCCTTAATTGCATCTTTTTGCATTAGAAACTAAATTTATTACTTTTTTGCAAGAATCTCCTTAATTGCATCTTTTTGCATTAGAAAATCACTAAATTTATTACTTTTTTGCAAAGAATCTCCTTAATTGAATTTTTTTGCATTAGAAAATCACTAAATTTATTACTTTTTTGCAAGAATCTCTTAATTGCTTTTGCATTAGAAAATCACTAAATTTATTACTTTTTTGCAAAGAATCTCCTTAATTGAATTTTTTGCATTAGAAAATCACTAAATTTATTACTTTTTTGCAAAGAATCTCCTTAATTGCATCTTTTTGCATTAGAAAATCACTAAATTTATTACTTTTTTGCAAAGAATCTCCTTAATTGAATTTTTGCATTAGAAAATCACTAAATTTATTACTTTTTTGCAAAGAATCTCCTTAATTGAATCTTTTTGCATTAGAAAATCACTAAATTTATTACTTTTTTGCAAAGAATCTCCTTAATTGAATTTTTGCATTAGAAAATCACTAAATTTATTACTTTTTTGCAAAGAATCTCCTTAATTGAATCTTTTTGCATTAGAAAATCACTAAATTTATTACTTTTTTGCAAAGAATCTCCTTAATTGAATCTTTTTGCATTAGAAAATCACTAAATTTATTACTTTTTTGCAAAGAATCTCCTTAATTGAATCTTTTTGCATTAGAAAATCACTAAATTTATTACTTTTTTGCAAAGAATCTCCTTAATTGAATCTTTTTGCATTAGAAAATCACTAAATTTATTACTTTTTTGCAAAGAATCTCCTTAATTGAATCTTTTGCATTAGAAATCACTAAATTTATTACTTTTTGCAAAGAATCTCCTTAATTGAATCTTTTTGCATTAGAAAATCACTAAATTTATTACTTTTTTGCAAGAATCTCCTTAATTGAATCTTTTTGCATTAGAAAATCTAAATTTATTACTTTTTTGCAAAGAATCTCCTTAATTGAATCTTTTTGCATTAGAAATCACTAAATTTATTACTTTTTTGCAAAGAATCTCCTTAATTGAATCTTTTTGCATTAGAAATCACTAAATTTATTACTTTTTTGCAAAGAATCTCCTTAATTGAATCTTTTTGCATTAGAAAATCACTAAATTTATTACTTTTTTGCAAAGAATCTCCTTAATTGAATCTTTTTGCATTAGAAAATCACTAAATTTATTACTTTTTTGCAAAGAAATTGAATCTTTTTGCATTAGAAAATCACTAAATTTATTACTTTTTTGCAAAGAATCTCCTTAATTGAACCTTTTTGCATTAGAAAATCACTAAATTTATTACTTTTTTGCAAAGAATCTCCTTAATTAATCTTTTTGCATTAGAAAATCACTAAATTTATTACTTTTTTGCAAAGAATTGAATCTTTTTGCATTAGAAAATCACTAAATTTATTACTTTTTTGCAAAGAATCTCCTTAATTGCTTTTTGCATTAGAAAATCACTAAATTTATTACTTTTTTGCAAAGAATCTCCTTAATTGAATCTTTTTGCATTAGAAAATCACTAAATTTATTACTTTTTTGCAAAGAATCTCCTTAATTGAATCTTTTTGCATTAGAAAATCACTAAATTTATTACTTTTTTGCAAAGAATCTCCTTAATTGAATCTTTTTGCATTAGAAAATCACTAAATTTATTACTTTTTTTGCAAAGAATCTCCTTAATTGCATCTTTTTGCATTAGAAAATCACTAAATTTATTACTTTTTTTGCAAAGAATCTCCTTAATTGCATCTTTTTGCATTAGAAAATCACTAAATTTATTATTTTTTTGCAAAGAATCTCCTTAATTGAATCTTTTTGCATTAGAAAATCACTAAATTTATTACTTTTTTGCAAAGAATCTCCTTAATTGAATCTTTTTGCATTAGAAAATCACTAAATTTATTACTTTTTTGCAAAGAATCTCCTTAATTGCATCTTTTTGCATTAGAAAATCACTAAATTTATTACTTTTTTGCAAAGAATCTCCTTAATTGAATCTTTTTGCATTAGAAAATCACTAAATTTATTACTTTTTTGCAAAGAATCTCCTTAATTGCTCTTTTGCATAGAAAATCACTAAATTTATTTTTTGCAAAGAATCTCCTTAATTGAATCTTTTTGCATTAGAAAATCACTAAATTTATTACTTTTTTGCAAAGAATCTCCTTAATTGAACTTTTTGCATTAGAAAATCACTAAATTTATTACTTTTTTGCAAAGAATCTCCTTAATTGAATCTTTTTGCATTAGAAAATCACTAAATTTATTACTTTTTTGCAAAGAATCTCCTTAATTGCATCTTTTTGCATTAGAAAATCACTAAATTTATTACTTTTTTAGTTTTTGCAAAGAATCTCCTTAATTGAATCTTTTTGCATTAGAAAATCACTAAATTTATTACTTTTTTGCAAAGAATCTCCTTAATTGAATCTTTTTGCATTAGAAAATCACTAAATTTATTACTTTTTTGCAAAGAATCTCCTTAATTGAATCTTTTTGCATTAGAAAATCACTAAATTTATTACTTTTTTGCAAAGAATCTCCTTAATTGAATCTTTTTGCATTAGAAAATCACTAAATTTATTACTTTTTTGCAAAGAATCTCCTTAATTGAATCTTTTTGCATTAAAATCACTAAATTTATTACTTTTTTGCAAAGAAAAGAATCTCCTTAATTGCATCTTTTTGCATTAGAAAATCACTTTTAAAGAATCACTAAATTTATTACTTTTTGCAAAGAATCTCCTTAATTGAATCTTTTTGCATTAGAAAATCACTAAATTTATTACTTTTTTGCAAGAATCTCCTTAATTGCTTTTGCATTAGAAAATCACTAAATTTATTACTTTTTTGCAAAGAATCTCCTTAATTGAATCTTTTTGCATTAGAAAATCACTAAATTTATTACTTTTTTGCAAAGAATCTCCTTAATTGCATCTTTTTGCATTAGAAAATCACTAAATTTATTACTTTTTTGCAAAGAATCTCCTTAATTGAATCTTTTTGCATTAGAAAATCACTAAATTTATTACTTTTTTGCAAAGAATCTCCTTAATTGAATCTTTTTGCATTAGAAAATCACTAAATTTATTACTTTTTTGCAAAGAATCTCCTTAATTGCATCTTTTTGCATTAGAAAATCACTAAATTTATTACTTTTTTGCAAAGAATCTCCTTAATTGAATCTTTTTGCATTAGAAAATCACTAAATTTATTACTTTTTTGCAAAGAATCTCCTTAATTGCATCTTTTTGCATTAGAAAATCACTAAATTTATTACTTTTTTGCAAAGAATCTCCTTAATTGCATCTTTTTGCATTAGAAAATCACTAAATTTATTACTTTTTTGCAAAGAATCTCCTTAATTGAATCTTTTTGCATTAGAAAATCACTAAATTTATTACTTTTTTGCAAAGAATCTCCTTAATTGCATCTTTTTGCATTAGAAAATCACTAAATTTATTACTTTTTTGCAAAGAATCTCCTTAATTGCATCTTTTTGCATTAGAAAATCACTAAATTTATTACTTTTTTGCAAAGAATCTCCTTAATTGAATCTTTTTGCATTAGAAAATCACTAAATTTATTTTTTTTGCAAAGAATCTCCTTAATTGCATCTTTTTGCATTAGAAAATCACTAAATTTATTACTTTTTGCAAAGAATCTCCTTAATTGCTTTTTGCATTAGAAATCACTAAATTTATTACTTTTTTGCAAAGAATCTCCTTAATTGAATCTTTTTGCATTAGAAAATCACTAAATTTATTACTTTTTTGCAAAGAATCTCCTTAATTGAATCTTTTTGCATTAGAAAATCACTAAATTTATTACTTTTTTGCAAAGAATCTCCTTAATTGCATCTTTTTGCATTAGAAAATCACTAAATTTATTACTTTTTTGCAAAGAATCTCCTTAATTGCATCTTTTTGCATTAGAAAATCACTAAATTTATTACTTTTTTGCAAAGAATCTCCTTAATTGCATCTTTTTGCATTAGAAAATCACTAAATTTATTACTTTTTTGCAAAGAATCTCCTTAATTGAATCTTTTTGCATTAGAAAATCACTAAATTTATTACTTTTTTGCAAAGAATCTCCTTAATTGAATCTTTTTGCATTAGAAAATCACTAAATTTATTACTTTTTTGCAAAGAATCTCCTTAATTGAATCTTTTTGCATTAGAAAATCACTAAATTTATTACTTTTTTGCAAAGAATCTCCTTAATTGAATCTTTTTGCATTAGAAAATCACTAAATTTATTACTTTTTTGCAAAGAATCTCCTTAATTGAATCTTTTTGCATTAGAAAATCACTAAATTTATTACTTTTTTGCAAAGAATCTCCTTAATTGCATCTTTTTGCATTAGAAAATCACTAAATTTATTACTTTTTTGCAAAGAATCTCCTTAATTGAATCTTTTTGCATTAGAAAATCACTAAATTTATTACTTTTTTGCAAAGAATCTCCTTAATTGAATCTTTTTGCATTAGAAAATCACTAAATTTATTACTTTTTTGCAAAGAATCTCCTTAATTGCATCTTTTTGCATTAGAAAATCACTAAATTTATTACTTTTTTGCAAAGAATCTCCTTAATTGCATCTTTTTGCATTAGAAAATCACTAAATTTATTACTTTTTTGCAAAGAATCTCCTTAATTGAATCTTTTTGCATTAGAAAATCACTAAATTTATTACTTTTTTGCAAAGAATCTCCTTAATTGCATCTTTTTGCATTAGAAAATCACTAAATTTATTACTTTTTTGCAAAGAATCTCCTTAATTGCATCTTTTTGCATTAGAAAATCACTAAATTTATTACTTTTTGCAAAGAATCTCCTTAATTGAATCTTTTTGCATTAGAAAATCACTAAATTTATTACTTTTTTGCAAAGAATCTCCTTAATTGAATTTTTGCATTAGAAAATCACTAAATTTATTACTTTTTTGCATCTTTTGCATAGAAAATCACTAAATTTATTACTTTTTTGCAAAGAATCTCCTTAATTGAATCTTTTTGCATTAAAAATCACTAAATTTATTACTTTTTGCAAAGAATCTCCTTAATTGAATTTTTGCATTAGAAAATCACTAAATTTTTTTTTTTGCAAAGAATCTCCTTAATTGCATCTTTTTGCATTAGAAAATCACTAAATTTATTACTTTTTTGCAAAGAATCTCCTTAATTGAATCTTTTTGCATTAGAAAATCACTAAATTTATTACTTTTTTGCAAAGAATCTCCTTAATTGCATCTTTTTGCATTAGAAAATCACTAAATTTATTACTTTTTTGCAAAGAATCTCCTTAATTGCATCTTTTTGCATTAGAAAATCACTAAATTTATTACTTTTTTGCAAAGAATCTCCTTAATTGAATCTTTTTGCATTAGAAAATCACTAAATTTATTACTTTTTTGCAAAGAATCTCCTTAATTGCATCTTTTTGCATTAGAAAATCACTAAATTTATTACTTTTTTGCAAAGAATCTCCTTAATTGCATCTTTTTGCATTAGAAAATCACTAAATTTATTACTTTTTTGCAAAGAATCTCCTTAATTGAATCTTTTTGCATTAGAAAATCACTAAATTTATTACTTTTTTGCAAAGAATCTCCTTAATTGCATCTTTTTGCATTAGAAATCACTAAATTTATTACTTTTTTGCAAAGAATCTCCTTAATTGAATCTTTTTGCATTAGAAAATCACTAAATTTATTACTTTTTTGCAAAGAATCTCCTTAATTGAATCTTTTTGCATTAGAAAATCACTAAATTTATTACTTTTTTGCAAAGAATCTCCTTAATTGCATCTTTTTGCATTAGAAAATCACTAAATTTATTACTTTTTTGCAAAGAATCTCCTTAATTGAATTTTGCATTAAAATTTATTACTTTTTTGCAAAGAATCTCCTTAATTGAATCTTTTTGCATTAGAAAATCACTAAATTTATTACTTTTTGCAAAGAATCTCCTTAATTGTTTTGCATTAGAAAATCACTAAATTTATTACTTTTTGCAAAGAATCTCCTTAATTGCATCTTTTTGCATTAAAATCACTAAATTTATTACTTTTTTGCAAAGAATCTCCTTAATTGCATCTTTTGCATTAGAAAATCACTAAATTATTACTTTTTTGCAAAGAATCTCCTTAATTGAATCTTTTTGCATTAGAAAATCACTAAATTTATTACTTTTTTGCAAAGAATCTCCTTAATTGAATCTTTTTGCATTAGAAAATCACTAAATTTATTACTTTTTTGCAAAGAATCTCCTTAATTGAATCTTTTTGCATAGAAAATCACTAAATTTATTACTTTTTGCAAAGAATCTCCTTAATTGAATCTTTTTGCATTAGAAAATCACTAAATTTATTACTTTTTTGCAAAGAATCTCCTTAATTGAATCTTTTTTGCATTAGAAAATCACTAAATTTATTACTTTTTTGCAAAGAATCTCCTTAATTGCATCTTTTTGCATTAGAAAATCACTAAATTTATTACTTTTTTGCAAAGAATCTCCTTAATTGAATCTTTTTGCATTAGAAAATCACTAAATTTATTACTTTTTTGCAAAGAATCTCCTTAATTGCATCTTTTTGCATTAGAAAATCACTAAATTTATTACTTTTTTGCAAAGAATCTCCTTAATTGAATCTTTTTGCATTAGAAAATCACTAAATTTATTACTTTTTTTGCAAAGAATCTCCTTAATTGAATCTTTTTGCATTAGAAAATCACTAAATTTATTACTTTTTTGCAAAGAATCTCCTTAATTGAATCTTTTTGCATTAGAAAATCACTAAATTTATTACTTTTTTGCAAAGAATCTTTTTGCATTAGAAAATCACTAAATTTATTACTTTTTGCAAAGAATCTCCTTAATTGCTTTTTGCATTAGAAAATCACTAAATTTATTACTTTTTTGCAAAGAATCTCCTTAATTGCATCTTTTTGCATTAGAAAATCACTAAATTTATTACTTTTTTGCAAAGAATCTCCTTAATTGAATCTTTTTGCATTAGAAAATCACTAAATTTATTACTTTTTTGCAAAGAATCTCCTTAATTGCATCTTTTTGCATTAAAAATCACTAAATTTATTGCTTTTTTTAAAGAATCTCCTTAATTTTTTGCATTAGAAAATCACTAAATTTATTACTTTTTTGCAAAGAATCTCCTTAATTGAATCTTTTTGCATTAGAAAATCACTAAATTTATTACTTTTTTGCAAAGAATCTCCTTAATTGCATCTTTTTGCATTAAAAATCACTAAATTTATTACTTTTTTTAAAGAATCTCCTTAATTGAACCTTTTTGCATTAGAAAATCACTAAATTATTACTTTTTTGCAAAGAATCTCCTTAATTGAATCTTTTTGCATTAGAAAATCACTAAATTTATTACTTTTTTGCAAGAATCTCCTTAATTGCATCTTTTTGCATTAGAAAATCACTAAATTTATTACTTTTTTGCAAAGAATCTCCTTAATTGAATCTTTTTGCTCCTTTTTTGCAAAGAATCTCCTTAATTGAACATTAAATTTATTACTTTTTTGCAAAGAATCTCCTTAATTGCATCTTTTTGCATTAGAAAATCACTAAATTTATTACTTTTTGCAAAGAATCTCCTTAATTGCATCTTTTTGCATTAGAAAATCACTAAATTTATTACTTTTTTGCAAAGAATCTCCTTAATTGAATCTTTTTGCATTAGAAAATCACTAAATTTATTACTTTTTTGCAAAGAATCTCCTTAATTGAATGTTTTTGCATTAGAAAATCACTAAATTTATTACTTTTTTGCAAAGAATCTCCTTAATTGAATCTTTTTGCATTAGAAAATCACTAAATTTATTACTTTTTTGCAAAGAATCTCCTTAATTGCATCTTTTTGCATAGAAAATCACTAAATTTATTACTTTTTTTAAAGAATCTCCTTAATTGAATCTTTTTGCATTAGAAAATCACTAAATTTATTACTTTTTTGCAAAGAATCTCCTTAATTGAATCTTTTTGCATTAGAAAATCACTAAATTTATTACTTTTTTGCAAAGAATCTCCTTAATTGAATCTTTTTGCATTAGAAAATCACTAAATTTATTACTTTTTGCAAAATCTCCTTAATTCATCTTTTTGCATTAGAAAATCACTAAATTTATTACTTTTTTGCAAAGAATCTCCTTAATTGAATCTTTTTGCATTAGAAAATCACTAAATTTATTACTTTTTTGCAAAGAATCTCCTTAATTGCATCTTTTTGCATTAGAAAATCACTAAATTTATTACTTTTTTGCAAAGAATCTCCTTAATTGAATCTTTTTGCATTAGAAAATCACTAAATTTATTACTTTTTTGCAAAGAATCTCCTTAATTGAATCTTTTTGCATTAGAAAATCACTAAATTTATTACTTTTTTGCAAAGAATCTCCTTAATTGAATCTTTTTGCATTAGAAAATCACTAAATTTATTACTTTTTTGCAAAGAATCTCCTTAATTGAATCTTTTTGCATTAGAAAATCACTAAATTTATTACTTTTTTGCAAAGAATCTCCTTAATTGAATCTTTTGCATTAGAAAATCACTAAATTTATTACTTTTTTGCAAAGAATCTCCTTAATTGAATCTTTTTGCATTAGAAAATCACTAAATTTATTACTTTTTTGCAAAGAATCTCCTTAATTGCATCTTTTTGCATTAGAAAATCACTAAATTATTACTTTTTTGCAAAGAATCTCCTTAATTGCATCTTTTTGCATTAGAAAATCACTAAATTTATTACTTTTTGCAAAGAATCTCCTTAATTGAATCTTTTTGCATTAGAAAATCACTAAATTTATTACTTTTTTGCAAAGAATCTCCTTAATTGAATCTTTTTGCATTAGAAAATCACTAAATTTATTACTTTTTTGCAAAGAATCTCCTTAATTGCATCTTTTTGCATTAGAAAATCACTAAATTTATTACTTTTTTGCAAAGAATCTCCTTAATTGCATCTTTTTGCATTAGAAAATCACTAAATTTATTACTTTTTTGCAAAGAATCTCCTTAATTGAATCTTTTTGCATTAGAAAATCACTAAATTTATTACTTTTTTGCAAAGAATCTCCTTAATTGAATCTTTTGCATTAGAAAATCACTAAATTTATTACTTTTTTGCAAAGAATCTCCTTAATTGCATCTTTTTGCATTAGAAAATCACTAAATTTATTACTTTTTTGCAAAGAATCTCCTTAATTGAACCTTTTTGCATTAGAAAATCACTAAATTTATTACTTTTTTGCAAAGAATCTCCTTAATTGAATCTTTTTGCATTAGAAAATCACTAAATTTATTACTTTTTTGCAAAGAATCTCCTTAATTGAATTTTTGCATTAGAAAATCACTAAATTTATTACTTTTTTGCAAAGAATCTCCTTAATTGCATCTTTTTGCATAAAAATCACTAAATTTATTGCTTTTTTTAAAGAATCTCCTTAATTGAACCTTTTTGCATTAGAAAATCACTAAATTTATTACTTTTTTGCAAAGAATCTCCTTAATTGCATCTTTTTGCATAGAAAATCACTAAATTTATTGCTTTTTTTTAAAGAATCTCCTTAATTGAACCTTTTTGCATTAGAAAATCACTAAATTTATTACTTTTTTGCAAAGAATCTCCTTAATTGCATCTTTTTGCATTAGAAAATCACTAAATTTATTACTTTTTTGCAAAGAATCTCCTTAATTGCATTTTTGCATTAGAAAATCACTAAATTTATTACTTTTTTGCAAAGAATCTCCTTAATTGAATCTTTTTGCATTAGAAAATCACTAAATTTATTACTTTTTGCAAAGAATCTCCTTAATTGAATCTTTTTGCATTAGAAAATCACTAAATTTATTACTTTTTTGCAAAGAATCTCCTTAATTGCATCTTTTTGCATTAGAAAATCACTAAATTTATTACTTTTTGCAAAGAATCTCCTTAATTGAATCTTTTTGCATTAGAAAATCACTAAATTTATTACTTTTTGCAAAGAATCTCCTTAATTGCATCTTTTTGCATTAGAAAATCACTAAATTTATTACTTTTTTGCAAAGAATCTCCTTAATTGCATCTTTTTGCATTAGAAAATCACTAAATTTATTACTTTTTTGCAAAGAATCTCCTTAATTGCATCTTTTTGCATTAGAAAATCACTAAATTTATTACTTTTTGCAAAGAATCTCCTTAATTGAATCTTTTTGCATTAGAAAATCACTAAATTTATTACTTTTTTGCAAAGAATCTCCTTAATTGAATCTTTTTGCATTAGAAAATCACTAAATTTATTACTTTTTTGCAAAGAATCTCCTTAATTGAATCTTTTTGCATTAGAAAATCACTAAATTTATTACTTTTTTGCAAAGAATCTCCTTAATTGCATTTTTTGAATCACTAAATTTATTGAAGAATCTCCTTAATTGAACCTTTTTGCATTAGAAAATCACTAAATTTATTACTTTTTTGCAAAGAATCTCCTTAATTGCATCTTTTTGCCTTAGAAAATCACTAAATTTATTGAAGAATCTCCTTAATTGAATTTGCATTAGAAAATCACTAAATTTATTACTTTTTGCAAAGAATCTCCTTAATTGCATCTTTTTGCATTAGAAAATCACTAAATTTATTACTTTTTTGCAAAGAATCTCCTTAATTGCATCTTTTTGCATTAGAAAATCACTAAATTTATTACTTTTTTGCAAAGAATCTCCTTAATTGAATCTTTTTGCATTAGGAAATCACTAAATTTATTACTTTTTTGCAAAGAATCTCCTTAATTGCATCTTTTTGCATAAAAATCACTAAATTTATTGCTTTTTTAAAGAATCTCCTTAATTTTTTGCATTAGAAAATCACTAAATTTATTACTTTTTTGCAAAGAATCTCCTTAATTGAATCTTTTTGCATTAGAAAATCACTAAATTTATTACTTTTTTGCAAGAATCTCCTTAATTGCATCTTTTTGCATTAGAAAATCACTAAATTTATTACTTTTTTGCAAAGAATCTCCTTAATTGAATCTTTTTGCATTAGAAAATCACTAAATTTATTACTTTTTTGCATAGAATCTCCTTAATTGAATCTTTTTGCATTAGAAAATCACTAAATTTATTACTTTTTTTGCAAAGAATCTCCTTAATTGAATCTTTTGCATTAGAAAATCACTAAATTTATTACTTTTTGCAAAGAATCTCCTTAATTGCATCTTTTTGCCTTAGAAAATCACTAAATTTATTACTTTTTTGCAAAGAATCTCCTTAATTGCATCTTTTTGCATTAGAAAATCACTAAATTTATTACTTTTTTGCAAAGAATCTCCTTAATTGAACCTTTTTGCATTAGGAAATCACTAAATTATTACTTTTTTGCAAAGAATCTCCTTAATTGAATCTTTTTGCATTAGAAAATCACTAAATTTATTACTTTTTTGCAAAGAATCTCCTTAATTGCATCTTTTTGCATAAAAAATCACTAAATTTATTGCTTTTTTTAAAGAATCTCCTTAATTGAACCTTTTTGCATTAGAAAATCACTAAATTTATTACTTTTTTGCAAAGAATCTCCTTAATTGAATCTTTTTGCATTAGAAAATCACTAAATTTATTACTTTTTTGCAAAGAATCTCCTTAATTGCATCTTTTTGCATTAGAAAATCACTAAATTTATTACTTTTTTGCAAAGAATCTCCTTAATTGAATCTTTTGCATTAGAAAATCACTAAATTTATTACTTTTTTGCAAAGAATCTCCTTAATTGCATCTTTTTGCATTAGAAAATCACTAAATTTATTACTTTTTTGCAAAGAATCTCCTTAATTGAATCTTTTGCATTAGAAAATCACTAAATTTATTACTTTTTTGCAAAGAATCTCCTTAATTGCATCTTTTTGCATTAGAAAATCACTAAATTCATTACTTTTTTGCAAAGAATCTCCTTAATTGAATCTTTTTGCATTAGAAAATCACTAAATTTATTACTTTTTTGCAAAGAATCTCCTTAATTGAATATTTTTGCATTAGAAAATAACTAAATTTATTACTTTTTTTGCAAAGAATCTCCTTAATTGAATCTTTTTGCATTAGAAAATCACTAAATTTATTACTTTTTTGCAAAGAATCTCCTTAATTGCATATTTTTGCATTAGAAAATAACTAAATTTATTACTTTTTTTGCAAAGAATCTCCTTAATTGAATCTTTTTGCATTAGAAAATCACTAAATTTATTACTTTTTTGCAAAGAATCTCCCTAATTGAACCTTTTTGCATTAGAAAATCACTAAATTTATTACTTTTTTGCAAAGAATCTCCTTAATTGCATCTTTTTGCATAAAAAATCACTAAATTTATTGCTTTTTTTTAAAGAATCTCCTTAATTGCATCTTTTTGCATTAAACATTATCAAATTTCTTGCTCTTTTTTGAAGAGTCTCTTTAATCGAATGTTTTTTTAGCAAAAATCCCCAAATTTATTACTTTTTAGCAAAGAATTTTTCTAATTAAATCTTTTTGCATAAAAAATCACTAAATTTATTGCTTTTTTTCTAAAAATCTCCCTACTTGCATCCGTTGCAGCAAAAATCACATTGCTTTTTTTTCAAAAATATCCCAAATTGAATATTTTTGAAAAATTTCAAATCCAAGCAGATCAATATGAAAACTCCAATCAGTTACTTTCAATCCAATAAACATCTAAATTCACGCCCCACCACATGACCCCATAAACTAAACAGACTAATAGAATAAATCCTTTAACTACATTTAAATAAAAGCACTGATGACACTTGGAATGATATGGACATTGACATGGATATGTTGTCACCTGAAGAATCCCTCTCTACCCCAACGAAGGTGTGCTCTCTTCAAAGGCAGTCACAATATCACATCTCCTGCGAAATGCATTTGCTTGGCATGTTATGATTTAGCTGAAAAAAAAAAAATGACCACAATTGACAGGCGGGTTTATGAGGTGTTGTCTCGTTTTGTCTCATTTGTGGCATGATTATAGCTGCGCCCTTGCAAATTATATGCACAGAGAAACTAGATGTAAGGAGTTTGTTTTGGTGATTTCAACAGTGGTGACTTTGGCACGAATGTTGATTATTGCTGTGACTTGACCCTGTCTGGAACTTAGAAACGTGCGCGTAAGGAAGGAGAAACGAACCTGTGGAAGGACTAGGACCTGACCCAAATCAACTAACTGAAACTCAGAAATTGCATGACCTCTGTCTGTCTGTCTGTTCTTGAACATGGAATTTCTTCAACGTTAGCATTATCACTGCCTCCCTGCTTGATCATGAAGTCCTGTCTTTTCCTGATTATTCTGGTTCAACTCTGGTAGTGTAGTCTTCCATGATTTGAGGGTCCTGATGTTAGTGTCTAGGATAAAGCTTAATAGAAGTTAAGGGGTTCAACAGATCTTACCAATTCTTCCTTGTATCGGGTAGGTAACTTCTAAAATAATGAGTGGGCTACCAATGCCCACATCTATAATTCTTCTCCAAGAATCGATATCCTCGTGTAGAATCCAATTCTGCCTGTTGATATTTTACCTTAAGGCCTCAAAATCACAATTTTCCTGGGATGTAAGTTGGAACAACTTGGAAAATATCTCCTCTCTTATAGCTTCTTCATTCCAATATTGATCCTTCAATTGATTCTTATTACACCATAATTATCAAGGATTCCTTGAAATGATGGATCAAACAAAATGACTGTCCATCTTGAGATACATCAACTTATTCTTATTGGACCACAACTTTCACGTCGCCAAATCTTGTCCGGAAGTATCTCAATGCAAACTTATTTTCTACTTCCAGGTCGTCAAAACTGTAGCACTTGAGTCTTATCGTGGTTGAGTCACATCCTGTACAAAAGGGGGTGAAAGAAATGCATCTTTGTATACTTCAGTAGTTGATGCCTTCAAATTTCATTTTACTCCCTCCTTAGATTCAACAAGGTTAGATAAGAGGCTAGATCATCTCTGGGGAGTAATTTCATTAAGTCTTCATGAACTTGCTTTAATTTTAATAACCAGCTATCAACGTCCCACGTATTCTCCAAAGCACATGCATCCAAAGCACATCTCCGGTTTCCAGTTTCTCCAAGGCATATTTTATATGTTTCTATTGTCCCCTAGTGTTCAATAGGGTGTCAAAAGATGAATTCTGGTCCCAACACACAAAATCCGGACAAAAGTTGCAAAGTGTGAAAAAAAAAGAAAAGATATCAATGACAAAATTATACCCAACGATACCTGCAATTTCAAATGTTTCATTTTTGGTTGTTTACGGCGAAATACCTCTTTAACTCGCTGTCAAAAATAATTTAATAGATAAAAACACACATCTTGAAAGCTTATTTTCTTTTCTTTCCTGCCATATAAATATTTTCAAGATTAGACTAGAAATAAGCAAGAAATTACAAGTTGAACAGACTAAGGTGCAAATGAGTTGAAATCAATAACTCTAGGATCTAAATGAAATTTCGATTGCCCTGTAAGCAATACAGTCGGCATTCATGCACTTTTGTTGTACAATGTCTATGACCCCCACATTGTAATACTCTGTGCTGGCCAATTTGAAGGGTATGAGTTAGAGACAAGTTCACAAGGATGAAAACACAGTTTGATAACAGGACGCTAATGGAAGAGAGTGAAAGAAAGTTGTGACACTTTGTGATGGAGCAAAGGACACTTAAGTCTATGTTGCCAGCTGGCAAGAAAGATGTCTTAACTCTAACTCGATTGCTGGATTCACTGATGTAGGTCCCTGGCTATTTTCTATCTACAGCTATGTGGAAAACTTCATTCCAACGGCTGGTCTGAAACTAACTGCCAAGGGTCTTGAGCCGGCTGAATATATGCAAATTCCAACCCTACACACCCCCATGGATTCGACCACCCAGAACCAGGTACTTACTTTTCTTCTGCGATTTCTCTTAAAATGACAGCTATTGCTTTTTTTATACCAACTTCAGGCCACCCTGATGACTTTACTTTTACAAGAAAAGAGAATCCAATGACTAAAACCAATTTTTACTATGAAAAGTATGGAAAATATACCAAATCAATTAACTGTGGAAAACGCAGGGTTCCTTTAGACCACATTTGACAATGGTTATTTTTCTATTTTATCTTTTTCCATTCAATAAAGGAAAAGGTGTGTCATAAATCTTAGTGACATTTTCATATAGGTTTCAGAGTTTTTTCAACATGGAAAGAAAGCATGCCAATATTTTTGAAAAACTATTACGAACATTACACAGCCAGATCAAACAAAGAAACAGATCTTCTAAAAGTTTTTAAACTTCCATCAAGTTTTGTATAATTTATATAAAAAGAAATGTTTTGTTTAATGAAATCTAACATTATGTATATTTTATCTTTTACAATTAACATTTAACTTTAATATTTGACATTATTATCCTCAAGTATGGGTCAAAATGTCATTTTCAAAAAAAATTAATTTTTCAGACCAAGTTACCTTTAAGCACCTCAGGGGCAACATGGATTCAGAGGGACATGTTTCACTTTGCACCATCAACATCCGGTTAACAGACGATTTTTAGACGCATTTTTTTTTTTAAATTATAAAACTGCTAACCCTAACAAATAACCAAATATTGACAGTGCAAAGCGAAACATGTCCCTCTGAATCCAGGTCACCCCTGGGGTGCTTAAAGGTAACATGGTCCAATTTTTCTACCAAAATTTCTGAAATTCAAACATTTTGAAATAGGCTTCCAGTTCTGGCTATTAACTGCACAATAACCAAGCCTTTAGTATAGAAAGCCAGTTTCAAAGTAATATTTAACATGGTAAGGCTTAACTGTGACTTGATGAGTCCGAGCATCGATGTAAAATAAACTTCTTGTCTTCATGGTATGATGGTTTGAAAAAGAATTATCAAATTTCCTTTATCTCCTGGGTCTATTTCCAAGCCAATTAAAGTTGATATGCTTCCTTTGAAAACAAAGGGCAGATAATCGCTACTGTATTGATAACAACATATGCTAAGAGTAATAGGTTTACAACAATTGTGGGACTCACTAACTGTAATCTGGTTTGGTTGTGGGGGACACTACTCATGTTCATGTGTCTTGGGCAGACATAGCTTACTCTAATTCTACAACTGGTTTGAATTAAGAGTTTTCTAGACCAGTTGCCATACTTTAAAGAGCCCAGTCTGCCCTATTATTTATCCATAGCTGGAGTAAGAATAATTGGTTTCATACCTTTTTCAAGGACATTAGTGCTATGGGAAAAGCAAACAGCCTTGTTCAGTATTTGAACTAGTTTCTTAGTCTACTTCCAGCAATGATAAGCATTATACCACGAGTGTGAGATTGCTAATTATAAGTAAGAAAGCAAAGATGTCGAGGTGGCCTAAAGTCGGTATCAGCCAGTCAGCGAGGGAGTCTATCCCCTTTTCAATAGCGCTAGACCAAGGAGATTGTTTTAGCATCTGAGGTGGAGCGCCACACCTACCATCAGCTCCTTACTTTATCGCACAGATCCTTGTGCTACTCATACGCTGAGTTGGCGGGGACCGGTATTGAACTAGGAACCTTGTGGTTTCTAGCCAAACGCTCTACCGACTGAGCTAACCCGGCCCTAGGTATGATCTAATAAAGTGTACACAGTTCAATTATTTTTATAAAATCATTCCTTTTAAAAGGATTATTATTCACTTTTATTTTTTTTAAATTTTAGTTACTTAATCATGACAGAAAAAAAACCCTTGGTTAACCCAGCATAGCAAACTAATTTTACTCAGGTTGTGCTTAATGTGAGATATCTGTACATATCCCTAAGCTGTATTCTTATCTTCAGACAAAACATTGATTTATAAAAAAAAAAAACTATACTATATATATGTACAACCTTTTCATCAGATAAAACTTGATAAGATAATAAAAACGACTTTTTTCTAATGAGCTTTCTTTTTGTTTAATATGAAAAATCGTTTTTTTTCCATAGGTATAAAAGGTTAAAAAAAAAAAAAAAAAAAAAAAAAAAAAAAAAAAGCTTGCAAAAATAGTCAACCAGGAGTTTGACACTGGTTACCACAAATGAGTTTGTAATATCAACTATTTGGTTTTACTTTTGTTGCATTAAATGTAATAAAGATTTTATTGGGATTCCTCTAATGTTTTTCATTGGTTATCAGAAAATATTATTAAATAATACAATGCATAGATCATATGTAAAGTTTAATCAAGCTCAGAAATCTGAAAGAAACGTTTGGTGTCACACACACACACACAATCTTAAATATATAGAGTATACATATTTAAATATCAGGCTGATAGACACATCACTGTTTTTGATAGTTTTACTCTTCAATACAAAGAAAAAAAAAAAGTTAAGCAAAGAAGAAAAAACATTTCATTTTGTTTTCATTTTATTTTTGTCATTTCTTTTTTTTTCTTTTTAAATAAAAAATGTTAATCAAAATGAAAAAAAAAATTACATAGAAATTTTCCATGAATTTGCTGCCTTTATGCAAATGTGTCCTGTTCACATTTTGTTTTTTATTCATGTACAAAATTTGAATCAAACTGACATAAGTGGAAAAATAAGCAAAATATAAATAAATTGAAAAAATTTTATATTTTGGGATGTGCATTTAAAATGGTTGATTTTTGGATAGTAAACAAATTCAAATGTGATGTTTATAAAGAGAATTGTCAATAAATGAATTGCCCTTATGAAGTAGATGCATTTATGAATTAGAAAATATACTAGAAACAACAAAAAACATTTACTTTAAATTTTTACAAACCTGGATACAAAAAAACAAATGCATTTTCCCTTTATGTCTAATAATCTGACAAACCAAATTTATATATTTCTTATTGTAATCAAAAAAATCTATCATTAAATTTATAAAGATGTCGAGGTGGTCTAAAGTCGGTATCAACCAGACAGTGAGGGAGTCTATCCCCTTTTCACTAGTGCTAGACCAAGGAGATTGTTTTTGCATGAGGTGTAGCACGACTGTCTTCAACAAACTAGAATAAATCTTGATTTTCCTTTTTTTTTAACAAAAAGATTTTTAGATGATTTGAAATTGAATCTGATCAACAACTTGTCGGGTATTTCATACATCTCTTGAAATCACTCCACTAGGGAGAAAAAAAAAAGAACATTTTCTATCATTTTTTTTTTCTTCTTTGAGGAGGCATTTTGTACCCCAAGTTCCACAAACTTTTAGATAGATCTATATAATTTGCTTGTTATCTGTTTGACTGCAAGACTAGCAGGCTAATCTTCATGAAACTTGGCATGTGAATCCCTTTTACCTAAAGGAGAGTTTTGATGGTATATTTGTTGGAAAGGCATCATTCTGCAATCATATGTATATCAACCATTAGAATTTTTAGATTTCTCTGACTGTACACAATTTACTACAACTACACCAATAATAATAAATATTAATAGTATAATAAGAATATTATTATTATTAATTATTATAACAACAACAGAAAGGAAAAATCAAATAATGCCAATTTCCATAAACAAAATCTTTTTGACATAATCAATTTCTTAGGGTGACAGAAAAATATCATTTTGAGAAAAAAAAACTGAAATACAAATGTATCTCATTTTATACTGTTCTTAATTTTTGATAACATTTTAGGTTAACGCTTCAACAACAACAAATAGCAAAAAATCAGAAATAAAAGATTTGAATTTGTATCACACACTTTGGAAGCCCATTTTTCTTGGATATTATCTTTATTTTTTTTTTTCTAGCCAAAGAAGTTAAGTAGGACACAAATCTATTCTCATCCTGCCATCCTTTTATCCCTGATTCTCAAATTCATTTTTGTATATCACCTAAGAATGTTGTGATAAAATGCAACAATAAGATTATGTAAAACTAATTATAAAATAATAATAATGAAAATCTTTCATTTCAAAACATTTGAAGATTAGGTTATTATAAAGCAATTCCTGCGGAAGAAAAATCAGCTAATTTGCAGGGTGATTTTCCTCCTTTTTTTTTTTTTGAAGTAGTAAATTTGTTCTTTTTTTATTATTTTCTTTTGACATGCTAACATTAAGCATTTAAAATAAGTTTCAATACATAAAAGTCTAAGTTATTTCTAACAAAAAGACATAAAAAATTAAAATGTAGTCTGTTTTGTTATATAAATAAGATGAATGAATACATAATACAAGAATGGAAAGTGGATAACAATTGTTACATTTTTTTAAAACCAATTTTATAAGAACCAAATACTTTAATGTAATAATAAAAACAAAACATTGTAATATTTTTTCCCCAAGTAGACAGAATTTTTGATAAATGCTGACTCCTTGAATCAATAGATGTGACATTATGACTTGATCTTTTACTTTACTTTTCAAAAGATTAAATGAATAACTTAATTTTGTCTTCAACAGAAATAGCAATATCTTCACTCAATCTAAGTGAGGAATAATACAGTAATAAACACTTTTTGGTAATCTGAACTTTAGCTACATAAATGAGAGTAATCTCCCCTTGTTTATTTCACTTTGAGGAAGCCATAAGTTTTGGTCGTTCATTTTTATTTCACCATAAATCTACACTGAAAATACAAATTTGTTCGAATCAATACAACTGTATGTTTTAACATGAAAATATCATAAAATGTGTTCTCAATTGTTATTAAGAACACATTTTATATTTTCGTGTTAAAACATGTAGTTGTATTGATTTACGGTGAAATGAAAATGGCCGACCAAAAACATATGGCTTCCTAAAAGTGAAATAAACAAGGGGAAGTTACTCTCATTTATGTAGCTAATGTTCAGATTACCTACTTTTTTAGCATTCATATCTGTAAAATAATACCAAAATTATTTATTTTAGCAAACCGGATTTTAAAACCTAACTGAAATTTTCTTTTTATCCATTTTCCACTAAGTACAAAACAATGAGATTTGCATTTTGTAGATCTAATACAGAGAGAGATATCTGCAAGTTTCATTTCAATAGGATCTTTAATAGCTTAATACAAAATAAAATAATAAAAATAAAAATTTGAAGGTTTATATGAAAGGCATGAAAAGGAGAATTCTGTACATAATAATGGCAGAGTATAGCCAGTTGTATTCAGGGTTAAAAATCAGAAACAATCCAGATTTGTGGAGATTTGGAAACCTCGAAATGAAGTCTCTTCCAGAATACTGTCAATGTTAATTGGAATTAATACTTTTTTTGTTATCTAAAGTTTTCAGCTAAGAGAACTGGAAATTGCAGACATTATATATTTCTTTTATTCATTTGTAGATGAAGAATTGTCAACCATTATTATTCATTTTGACAAATACTTTCTTTCATATATCTTTTAATTTTTAATTAATGGATTAGATGGGACTCCTTAGCCTTGGTCGGCAACCAAGGAAAAGGAAAAGTCCGATATAAAACAACCGCTGCCTTGCGGCTCTACTTCATCCCAAGGTAAGACTAAGGGAGTAAACTGCAAAAACAAATTCAGAGCTGGAGTCCCTAAGGTGGTGTGATGCTGAACTTCAGCAACTCCTGCGGCACCGTCGTTGCCAATCTGCATTGGTTCTTACCTTTCCTTTGGATAACAACAGCTGTGTGAAGAGAGGGGATTTGCTGCTTAGGCGACAGCTCATCCTCCATAACAACCTGCCCAGGCTACATAGTTTCCAACATAGTCAAGTTGTTAATATACAAGAAACAGCACAGATAAGAAATAAAATTCAAGATATTTTTAGTAAAAATACTGAAATTGCATAAGCCAAATATGTTGGAAAATTCACTACTTAAATAGTTTTATCTAAATAAAGGCTGTAATAATAAAGATCTAAAATAAGTGATGTTATTAAATACAGACACCAATTAAGTAAGTTTACTTCAAATGATAAAAATTTAAATAATTACTGTTAATCTTTGAAATACCAGCTTAAGATACTTATAAATATAGCAGATCTAGAAAAAAAAAAATACTGAAGGTTAGCCTAACACTAAATTTCATTTTATTTTTTATTTTTATAACTGCAAGAAACTTTGTACTTATTTAGAATAGCCCACTTAGAAAATGGCTGTAGAAAATAAAATTATATAGAAATGTTTTCCTTAAATTCACAATCCAGATAATAAATTTCAGTCATTGTCTTCCTTTTATTTAGGAACTTTAAAAAAAAAAAAAAAAATGATATCTTAAAAGACAGCCATATTGATTTTTCAAGCAACAATCAATGATATACAATAAATGAAAAATACATTAATACAAATATATCTTTATCCAAGGGCATATATCTGTGTAATTTGATTAATTATGTTTAAATGGTAAGTTTATTAGGGTTAATGGCGAGTTACCAAATTTGTCCCTACATAAATTCTGAGAGGTGTCCACAATACAAAAAAAACTATCACTTTCCTATTAAGATTTTATCAGGATTAGGAGAGGTTTGAGGAAATCAATATGACCACCTTATTGAATATTGTTTATTTTCAAGTGCATCAAAGTTCATGAATAAAAAGACAACTGAAATCTGGATTGTGTAAGCACTACACAATATCATTTTTTGGGGAATTTTACCACATTCATTTTTCTAAATAAGTACCAAAAAATTTTGAAATAGTAAAATCTTTTATAAAGACAGGGTAAAACTTTACTCCATTGCTACTACATGAGAAGATCTGATAAAAGCACAAATCCAATTTTTATTCTTTATAACTTAACCCAAATTCTTTCAGGTTAATATGCTGCATTTCCTTGATATAGTTTATCAAATTTTTTACAAAAAGAATCAAAATGAAAATCAAAAATGAATTAACAACAAAAAATGTTTATAATTGTTTTCAGGAAATATCATAATGTTAAAGTGAAAGTTGTGCAATCCAATATGGAGAAGGGCAAAAGAGGAATTGCTTTTTGAGAAATATTGTTTATCATGAATTTATGAGTAAAATGTTATTTTCTAATTAAAAATCAAGTTAATAAATATTAGAGATAGCAAATATGATGCCATCTTTGAATAGCCTTGACAACTTCTTTTTTTGAGAAATTATTCTAATAAAATATCTCCAGTATAATACATTAGCATTTTTTTGTATCTCAACTTCTCTGGTACAAACCAGACAATATATAACAATATCTAATTTCATATGAATTGAGGAAAACAATATATCCAAGAAATCATGTAAAAATTACTACCAACTGAATACACATCTCTACATCTTATCAAATAAACATGAAATTAGTATTGATACAAATTATACTATTTAGTCCTGTGGAACAGCGCATAACATATTCCTCTATCAGATGACTACTTTTTAAAAAGCTTATAAAAAATGTGAAAAAACAAACAAACAAAAAACAAAAAAAAACCCAATAAAACCCAAAAAGAACTCTCAAAATTGCAGAAAAGAAATAAACATTTTTAAAAAGAGTATCATCCTCTTCAATCCAATAAAGAAAATCATTATTAAACAGTAAATATTTTAAAAGTCATTGCTTAATAGGATCATGTTGATAATGTTTAAATGATTTTTCTTCCTCCAGTTCATCTGTGTCATTTGTCAATAGTGTATTAATCACTAGTAACATTAATTTCCGTTAATTCTTAACGGATCTAAATTTCACCAAATTTCTTTTCAAAAGAAAAAAAAAAAATTACCAAAAATCAGGGAATACATCAAATTTAATGAATAAAAAATATAATGCAACAGTTATTTTATCTAAAAACCTTTATATTTTTTCAGGTCAGTTAACTTTATACCACGTATCTTTGAGAATCTGTGTTACACCTCAAAGATATGTGGTTCAAAGTTAACTGACCTGAAAAAATATTAGTTATTAAATAAAATAACTGGTGCATTATATCTTTTAGTCATTAATATATCAACACTGAAAATTTCATTAAATTCAGTTAATTCCCCGATTTTTGGTATTTTTTTTCTTTCGGCGGGGTGACATATGATGGTGGACTTTAGGTCCATTAAGTTCAATTTAACCTTAATATCTTTGTTTCTTTTTTGAAAAAAAAAAATTGGGAGGAGAAAACCAAGCAGCAGCAGCAGATGTATCATTACCTTGAAAATACTGGAGTCGGTTTTTTTTTTAATGAATGATGGATGTTATGTAATGCCCTAGATAACATCAATATTTTTGAAAGATATTAAGTGTATCCTGAAAAATTAAAGTATCAAACATTTGACACCATAAAAATGAAGGGATCAAATGTTTGTACTTTCAGATTCTTTAGAGAAGGGTTTTGGCAGCCTTTGATAAAAATGGTTGGCAGTGATAAAAAGATGGATTTTTCATTCAATGTTTTTCATTTCATGGTTTAAAAAAAAAAAAAAAAAAAAAAAAAAGAAAAGGTAAAATTAAACCAAAATAAACAATGTGGATAAAATGCTGACTGTATAAGTACCCCTAATCATTATTGAGGGGTATGGCTTGATGGGGGTGTTGCAATAATCACAACTGGCAAATCCACAAATGAAAATTTCAGGCTAAATTCTTCCCTAAAAATAGAAAAGGAAATGGAATACATACAAATTATTATTGCTACTTAATTAAAATATCTTGAAAATAAAAATGTGTAGGTAAGCAATATTTAATTAACAAACATGTTCAGGACAGAAACAAACATTAAAAATCAAAACAAAATTAGCCACTAATGTTTATTGATCAAACAATGATTTGCAAGTTAATTACTTAGAAAAAAATTTATTGAACAATACATGTATATTTTCATTTAAATGAAATTTTAAAATTTTTATATACCTTTCATATGATGCTAAAATAAAACAGAATCTATCTATGACAATTTGATAACTTTAATATAGGGACACCCAAAAATTTGGCTGCTATTCATTTTAAAAACAAATTAAAATTAAGTAAATCGATTATTTAATGTCAAACTTTTGTCTAAGTCGAAAAGTAGTAACATCAGTAAAAAAAATAAAAATAAAAAAAAATTACACATCTAATTTATTTTTAATACATTTAAAACTTTTTTTTCAGTCAATTTTGATCAAATATATCTTAAGATGGCTGCCATGAGTTGCCGTAAAATCCGTGTTTACAAAAAAATTTAACTCTTGATTGAAGAAAATTTACCAAAAATCAGGGAATTATCCGATCTTAATGAAATTTTCAATATTGATTTATCAATGAATGAATTTTTATAATGCATCATTTCAAAACTTTCTTATTTAATTAGGTAGTTCTGCTATGATAAATTAAAATTTACTTAAAATATGAGCAACATGTTAAGTTTAAAATGTCATATTATTAGATTCTAAAAACATTTTTTTTTAATAACTACTTTACTAATATCAATCACCTATATTTTTTTCGTCAAAAACTGTATTGGAAATTCATCCCTTCCCCCCCAAACGGAACAAATATTGATGTACTTTTTTTTTCTTAGCCAATTAAATAATTATCGAAATGAATAAAAAAAAAAAAAAAAAAAAAAAAAAATTAAAAAAAATTATTTTTTTTAGTTTTTATTTTCATTTTATTATCAGTACTACCCGAGCAGATTCTTAAAAAATTTTTTTATATTCACACCTTCAGTCTTTTGTCTTTTTATTTATGCAGAAAAAAGTATCAATCACATAACCCCACCGATATTTTGCGCCCAAAAATAAGAGGGGGTCAAAGTTAAGTGACCTGAAAAACAATTACCAAATATGACCAGATTAAACTGAGTTTTTTTAAACAAGCGAAATATACAAACACTGTCTTATGCGAGTGAATTACATGCAAAAAAAAAAAAAAAAAAAAAAAAAAAAAAAAAAAAAAATAGGTGTTTGAATATTTGTCATTTTTGTCTTCAGACAAAAGTGACAAATATTCAAACACCTGTTTTTTTATCTGATCATTAAAAGGGTAATAAAAACAAGATACACAGAAACAATCTTGATAAACTTGTAGATAAATCAATTTTATTTCATGTGATTTTATAAGTATTATCAGTGATGCTGATAGCTTTTTAATTTTGTGCATCCTGGGACACACAGGTTTGATTTGAATTAGTCCCCGGGAAATTTGATGGGTTCCAACTAAAGTTTCTTAATAAATTGTAGAGTTTTTATCTATGAACAACTAAAGCTGTCTAACCCCTACCTTGTACCCCATACAGTGTAATTCATATCCAAGAAAATATTGAAATGTATTTACAGTTAGCTAGAAATGGTAGGGAAAAAAAACAAAAAAAACACTGGGACGCATGGATACAATTTTTCTGCGTCCTTTTAGATTTTTATGCGTCAGTGACACAGGACACATACCTATCAGCATCTCTGTATCATAGGTCTTGCAATTGGATCTAAATTGAAATTATTTTCATAACAGAAAAAAAACTCTAGAACACATTTCCAGTGACCAGATCAGATGGTGTTTACTAGAAGACTCCAACCATTATTTGGGGTTCTTTATAGGCTATACATCCTTGAAGCCCTAAAACTTCAGTCTCCATCACTGACAATACAATATAGACACATTGTGTTGTCAGATTGATCAACATTGTTTAAATGCTTTTTTAGTTTAATGAGGGCTACTACTTGCATATGTGGGGATTAAAATGAAAATTTTAAAAAATAAAGTCCCATGAGCCTTCACTGGAAGAACCCTCTGAGCATGTACACAAAAATGGACCCATTTCTGACCCCCCAAGACATTCTCTCAGCCATTCAAATTTAGGCCTTAACTGTGTCTTGACTCTACTACTGGCCAAGGAAATATTTCCTTGCCAAGTGGTGCCTATGACCAGTGAATAAAACCTAAATCATAAAACCACCTTCTTTCTTTCCTTAAATTCCTTCCTTTTCAGCGTGACCACCAAATATGGTTTGGTTAAAAGCAAACCCTAGGAATATGCACCAAAAATAGACACATCCACCCTTAAACCTCTTGTAACCCCATACATATATAACCACTGGTTTCCACAAATTTAAAAGGATACCGACCAAAGTAACAGTGCAAAATGAATCTTTTGCTGATAGAAAAAATGTCCATTATATAATATGACTGCAATATGTTTAAATACTTTTGACAATAACTGTTGGTGTAATAATAGAAATCAACTCACTTTTCCTTAATTTTTCCCATGGATCTTCCAACATGGATGGTTTGTAATAATCTTCTGCACTGTATGATTGATTGAAGCTGAACTGAGAAAAAAAAAGCAGAAACATTTCTTTTCAATTAAAAAAATTATTAAAAATTCTGTTTTACAAAACATAAGAGATATAATTCCATGAAATTAAGTCTCTCAAACATTCAATACCAGACTGTGATATAATAGTAATAGCAAGTGGGGATGAACTTAAAAAAAAAAAATAGCAACACCATTTAGACTGAAGCTTGCTATCCAGAAATCACAGATGAAAGGTAAGAATAGTTATGAAAAAAAAGTGTAAAAGGGCTTTTTATTTTATTTCTAAATACAAAAAAAAAATCCTGTTTTACATTTTTTAGTAAATTTTCTTAAAATCCTACCAATTATATCATTAAGGAAAAATGATTATACATTTCAAACTCAATATTTCAGAAATAATTGTCAACAAGCTCTCATATTTTTGCCTATATTTTCTTAAGCCGGTTTAATCAATTTAAAGTTATTTTGTAGTAATATTTAAGTTTAAATATTTATGAAAAAGAGTAAGATTTAAGTTTGGAAAAATTCAAATTTCACAGAATTAATAATGATCCCAACAAAAAGACAAAAGTTTTACAAATTAAAAGGGAAAGATAATTTAGAAAGTGAATGAATGAAAAAAAAATTTAAATACAATATGATCTTGACACAAATTACAGAAAACATTATTCAAGTTACTAAGGATGAACAGAATTACATTTTTTTTCTGTGGGAATTAACTCTTACTAAAGAATAATTAAGATTTTAATTTTTCTTTTTAAATTTAAAATGTTTTATTTATATAATCTTAATATTGGAAGAACATGAATTTAAACTATAACCTTTCTAAATAGTAAACAGTGTTTAAACACAGTTTCGAATATTGCTACTACTGAATATAAAGAGGGAAGAAGTCATGTGACCACATTTGTAACAACGACTCGAGTCGAAATGGACTTAGTCTTCTTCGGCAGCATCACGAGTATAAGTTGGAAACATGTAGTTCCATAAGTGTACATTATTTACCCATACATTTAAGATAAAATTCATTAACTTTAAAATATAAAATACATTTGTGTTTTACGTTAGTAACAATCTGTTCATTTGACAAAAAAAGCATTGAAAAGATACGTCGTATTTTTAGTTATGCAATTCTATCCTCCACTTTAATTTTAAAGGAAATCTAACGTGTAGATATGTTTTCCAATTTTTTCTACTGATAATGTTTGTCAAAAGCTAATCAAAAATATGTTCATAAAATCAAGTAAATCTTTTGTAACAAGAAAAATTATCGAAACTTACATTCGGGCTGTTTGGACTGCAGTACGGATTATTATTATCCTGATAGAAACTTCTGGCGGTGTTTTTTGGTGTGCTATAAAATGATGAGGAACGAGAACTATTGTTGCTGCCGCTCTGGTTTTGTTTACAACCCGGACTTCCATGTGTCTGTGAAGAATGAAATGGTGATCGACCTCGACCTCCAAAATGGGTGTTTGGGGAATTGTAACGTGGAGAAATAACATGTTGAGTCCCACCTGGGCCCCCACTGTCGTGCGCATAATTACGTCCGCCGTAACCTCTCTGCATGTGCTTATTACCATTATCACTGCTATAATAAGGGCTCTTCGGACTGGAACTACTGATCGGGGTACCAAAAGATGTAGCAACAGGACTTAGAGGTGATCCCCAGGGCAACCGTGTGGCGGGGGTACCTTCGTTGTTATTGCTCCCTTGAGTCGGGGTAACCGAGTGTTTATCTCCATTGTTACCTCGTTGATTTAAACTGAAATTGTTGTTGTCTTTAAAGGCTGGGGAACCCCAAATAAATTTTGGTGATTTGTCCATAGTGTTAGCGTTGTAACTGCGGTGTTGGTTACCTTGATTTATTGCTAAAGGCTCCTTAAAATTTAAGTTCCCGCCCAGGTGTCCAAATAGCTGAACGGTAGCCATTCAATAAACCCAATATATAAACTTCCGGATTGGTATACAGAGCTAGACTCAACTTCCGGTACGAAAGCAAGAACGAAAGATTAAAAAATAATATTATTTTTGTTTTAAATACAACAATTTAAAATAATGTTTGTTTTAATAAAATCATTTTGTGTTCATTAAGACTAATTCTTATTGACAAATTTTACAAACATTTTTTTCAATTAGCTTTCAAAATATGTTCTAAGATAAAATCATTATCATTGGTAGTTTTATACATTTTATTAAAATGTCCCAATTCAACCCTTAATTGAGTTTTATGCAAACATTTTTTATATTCTAGTGAAACTCGGTAAAAATATGTTAGATGAGGTAGTCATATTTCAAAGAAAATCGACGGAAATAGAGGAAGGAAGAAAAATGTTACTCCCTACCTTTTCCTTTTCTTCTGACTGACTGCGGACAGTTCAACCCGGACGTTTCGGCTGCAGATAAATCCGACCTAATAAAAATTAGCTTTCGTATAAAAGGTAAAAATTTAAAAACACTAAAAATTGTCTAGCAAACAACATTAATCATTTTATATCTATACGTTATCGTTGAAGGGTTGTAAAAAATGTCTTTAAAATATTTAAAATAAAACAACATAGATTACTGCTCAACGTACCATTGCTTTTAGTCCAGGTTAAAAACGCGACATGGGTAACTCGACTTTATTTTTCTGATGCAGAAACGAGAAAAGTTTTCGTAAACTGGCCAAAACTTTACATTTTATATATTATAGTTGTATTTTATTTTAGAATAAATTACACCTAGTTAGTAATTTTTGTCTTTTAGGATCTTATCAAGGCCGAAAGTTTCTAGAACCAAATTCTATGTGTTCTTGGTTCTAAATTGAAATAGATCACTAAGTAGGCCTGCCCTGAGCCTATTCTAGTAGTGACCATTCCAAGCGGAGATTTAAGAGGTTTGAATTTAGAGTTTTCCTTCCCCTAGACTGGTTGCTTAATCAAGGTTGAAGAGCCCAGTCTGCCCTACTATTTACCCATAGCTGGAGGGAGAATAGTTGGATTCATACCTTTCCCTAAGGGTATTAGTGCTATGTGAACTGTGGTTCCTTCAGCTGTTCACAATATTTGATGCAAAAAATTACAAATGTAGTACGAGGCCTAAAGTGTGTGTGGGGGGGGGGTCGTCCCAGTGGCCGATAGCCCACAGAAGTATTAGAAGAGAAGAAGTAATACTCGCCAGATTGCGTATTGGGCACACCCACATTACCCATTCGTACCTGTTAAAAGGGGAGGGTGCCCCAGTGTGCCCAACATGCAAAGTACAACTTACAACCAAGCATATCCTTCTAAATTGTAACAGACTTAAACATATCCGCGCAAATTACTATCAAGCTAGAAACCTGAAAGACATCTTCAAGAATACAAACCCTGAAAACATTTTAAATTTTATTAAAAAAAGCAACCTTTTCAACAAAATATAACAGAACATAACCAATTATATCCATAGAACCACTACCTTAAAGTCTGAAATCCAAAATAACCTTTTTGGCATTAAATGACCCACAGGGGTTGATATGCCGTTAAACAAAACTCAAACTCAAACTCAAACCCACTATCCTATTTTTAACTTGAGTTCCAAAAAAAAAAGTAGTCAATAGAGTGACCTATTGTAGGTATTGGTCTATGTCTATACTCTATCCCCTTTTCACTAGCGCTAGACCAGGGAGATTGTTTTTGCGTCGAAGGTGGAGCGTCACACCTACCATCAGTTCCCAATTTTACCTCACATATCCAAGCTGTGCTACTCATGCACTGATTGGCAAGTGTCAATATCAAACTTTGTGGTTCCTAGGTGGACCTTTAAATTCTCAAAATCTTTCAAACTACACTCACCAAAATACACTGATCATTCTCATAAAATTATAAACTATTTCCACTTGTACATATGAGGAGGGGGGAGAATGATTGAAATTTTATTTACAATAAGAAAAATCTATGATGAAATGTGAATGAACAAGAAAGAATGAATATTTACAATTAAAATGATTGTTAGTACAGATCTTCCTCGTTCAATTGCAGACAAAATGAAAAACTGATCAAAAGAAGTGATAAAATAAATAATTCAAAAACATTCACATTTTCAGAGAACTTGGTTCTCTGGCATCTAATGAGTGTGTGTGTGTGTGGGGGGTAATTAAAAATCAAAAGCAGTGCAAATTCAAACAAAAAAACCCCAATGCACTTACATACTCTAGGTAAGTTAAATAATTTTTTTTATTTTAATGTAAAGTCAGTCAATCTTGGGAACGCGCATTTCTCTATAAGTACAGTTAGTAGCTGTCTGCCTTGCTACTGAGGCAGACTACTTTTATAGTCAATCTCATTTGCATATGATACTATATATTTGTTTTTGTTTTTGTTTTTTAACAAGAAATAAAAAAAAATGGTCTTACTTACTTTAAATGGGTTGGCATGACTTTCCAAGAGTGCAAAATTCTAGACTCAATTGGTAGTGTCCCTAAAAAATGGAGATCAACTTCTTTCACTTGACATTCACCTACCTTTCACCAAATTCCAACCAAGACCTCTCTCTCTCTCTCTCTCTCTCTCTCTCTCTCTCTCTCTCTCTCTCTCTCTCTCAGTCCTAAACTTGACTAAGCTGATTCTTAAAGAAAGAGATAAGACTCTGAGAAGTAAAGAATCCCTTTTGTAATGTTGTCCAAATCACAACATTTATAATATTAAGTCAGCAGATACATAGTGTCTTCTCTTATCCAGCTGCAGAACCTCATTACTACAGATAGAATTGGTCTCAAAGGCAAAGGGCTTTCCACACAGCATGCAAATTATGAAGGTGTGTCTGATATACTCCATATCACAACTTTAGACACATTCTGACAAAATTACCTGTCCCACTATAAAATATACTTGCTGACCTAAAGGGCAAATGAGTGATACCTTGTCATTATTGTTTTTACTAAGGTGTCTCAAATGGCCACTCACGCTAATATCTGATATAATGCCTTATTCAAGAACAACCATTGAACATGCTGGCATTTGCAATAGAAGGAGCACTTATTTCTGGGCAATTGGTGGTCCTCTCCATCATCCAACTGTATGCTTCACAAGGCCAGAAAGGCCTTCTCTTAAGTATAAGTCTTTAGAAAAAAAAATGATTGCAGTCATTTCATACCAGCACTGTTGTTCTTACTGTCTGCTTAAGTGTTTGTACTGCTTGTATAGTAAGCAGTATTTATATGTGTGGTTTGGCGATTGAGTTGAATGCCAATTATTGTGCACACCTGCCCACAGATGTTGAGGATGACTTTCGGCCACCATCACACCAATTCGCAGATGTTTTGACCTTGGTAAGCTACAACCCTCTCTGATCTCCAGATCACACAGGTAACAACTAGGGAGCAGTCACTTCTGTCTTGTGTTTCGCTGCAGCGGAACCAAAGGGGCATGTGTCTCTTCAGCAGTTGGGACATTGATTGAGGGGAATTGGAGTGGTGCCAGACATGTCATTGTCATCCATCATATTGCTGGATGTCTGTGCAGAATTCTCTCACTCTGCTGTGATCCGTAGCTTCAATGACTCACTGTCCTTGTACTCTACCACACTCGCATTCTGAGAACTCACTTTCATGGTTGGTGGGTACCGATTCCATCCTCTTATAAGGTGAAGGCATTCCATCAACCAAGATTGAGTGCAAACCATGTCCGTGTCCTGTCATCAACCCTTTCCCAAACTGTGATGTGCAAGTATTGTGTGCGCTCTTCACCCCCCCCCACTGAATCTCCCCTACTCTGTAGGCTGTATGCTCCATGCCTTCTGGAGGAGGTACTACGTCTACACCTTTTACTCACACCTGATAAGTGTAGATCCCATTTGCTAGGGATGTGGAGGCTGATGCATCATCTTTTGGTGTTATATTGTAAAGGTACACCACCTTCTCCATGGAACACTGCTTTCTAGTAACAATCTGCTTGACGGTGCTGCCATGGCATCTTTCCACTATGCCATTCCCAGTTGGGAAGTGAGTACACTGAAAAAGCAGTCTTCTATGAATTTTCTGAATGCACTCTAGCAGATTGCCATCCCATTGTTGGTGAGCAGCTCAGTTGGTGGTCCCTGTTCATAAAATAAAGACTCCAGGTGTTGGATGACACTGGCAGAATCTTGATGAAATAGTGGGTGCCAAATAGAGAACTGAATAAGGCCACAATCGATCGGCGTCAGGTAGTGTCGGCCACTAAGATGAGTCATGTCCATCCCTACTTGACACCAACTGTTTCTAACGTCTAACCATCCAGGCTTCCACTGTACTGGGTTTATGGACTGACATTCCTCACATCGTTCCACCACTTCCTTGACAGGGATCAATATGCCTCACAAAGTTTACGCCAGGATATCCGCTTTGCTAATAAATATTCATTATTCGGGTTGCAAACAATGGCTATGTTAGCTATGTTTCCTTCTAAATTGCATCGAGCCATTACTGCAGGACCCTGATCGATGATTGGCTCGGTTTGTGCAAGACTTGACTGAGGTCACAATGATAGGCCATATTCTTTGGCAAGCCACTCATTATCATCTCCATAGCCACTTTGGTGTATACCTTCACCCTCCTCTCTGTTAATGTGTCAGAAATCCATTGGTACACACATAGCCACTTTGGTGTACCTTCACCCTCCTCTCTGTTAATGTGTCAGAAATCCATTGGTACACACATAGCCACTTTGGTGTATACCTTCACCCTCTCTCTGTTAATGTGTCAGAAATCCATTGGTACACACATAGCCACTTTGGTGTATACCTTCACCCTCCTCTCTGTTAATGTGTCAGAAATCCATTGGTACACACATAGCCACTTTGGTGTATACCTTCACCCTCCTCTCTGTTAACAGAAATTCATTGGTACACACATAGCCACTTTGGTGTATACCTTCACCCTCCTCTCTGTTAATGTTCAGAAATCCATTGGTAACACATAGCCACTTTGGTGTATACCTTCACCTCCTCTCTGTTAATGTTTCAGAAATCCATTGGTACACACATAGCCACTTTGGTGTATACCTTCACCCTCCTCTCTGTTAATGTGTCAGAAATCCATTGGTACACATAGCCACTTTGGTGTATACTTCACCCTCCTCTCTGTTAATGTGTCAGAAATCATTGGTACACACATAGCCACTTTGGTGTATACCTTCACCCTCCTCTGTAATGTGTCAGAAATCATTGGTACACACATAGCCACTTTGGTGTATACCTTCACCCTCCTCTCTGTTAATGTGTCAGAAATCATTGGTACACACATAGCCACTTTGGTGTATACTTCACTGTTAATCCTTGTATACCTTCACCCTCCTCTCTGTTAATGTGTCAGAAATCATTGGTACACACATAGCCACTTTGGTGTATACCTTCACCCTCCTCTCTGTTAATGTGTCAGAAATCCATTGGTACACACATAGCCACTTTGGTGTATATGTTAATCAGAAATCCATTGGTACACACATAGCCACTTTGGTGTATACTTCACCCTCCTCTCTGTTAATGTGTCAGAAATTCATTGGTACACACATAGCCACTTTGGTGTATACCTTCACCCTCTCTCTGTTAATGTGTCAGAAATCCATTGGTACACACATAGCCACTTTGGTGTATACCTTCACCCTCCTCTCTGTTAATGTTCAGAAATCCATTGTACACACATAGCCACTTGGTTATACCTTCACCCTCCTCTCTGTTAATGTAATCCATTGGTACACAATAGCCACTGTTAGCCACTTTTGGTGTATACCTTCACCCTCCTTTCTGTTAATGTGCCAGAAATCCACTGGTACACACATGCTAAATTGGTCAACAGGTGCAGTACCGTTGTTTTCCATTGGAGCACCAGATTAATGTCTTACAGGACCACGTCCATCTCAGCAAGATTTATTTGCTGCACATCTCCACCTGGATGCAGCCAGCACTCATCTTTGATGATATCCCTATTAACTTCTAATACTACTCCTGTTGTCAGGGAGCTCACATCAACGCACACCATAATTTAGCAACAGTGCACGCATCAGTTCCCTTTTGCCTCCCTTTAGACTCTTGTCAAACTCTGGTCCCTGTTTCAGTGAGCATGCACTTTAATAGTGTATTGCTGGTTATGTCAGCTCAGCTCTTCTGGTTGCTGTATTAGTTTATTGCTTGAGAAATGCCACTGCTGGTACAAGCCAGCAGCATACCACCAGGTCCCTGCAGAGCTTTCTGCACAAAGAAAATACACTTCAATGAGCAATGGTGGCCGGTACTGTTGGGATCTCATTCCCTCAACTCTACTTGAGCATGTCTTGCTCCCAGACATACAAGCCCAATACAATTGGAAAAATGCTCCTGCACTTGTCTTGCACTAGGCTTTCATCGACATAGATGTTGTCAATGTATGCTGACACGGTATGTTTGATAGATTCATCCTGAGTCAATACCATATTGACTATCAATTACATTATAAGGGGCACTACATTCAGACTGAAACCTAGTTGCATAATACCTTCGTCCTTTTAGAAGCACCGTCTGGAATACTAGTGGACATGTACCTTTAGGTAGTCCTTATGTAAATCCAGAAGTAATACATTATCTCCACGTTGCTGCCATTCTCTTAGTTTGTGCAAACAGACATCAGCATTTGCTGTGAATATGTCTATGTAACTCCTGGTAGTCCATAACAGGGTGAACTTTCTGTTTATTCTTCTGAACTACCACCATTAACGGTATTAGATCCTTAGGTAGCCAACCACCCCCCTCGAGATTTGGCATCAGCCAGCTGTTGTCAAAACACCTGTAGTTCATGCTCATATTCTCATTGTGCTAAATTGGACACTGCGTAATCTGTCGGGGTATGGCCTCCCGTTCATTTCCATGTCAAGGTCCAAAATTTTACCGATGTCACTTTTGTTGATGGTTAGTGCCGCACATTGGGGTGGTTTTTACTGCAACCAAATTCTACCGCAACAGATGGAGAGATGTGTACCGCACCCATCTCTCTTATGGTATTCATTCCGATCCACAGATTATATTCTACCGGCTTCTTGTGAGTTACTAAGATGTCAACCTCAATTGGATTGCTCCCATTTAGACTGACATAGACAACCCTAACTCTGCAGGCGGTGGTGTCCCCATTAATGATCATCACATGCAAAAACCTCTTTATCCATGCTTAGTAGACATCTTTGCTGGCTATTAATCAGGAACAACCATAGTCAACAAGTGCCATACGTGGCTTCTTGTTAATTAAGACCATAATTACATGTAGTGCTCTTGTCTGTCTTAAGGAAGAGACTGGCACCATCATCTATTCCCTTGTTTTGTTTCCTAGACAGGTCTTTGCAAAAAGTCCCACTTTGTTGCATTGGAAACAGTGCATCGGCCATCATGTTCCTTGTGTGCTTTTCCTGCTCTCCGTTTGATAACTGGGAAAGTCTTGTGCCACATTGTCTTCTGTATACCTGTTGCTACCACTACCGGGCTCGGTTCCACAGTGTCATCCTTGAGGATTGACTGGGAATGTGCCAGCATCTGGTCAATAGACAGTTGGTCCATTCTTGTTGATGCATGAGGAATATACCTAACCTTTGCAAAGGCACACATGAGAGTGCAGTCGCTCACACCCCCCCAAACAATATGGCATCTATAATAATATCAGTCTCAGAGGAATGACATGTTCTGGTTGATTTATGTTGCACATTTTGCCTACAAGTTCTGCCTTCTCCACCAACTCAACCACCAATCCAGTACCATCAAATCGAAGAATTAGCTTTAAATCAAAGCCGCTATCCATTATGTATAAATCTTTAGAATAAAATTATTGCGGTCTTCTCACACCAGGGCTTAAGCATTTGTGCAGCTTATATGATAAGCAGCGTATGTTCACGCATATGCATGTGTGTTAGGGTGATCATGATAAATGCCAACCATTGCGCACGCCTGTCCACAGATGTTGAGAACAACTTCCCACCACCGCCACACCAACACATACTTTGACCTTAGTAAGCTACACCTTCTTGACATTTTCTTTCTAGAATTAGCTATTATAAAAGTAAGATATGTATAAATCTTGTAGGTACCTCTCTGAAACTTTATCCCCCTCCCCACAGTTGATGCAAAGGGACACTGGGTGTCCCCAAGCATAGAGAAAACCTCCTCAGACCCTTGGTCAGATCTTACTACAGTTAGAACTTTCTTAACATTTGGAGAAATTTTTAGGCCCTCCACGTCCTTCCCACCAAATTGCTGAGAAAACTTCTGGAATTGTAAGAAAGATCTTTTATCCAATATGTTTGCATCCACTCTGCAGATGTTTTCTATTTGGTTTTCTGTTTATAAAAAAAAAAGTTTGCTGTTTAGGCAGCAGTTTATTAAATTACACCTATGTATATTTGTTGTTAGAGTTGAGGATGGTGGTAGACTTGGGATGAGGAGAAGTAGGGGAGGGGTATCCTTTACTTTAGCAGTGGTAGTAGTGTATTAGATTTAGAGGAAGGCTGTTCATTGTAGAATTGTTTTTTGTTGTTGTCTGGATTGATGCATCCACCCTGAATATGAATGCATCCACCCTGAATATGAATGTATATGTTGCTAAATTGGTGATGTCCTGCATCTGGGGTTCTTTCTGGGACAAGCTCTGCAGGTTGAACCTTCCTCCCACCTTTTTTCAATCCATCTTTAACTCTCCATCAAATCCAATGCCTTTTTTGTTGGCAATGGAGAAGTCTTAGTGGGAGGGGGGATCAACTTTTCTCTGACAAAGTTGGGCTTCATTATCCTAACAATAGGAGCCTCCAATTTCTCTTGGATATTGGAAGATGAGAGGGGATTCTGTGTGGGGACAGATACTTTCTTGGGGGCTTTTTCCTGGCAAATTGAAGAGAGATGATCAATCTGTTTACAATGCCAGTAATGTCACTGACGCTGTTCTAGGCAGATTAGTAGTAATTGTATATTTTTTGTCCTGTCATGGTTTCGGCCTGGTTTTATGCTTCCCCCTTCCACTTTCGCCCTTACCCTGAATAACGTACCCTGTGACCTGGTCATTCATACTGGTAAAAATGGTTCCCTTAAAAGAAATAGTTCTTGGGGTTTTAAAAAAACCCTAAATATATGTAAATGCATTTTTTGTGATTGGTGAAGCGTTTGTAAGTAAGTCACTACTGTTGTGCAGTGAAAGCAAAAAAGGGTTTTGATAAAAAATAAAAGTTTGTAGGGTCTTGGACTGTGAGTAGTAATTTTTGGTAAATAGTCAGGTTAAGGGATTCCTGGCAAAAATCTTCCATTTTCCTGTTTAGGTGACCACTTGAGCAGGTCACAAACCTTGAGGCTCTCTCACAGAGCAAATTTTGGCGGTTATTTTGGAACCGCATTCTTAGTATAAGAACTACTAAGCTAACCCGGGAACCATTCTGAATGAATTTTATCTGCTAATTAATCTACCCATTATTTTCCAATTAAACTAACCCTAAACCCTAACCCTAACCCCGTCTTCTTTTTTTCCTAGTAGATCAATAAATAATTTATAAAATTCATTCAGAGTGGTTCCCCTTTTTTAGGTTGAAGTTATAGGAAATAATCCAATTTTTTATGGAAAAAATATTGATGTGATAAATAAGAAATGTTATATAAGAAAATCTTCTCAGCATTATGAGATTTTTTTCAGGTTTGCTTGGAAATTAAAAACAAAGTGATCAAAAATAAATTGAATGATAAGATATTTAAATTCCATATTGTTTGTTTAATTTTTATTTACTTAAAAAAATCAATGTTAAAAAATCAAAGCAAAATTAAAGGGGAATAAATCTTGTAAACTTGGATATTGCAAGATTGGTTTATTTATTTAAGCGCAGATCAATGCAGAATCAGTTAAATTCCCAGTACAAATCAGTATTTTCCAATGGGATCATATAATCCTTCTAAGAAAGCATTAAAGAGTCAATGGAGATGGTGAAAAAATTACAGTATTTTGTTATGGACACAGCAAGGTTTCTTTTTGTTGCTGTCTACTAATTTTAACGTAAACCATTGTCCAAGGTGGGTATAAAAAACTCTAATGGAGCAATATTATTATTATTATTTATTATTATTATTATTATTATTATATATGATAATGATAATGATAATGATAATCTTCTTCTTTCTTCTTCTTCTTCTTTCTTATTTTTCATTATTATTATCAATTTTATGTATCTTTTTCTCTACTATTAAAACCCATTAAATGTTAAAATGTGTCTTGTTGTGCAAATGTTTTGAATCTTAGTGAAGTATCTGTTCTCTTTCTGAAAAGTGTTATAGACAGAGAACAGAAAAATTTACTCAGTTCATGAAATAGATAGAGTGAAGGGGTTACAAAAACTTAGTAAATATCCAAGTAAGTGAAGTTATTTAGCCATTTTGGGATTTCAATAATAGGTTAGGTCAAGTATTATTCCTACTGGAATCTGGTACAATCTGTCATATGTTACTTGGAGAAACAATGGATCTGCCTAGTAACATTCATTACCATTTAAGGGAATTTACTTGCCATCACATACCAACATTGCATTATTTATTAAGATATGTTTTATGGGCTTCCATAGTTTATTTTAATTGCTCATTAAAGGATAGTAACTAATGTAAATTTATTCACATTTACAAAAAGAAAGTAAAGATGTGAAATAAAACTTTTGTAAATTAAGTCAGAGAGAAATAATGATTTCTCTGGCTTGTTTTTTTTTTCATTTTCTTTTCTTTGGATGAATTTTCTGAATGCCAAATTCCTTCATCAGTCAAAATCTTGAAACAAATAAGAAGTAGTAAACAACATTACCTTCATTATTTTTACTTTTGTATTCATACTAAATAAAAAAAATAGAAAGGGAAAAAATCTTAATCAGTAGAGTCATCGTTTGGTGTAGTCAAATCATTACAAATTTTTTTGTATATTGTTTATTTATAACTGTGGTGACTTTAAATTTTTGTATATTTTTCATCCTTTAAATAACTTTTTTATATAAATAAGACTGCACAATGAAATTTGTGGGGATTAAAATAAAATTAAGATAAAAAAATAAAATAACAAACTCCCATGATCCTTCAGTGGAAGAACCCTCCGCGCATGTGCAAGAAAAAGGACCCACTCCTGACCGCCAAGAGAATCTATCAGCCATTTGAGTTTAGGCCTTGAATGTGTTTAGTCACTACTACTGGCCAGGGAGATATTTCTTTGCCACGTGGTACCTATGACCGGTGAATAAAGCCTAAATCATAAAAACCACCTTCTGTCTTTGTCTCTTTCTTTTTTTGTTCCTTGCATTCCTTCCTTTTCAGTGTGACCACCAAATAAGATGGCTTACAAAGCAAACCTTAAGAACATGCACTGAGAATAACCACAGCCACCTTTTAAACCTTAAAACACAAAACTTCTTATCACCTATAAATCTATACAAGTTATAGACTAAAGATATAGACATCAATTAAGAAAATTACTGATTGTTAAGCTATATAGTTAGTTAAGAAAGACTAATTTAAATAAAAAAATAATTTTTTTCTTATTATCATTGGTGAAAGTTTGAATTTTTGTTGGCAACAAATTCTAGACAGACTTTTTCATTTTGATAAACATAATTTCTTCTTTGGTTCATTATGTCTTGTAAGATTTGTCTCTATTAAAACTCTGGTTTCGACTGGAGGGTTTTGGCCTTGGACTGCATAAGTTAACATTGTTGATCCAGTGGCCATCCCCACAGGCACACCTGCCCATCGATTTAAAGGGGCAGGGCTGGGCTTATTGCCCAGTGCCTTGAGGGGAATACTGACGAGATCAATGTATTTTTTTTGCACCTGCCTCCCATGAGCTTCAGTTTGTGGGTAGTACCACATTAATAGCGCCTTGTGCCTAACGTGGGGTACATGGTAAATATCCATTTCTTTCTATTGAGTATTTACATATTCACTATTTATTTTTGAATATTTGTTCTCTGATTATTTCTCTAATCCCACTGGACAAAAAAACATTAATTCTTTAAAGTTAATAACTTTTTATGAAATTAGATTTCCTTCAAGAACTTTTGTTCTTATATTTCATATGAGCTTTTCTGATTTTATATAAATCAGCTCCTTGCTTTTATTAACTAATCAATTGTACAAGGTATTATCACACGTAAAAGAAATGTTTATTTTATTTATTTATACATTTATATACTTATATAGTTAGGTCCAATTTTTTTGGTTAAAGAGAAAAAGGAAAAAAAATGCTTAAAACTGAACAAAATTTATAAACGTCTACATGTGTGAAATCTCATTTCAGGACATTAAATGTCCGGAAATGAGATTTCACACATGTTTTAAGCATTTTTTTTTCATTTTTTTTACACCCCTTATTTTCCAAGAAAATTGGACCTAACTATATAAGTATATAAATGTATAAATAAACTGCATAGCAATGAACGTAAGAAAAAATAACAACACAACCAGGACATATCTATTGAAACAGTTGTTGCTGTTCCCAGATTGAAAATCTGGGTATTTTTTTAAGTAAAAAGGTGAAAACTCATTATTCCTTAAGACAATGCTAATTTCAGAAAATATGTTGTGCCCATTTTTAATCATACGTTTTTAGATAGATCAAATACTTTTTTTTATTAAAAAATATTGTGTATAACATACAGATGTTTAAAATTCACTATTGAATTTTTAAGTGAATAAAAATAGATCTATTATATCAGAGAATTTTTTCACACTAATTGCCGAGGCATGGAATAAGCTGCCTGCGTTCGTTGTAGGCTGCTGAAACACTGCATCTTTCAAAGCCTCCATGCTTCCTGTAGTCTGCCAACACTAAACCTGATACTCCTCTCCACACAAATAAGTGCATACATACATGTATATTATTACTGTAAACTGTTCATGTTCCTGACACTAATACATTATTCTGTGTACTAGACATGAGACTTTGATGAGTTGTAGTGCACTCTACACAATAAATTTCATTATCAAAATACATTTTTTTTACATTAATTCAAAGAAAAATATCGTCTTTTACAAAAAGGTAAAACATGCTATAAAAATTATTTTTTGAATTTTAAGAAAATAACTTGAATTTTCAAATAACCTTTTCCAGGTTTTGAAATTTAAGTTTTAAAATTAAAAAAACAACTTTTTAATGTCATCTTCTGGTTTTTATCTTTTTAGAAATGTAAAAATTAGGAACTGGAATTTTTTCTTAAATAACCAAAGGTTGACCCTCTACAATGTTAACTGATTAAAAAAAAAACATTGTTTTCAAGTTTGTTTTGTTTTTTTTAAATATTACCCCCCCCCTCCTTGACAAAAATTGTACATATCTACATCAGTATTTCTCTCCTTGACAATTGCTATTTGCCACGTGTTTTTGTCGCATGCTTAAATACTTCCAAAATATTCCATTATTTGGATCTATTCTCTTCATTCATGTTAATAATATCTTATATCAATTTTGTTCCTTCATGCATCTTTCTCTTTGTAAATAAATGAAATGAAATGAAATAAATAAAAAATAAGCGAAGAGATAATCATAGGACAGGGGAAGGGAGAAAACTCTAATATTATTTAAGTAACTTTTGTTGTTTTTTTAAATATCATCCAACAACAACAAGGACTAACAAGTATCAACAAGTTACAAACTGGACTCTGGATATTTAAGGATCACGATTACAGAAAAAGAAGAAACATGTTAATTGTTTGTCGTGCTATTTTCAAAATCACAATCTTATTTCCTTTTTCACGAAAATGTCATCAAAACATTTCTTGTCAAGTTTTCCAACATCTGGCAAACTGAATATTTCATGTTTTAGTTTTAGTTAGGTTTTCTCTTGGTTTTTATACTTTAATTTTAAAACAATATGAAATAATAATATTCTTACCTTTCTTTATGATGGATGATTTTTTAATTAATTTTATTTTATTTTCGTTTTCATCAAACTTTCGATTTCATACTTAATTATAACTTGTTTTATTTTTATTCATACTTGGTGGCTATAAGTAAGATAAAGTTCCGTTTTCTTTTTATACAAATTAGCAATAATTGCAAAAAAAAAAAAAAAAAAAAATTAAAATTATTGTAATTGTAGCAAATATGAATCGAATTTTGATTCATTGATAAATTTCCCCCCCCACCAAAAAAAAAACTTTAACGAATAGAAATGAAGTTGTGTTCCCACCGTTCTAAGCTTTATGAATTTTATTGATTCAATCATAATCCAAAGTCTTATCCCAAGATGCAAACTTAGATAATTCAATTCAGTTGGTGTTATTAACATAGCAGTTAGGGTGGAAATTAGCTGACGAGTCGCGTGGGGGAGAGAGAGCAAGTATAAATATTAATTTACTTTCGTGACAACAACAACAACAACAATAATTGCTTAGCTAAGATGTCGGAACTTAAAATGTCTGTAGTAGACTAATTTGCTAAGTTATCAATTTTACTAAGATATGAGTTAGAGAGGTGTTAAAAAGATTGAATTTAAAGCAACAATACACGCGTGTAAATAAAGAGAAAGAGGAGTGTTGATGAAGAAGGAAGAAGAAAACTTTTCGTTTTCTCTAAAGGAACTTTACAACATTAATAATGATCATCAACCCTTTTACATAGCAACACATTTGTTTTTACCGAAGTTAGATAAACATTCCAATTTCCTATGAAAAGACAAGAATTAGATTAGGGAAAGAAAAGACAAAAACTCGAACAGTGGTAGAATAATAATAATAATAATAATAAAAAGAAAAACATTAAAATTAAATTTATTAAATTATGGTGCGTTGGATTTCTGTTAAGAGGCGATTCAACATCAAATTATGGATGACTTTAGCAATATTTGCCATGTTCATATACATGTATTATTATTTCCCATCAACTTTTTTGGAAAACGTGGCCGAGGAAGAAAAGTTACGGTACCGAAGGAAAAGATATGAGAATTACCAAAAATCCGAAGCTCATCGGCATGGTCCCGGGGAACAAGGGGATCGTTTGGTATTAACAGGTGAAAATGCCGAAAAAGCCAAATTAATATCCAAAAAAGAAGCTTTCAATTTAGTTGCAAGTGATTTAATTGCACTAGACAGGAGTTTACGAGACATAAGACATCCAAAGTAAGTAAAAATAAAACTTTTTAAAACTTATTTTAATTTACATCTGTGTTATCTATTTGAAAAATCAATTGTAAAATCCTCTTTTACTCACGCACCTTTTATAGGTTTTAAGTGTAATTAAAGTTTTAAAAAAAAGTAATTTTATTAGTTGTGTGCGAGAGTAAACTAACTAGAATTGTTTTTAACATAGGGATTCTTTTTCATGGGTTCTACTCGCTATTGAACTTTTGTCTAAAATTGATTAAGATTGCAAGTGTTTTGATTATTACACTAGACAGGAATTTTTGAAGTTTGTACGATCATGTAAAAAACGAAATTTTCAAATAGATTTTTTGTTTGGTTATGAATACCATCACAAAATATTTTAGCAATTTTACTTGGCACTAAAATTATAAGGACAATTTTGTGTGTTTAAAAAAACTTTAAAAAATAGCTAAAGATTGACTTGTTGAAATGTCGCACCCGACACGACACTTAGAAAAAAAATATAGGTACAGAACTTTTTTTTTAATTAAAAAAAAGAAAAAGCAACAAAAAATAATATAATGATTACATGATTATGTAGTAGCGATTTTTTTTTTTTTTTACAATTTTAACAAATTTGTCAAAGCCAAGATTTTTGTTTACTTTTGATTTGTGTGATTTTAAAACCTAAAACCAGAGGGAGTAAAATAAAGGAAGCATTACTTTAGTGTTCAATACACTTTTAGTGTATAGTTCCAAATTTATTTGTTTATTTCTAACAAAAATCCTTTTTTCCGCGCCCACAAGTTTTGGGACGAGAAATGATTAAAGCTTTGACAGGTGGTACCAACCACCTGTCGATAGAATTCCCAATTTATTTTCATTCACACGTTTCTTCTTAATTTCAAATGCCGAAAAAATGCTATTTGTATGTATCACGAAATGTGTAGAACCGTTTTAAAGTACAAAAATTCACCCGAAAGGTACAAGAAATAAAATTTATTTTGAAAGTTTCCATAATGTTTTTGTTTTTCTGATATAAAAAATCTCCTTTCCCTGATTCATTGCAGTCCTAATTTAACAAATAAATATTTATAAGGTAGTTTATTTTAACATTACGAAAATAAGTAAACACTTTAATGGACATAAATTTAAATTTTATGTCTTTTAAACAGTAAAATAAGCAAATAATTCGGTAAATGTAAAATACAACAAAAACTATTCTCTTCTCTAGGGACCACCAATCAGTTTAGGCCATCTTGAATAAAACGGAAATAAATATTTCCGAACTTTGTTTATCAAAAATCTCTTTAAAAAAGATCGTACAGGGTTGTTACAAAGAAAATAGTTAATTCAAAGATCAAATTATCCGATTGGGAAAAATTACATCGTTATCTTAAAAAATAAAACAAACCTATCCATGCGAAAGGGTAATTTTCAGGCCACAATTTAGACAGAAAAAATATACATATTATTACCCTCTTCTTACGGTTATGCATTTAAGTACGGATGGGTGTAACGGACAAACTTTTTTTACCCAAATATTTTCTATTAAAATGAATAAAATCTTTAAAACTTTAATATTACAATTTACTATAAAAAATGAATAAAAACTTGAAAAAATTTAATCTTAATATTTCGCAGTGAAATTAACGTTAAAAAATGTCTTCGGTTTTATTAATTCTTAAAATCGAAAATGAAATGAAAATTTGAATATTTTTTCTAAGAAAAACTGATAAAATAATCAATATATTATTTTTATTCTAATTGGTCGTAAAAGTTAGATAAAATAATTTTTACGCTAAGAAAACAAACTTTGGTTACCGAGAAGCGTCTCGTCTCTTTGTATAAAAACAAAACAAATATATAAGTTTTGCTCTTCCGTATATTCTAAGAACCATACATTACTATTCAACAATAAAAATTACAAATTCTTTAAAAAATATTAATCGAGCTCGGATCGGACCAACTTTTAGTTCACCTGTATTCTAAAAATCAAATTTTTAAATATCCGTGCAAAATTCGATTTTTTTCCGCAGAAAAAAAAAAAAAAAATTATTTCACGCAAAAATGAAAATATTTAAGCACACAAAAGATTGAAAATCTCGTAAAATTAATTTCTTAAAAAATTTTTTTTTTTTTTTTTACAATTTAATAGAATATAGTACATACCAATTACATACACCCCCCCCCCAAAAAAATTCAAATATTAATATTATGACATTTTTTGGCACTTTTTATTCCCGATTTCATTCATTTTTCCTTAAAAAAAACTATAGCTCGGTACGTTACACAATTTCATTGATATAGTTATTCAGCCTCTTATCTTTATAGAAAAAAAAGTACATTTTTTTCCGCGTCATTTTTTTTATCTCATAAAATAAAATAGGGGGGTGGTGATAGACCTCGTAAAAAAATATTTCCCCTAATATATTTTAGAAAAAAATATTTCAGATGTATTTACATACAATGGTAACATTTATGGAAATTTTCGTGAAAATCGGACCATTAATTGATTTTTCATAGAATTTTTAAAAAATCCTCTTATCGTAACTTGTTTTTTAGCTACGTTAAATTTCAGTTGATTTAACAGTGCAAAAATGAAAACGTTGTTTTTCAATCATAATTTTCATTATTTTCGTAAGCTGATAAAAAATTTAAAAAATCATCAGGAGTTTGTTTAATGTTTTTTCTTTCGAATGGAAAAAATTTTTCAAGAAAATATTAATTTTTCTGCAAGTTTCATCGTGTTAAATATAGGGGGGGGGGGTAAATTGCACAGGGTCAAATTAGTGGTACCTACTTCTCTTTTTTATTTTTTTATTTTGAGTGAAAAATATAAATTTGCAAATTTTTTTCAATTTTGTCATTAAAGTTTTCGGTAATTTATGAGGAAGTGCGTCCCGGTCTCCTGCCCCAGAAATTGCTACCCGGTGACTATTAAAATAACGTCCCCAGCTATGTCGTCTTGGTGGTGTTACTTGAAAGAAAACAACCAACTTAGGGCGTTAACTGTATTTTAGAGGGCCCCTCTCTTTTTTTGTCGTAATTCTTATTTATTTATCGTAATTTGTTGAGAAATTTATTTATAGAAATTTGTTGTAATTCTTGTTTATTTATAGAAATTTGTTGTAATTGTTGTTTATTTATAAAAAATTGTCGTAATTCTTGTTTATTTATAAAAATTTGTCGTAATTCTTGTTTAGATATGAAGATGGATATCTATCTATCTATCTATCTATCTATCTACCTCAATTTGTTCATTTTTTGACATAGCTGGGGACGTAATTTTAATAGTCACCGGGTAGCAATTTCTGAGGCAGGAGACTGGGATGCACTTCCTCATAAATTACCAAGTTTTCATCAACTGGGATTAATAGTTTTTAGAAAAATCAAACTATAAGTAAAACATAACTTAATACGTTAATTCATTCAGTTTTTTTTAACACAAATTAAAGGACAGCATTAAATTTATGCCATTAATTGATGTTCTTTACTATACAATGTATAGATTTAGAATTGTTGCGTAATGATTAAGTTACACACTTTTTTTTTTTTTTTTAAATTTTTTTTTTACCTCAGCGTTGTTATTTTACGGGAATTGAGATTATAATCTTATCAAGTCCTATACTGAAATAAACTGAAAATTACTATTCGCTGGTAATTTTGGTGAGTAAGCATTTAATTTCAGTGTAACAATAAAAAACTTAAATGTCCACTTTTACAGTTCTGAGGTGAAAAAAGTGTATAACTGAATCACTATACAAGAAGTTTAAATCTATACAACATTAATTAATGCTGTCTTTGATTAAAAAAACAAAAAACTTATAAATGAATTAACGTATTAAGTTATGGTTTCCTTAGTGTTTCATTTTTTTAATAAATTATTCAACTATTGTCTGTCGGTAGACTGTAGTAAAAATTTACGATCATGAATTCAGTCTATCAGGACAAATGTTACAAAGAAAAGTATGAACCTTTTGGTTGTAAGCTAAAAAGCCTGTAATCTATTCTTTAAAATGTAAATGCTTTTTTTTTTCTTTTTTTTAAAAAACAAAAAATTAATAAAAATTAATAAATTAATAAATTAAAACCATGCTGCTTTGACAGCATGTCTTTTAAAGTTGATGTTTGTTAGCCACTGGTTGAAAAATAGCTGTTTTATCAAGTTTGGTTAGCACGTGGTGAAAACCAAACTGAGTAGTAAAAACATTACACGTGACTAAGGTGTCCTTAGTTGTTATACAGGGTTGTAGTGAGAGAAATTATGTATGTTCATGCGTTCACCAGCCCACCTGACCACCTGACCATGGTCAGTTTTCTGTAAGCTGCGAATGCATCATTCAACTGGGCCTCGCTCTGATCTATCGATACAAAGTTAGGGTGAAGGGAGCTAATGCTGCGACAGCGTCCTCAAGTCCCAAGCACAGCTCTTACTAAGTCGGAGATTGCATGTGGGTCAAGGCGCCACAGAGCCTGTGTACCACAAAGTTCAGCAGGGGTCAGGTGACCAAAATAATCAGCCCACAGTCCTTTCTGGTCAACGGGATACCCCACCATGTGAAGGATCTGCTCTCACGCCACTGTGTCACCACGTTGGAAGAAGACTCTGACAGCACATTGTCTTCTGAGGGAGGGGCAGAGAATCTGCTGCATGACGACCAAGAAGATACTGAGTCAGTTCACCTGCGGAAGGAGCAAAGTAGGATCCCCTTCCCTACCTTTGCGAAGAAGTATCCGATGAAAGCGACTGCTACCAGACTGCCATCTTTGGGATCAGGGGGAAGTGTAGTGAGAGAAATTACATACATGGTAACTCAAAGCAAGCACGAATATGTCTGGCGTACAAAATGAGATCGGGGGGGGGGAGTGTAGTGGGTGCCTACAGAGATTGAACTCGCATCCTCCTGATTGGAAGTTGTAGCTTGAAGTCAGACTACCTTTTTGGTGCGTATGTGATAGCAGCACTGGATGCAATTGGCCTGGATGTAGGATCTTGGTCAGGGCAGTTAATCATTATTTAAGGCCTGCCTTTCCACACTGAGACAGTTGCGTTTTGATCTTGGTAACGAAAACACAGACATGTGACGAACAAGAGGCAAGGGAGCTTTGGCAGAGGATTGCTGAAAAAATTGTTGCAGGCAAAACGACTTGGTCAGGGGACTTTGGTAGTTGGAGAGACCAGTTGTCTGACCCGATTAATTTCTGTTCACATTATAAGTGCTATGAGTATGGAACATCCAATAAGAATTAAATTCACTAATACTGTTAGTCTATCTTGCTAACCATTTGATTTGCTTAAATATTTGAAAAATATCCCCCAAAGAGAATATTTGATTTCATTTTAAATTATTTCCAAATCCAAGTGAGGTGTGTAATTTGGATAATCCAAATTTCCATCACATCATCATCCATTGATTATTAAGAATTTAACTTTGGTTTGACTAGTTATATAATGTGGTCAGATAATTTGACTGAAGAAGAAACCAATCCCTTAGTTTCGACCGGAGGGTCTGGTGGCTTTGGACCTGGACCATGTAAGTTAACAACATTGATCCCAGGGGGCCATGCCCCCAGTCAACACCTGCCCCCTTGATTTAAAGGGGAAGGGTTGGGTTTATTGCCCATTGCCCGAGGTGCCCCCTTGAGGGGAATGCTGACGGGATCAATGCATTTTTTGCACCCACCTCCTATGAGCTTCAGTTCGTGGATGGTCCCACATTAATAGGGCCTTGTGCCTAATCCATACACGTGGTAAATATTCATCCCTTGTCTCTTGCCAAAATTCTAAATAAAGTGAGAACTAAACAAACACCCCAAAAAACTAAAGATGTTTGAGTTGTATTTTGGTTCTGGTATTTTGGTATTTTTTGGTCACCAGCCAATAAAGAAGTAATTTATTACATTATTATTCTAAGAAGAAAGATTAAGTTGTCTCCATTAGTCTTAAATGTCTATGGATTTGCATCCAGGCAAATTTATATTGAATAATGGTAGTTGTTCATCTAACAAATCTTTCCTATCTGCATCACTAATGTTGTCAAAGTGAAGAGTAAGTGTTCATGTTGGCACCAGTATTATCACAGGAGTTGTCAGAATAAGCTTGAAGACAATGTTGTCCTTCCTTGATTCTAGCTTCTGATTTTGAATTCAATTATCCTTCTCCCAGATTGGTTGCCTATCTGTGTGGCTACTCAGTATGCCCTACTATTAAACTCCCATCTGGAGCACAAGATATAAGTTGATGCTTTTCAAAAGGGAATTAGTATGAAGGTGAGAAAAGTCTCAACTAGAATTGGTTTGCTGATTCCATTTTCAGTGTTGTTAACCATTCTATCAATCCTGTCTTGTCCAAGAAAAAATAAATACACTATCAATTGATACATTAAAAAAAAGTATTACAATGTTATTGTTAAACTAATTTTTTAATGATATTCTAATTTACAACATTATTTTTAAATTTAAAAGTATTTTTTCCTTCCTCGACTTCCAATGATCCATGTTGAAATTCACCATGAAGCTTTTGAAATTATTTGGTGATCTGAAAGTGACCTTGAGAAATAATGAAAGGAAATAGTCATGTGATTTTATTGTCAGAAGTCATTAAACATTTCAAATTATTATTTTTTCTGCAATTAGATTTATTTTTTCAACTGATTCATTCTACAGCCTTCTCCAGGTATACTGTAAAAGATTCTTTTTTTATCAAAAAAGAAAATGATAGCAAATTAAATTTTAATTCATCTCAGCAGCAGCAACAGCAACAGCAGCAGCACTTAATATCAGTTATTCTATATTTTTAGAATATTTACAGTCTGCATGTATAATTGAAAAAAAAAATGAGTTTTTTTTTTTTTTTGTTTTTTTTTTTCATTACTATAGATTTTGTAGATGTGAAATATTTTAACTAGCAAATATATGCACCTTCCGGGTGCAAGTATCTAAGTTTTAATGTAATAAAATATCAAATTAGAAAAGCTAATGAAACTTAATAAGAATGCAGAAAAAAGTATTTGAAACTGTATAATCGAAAAATAGAACAACTGAAACTTACCCTTTCATCACTCCTGTCTTTCATTGCTAAATTTTCCTAATTTAACTATTTTGTTAAAATAGGAAATAAAGAATAAAGTTACAGTTATTTCTTCTTGTTAATGGATTTCTTTTGAGAATTATCCCTGAGATTTTTGCTTTATTAAGATAAAACCAAATAATTAGAAATCAATAATACCAAGCACATATTTATTAAAATCAAATTTTTAATATCAATATGCATTTACATTGTAAACCGCTATTTTGTTGTATATGTAAATACTTTGTATGTTATTATGTAAATATGGTCAAATTGTTTTACATTGTTCATACCAATGTAAAACAATTTTATTAATAATTGAGGTTTAAATAAAAATAAAATCATGGAGAATGTGATGTAAATAACTAAGGGAATTGTGACTTGAGTAGTGATATAGTTTCGGTTACAAACACACAATCTCCATTATAATAAGATAATTGAAAAAAATATTGTGAATAAAACAAGGGATTGTACTGTGACAATATTGTAGTGATCATTCTACCAAATGTTCTCTTGAAAGCATGTTCTGCAAAATGAATTTGGAATGAGAGTAAATATAACCAAAATGTTTCAACTATTTTTAATTTACTGTTGACATATGATATATCAATAGTGTTAAATGATATTAATTTATATCTAAAGATGAACAGAAGACAAAACAATCATAATGCTCTGAAATCAAACATAAAAACAGAAAATGAAGCTCCAGAAGAAGTTAAAGATTACTTAAGACATATGATAAAATTAGAGAAACATTAAAAAAGATGTATAGGTTGAAAAGTATTTAGTAAAAAATCCTTAAGGTGTAAAGTACATTTGAATAATACTTATGATAATGTGATGGATGTGAAACATGGAAATGAACTAAATGACTTGAAAAAGAAATTAGTTACACAGAGATCAATTGAAAGAGCAATGTTAGGAATCACTCAATGTGGAGGCAAAAACTAAGAAAATATATAGAAAATGGAAGTGAGTATGATACATAGACAGAAGAGAAAGGATAATAGATGATGCAAATGGCGAATAGAATTGTGCCCAAGAAATAACAAGTATAAGAAGAAAAGAGTTGAAATTGATTAAATCAGTTCACTCAGTGGAACAAGAGGCATTGGTATAGAAAGATCAATTGGAAGAAAATAATTACATTTTTAGGATTTTATTTTTATAAGAAATAACAATAAAAAAGATAAATATCATTAAAACTTTAAAAATAGTGAGATACAAATTAAAATCTAAAGTAAAAGTAAACAATATTTATATGAATGTTTTCAGAAAATTCATTAACACCTTTTTTTAAAGCAAAAAAAAGGTAAAATTTCCAACCCTTGTGACCTAGAAATCTACCCATTATCATTGGACACAAGAGAAAAATTGCACAGGTTTCCCATATTGTAGCTTGAAAGTAAGAACCATTTACATAAAAAATTAATGCAATCAATTTCTTGGTGATATTGCCTTTGTTTGTTGTGAACTCATAATTATAAATATCCCATTCCTAAAGTAGAATACATTGACTGCACCTCTGTAGAGGGGTAAAATCCCCCCAATGAGGCCACCTGTTGGTAATGTGTGGTGGCCTGTGATGCTTAAGGATGGAATCCTGGTGTCTGAGCAATCCATGATGTGAAACCCTTCACTTTGGCTAGATGAGCAGTTGGAGAGACTCCCTCTGATCAATTGTCTGATCACATCAAGCCCTAACACCTATATGATTATCCCGACCAACCCCAACCCTTTTTATCATATAGGTGCTATAAGTGTGTCCTGAGTATGACGTTAAACTGCATCGAATGGTGAAGTTATAATTTTTCAAGCTCCGAGGAGTGTGGAGTACTCCTAGATTCACTCTGACTGGTAGTACTCATTAGGGTCCCATCTATGACTTAAATAGAAAAAAATGAGTTTAAAAAAATGTGTTAAAAGTTTTTTTAAAAAGAATTTAGATACCCATCAAGAATGAATAAAACAAAACGTCTTTGGCATAAAATAAACCAACTAAAGCTGACATGCCATAAAATCCAACAAACCAATTCTTAAAAATTAGGCTTTCATCTTCTGCACTGTCTTAATCTCCCTGCCGAGCACTTTCAAGATTATTTACTATGAACAAAGCACCTGTATAAGGATTACATGACAACTGACTGTTCAGAAGATTCAAGATGGTGGGCTGTTGAAATTCCTGTCAATTTCAAAGCATTGTGAATGAGACAATCCAAGCCAAATGATTTGATTTTATCTTCCACCTTTCGACTTGGGACATACAAAACTTTGGATGAGGATTTGACTTCATTGTCAAGTATCATTGGCATTATAGATCTGTTGCTTTTCTGCATATCACCAGATTAGCTGCATTGTTTTTTTTTTATTATACCCTCACACTAGTCTCTTTCCAGGATTTGTAGCCAAGAAGTTCCAATGCAATTTTATGCAAAATCTATCTTCATTAATAAATGTTCAAATGTGTGAGGATATGAAAGTCAAACAATTATTTAATTAAATTGACAGATTGATATTGTATTATAATTGTTAATCCTTTTATGAATTGGTTTTCAAAAATTAATCATCTGCTTTTCTATTTGAATAAATTTTCATATCACTTAAAACAGATAAATTTTTTTTGGACACTACACCATCGTCCTTAGTGGACGGAAAGGATCCTATAATAATAATAATAATAATAATAATAATAATAAAGCAGACTATTTTTATTTTGTTGATCCCTAGTCACCCATTGTGCCTGAAAGGGTTAAGTTAATAAAAAACAAAACAATGTAATGTAAAAGGTAAAAAGGATTATTTTGATAAAGTGTGAGAATCTTTTATAGAAAAAGTGTGAGAACTTTTTGTCATGCTGTTATGACACATTTCTTAGTGTTAAGATGAAAGGTATGATAGTTATTTAAAAAATATTCTTCATTTTTAGATCATTATTTAGACCCAAATTTCTCTTTCACAAATGTTTTTTTATAAATTTACAATCTAGAAAAAATAATCAGAAGAATAGTAACTTTTACAGCTGCGGTTTAGCTCTGTCGGTAAAGAGTTTGGCTAGAAACCACAAGGTTCCTAATTCGATACCAGCCCTCACCAAGTCAGCGTATGAGTAGCACAGGGATCTGTGCAGTAAAGTAAAGAGCTGATGGTAAGTGTGGCACTCAAACTCAGATGCAAAAACAATCTCCTTGGTCTAGCACTAGTGAAAAGGGGTATAGACTCCCTCACTAATTGGCTGACACTGACTTTAGGCCACCCCGACGACTTTTTTTACAGCTGATTTTGTAACAACATGCCAACCAGTTAAAGAATGTTCCTCCCCATTCAACCTTATGGATCAATTGTGAATAATTAATTTACAGTTTACTAAAAGATGACAACTTGAAGTACAAATTCAGATGAAATTGGTGAATGAAGATAAAGCTAATTTACTGTTACTGCATTCACCCTGGGTCGGTTTAGTTGACTTCAACCACTGAATTCACTTATGGTGAATTTATGGAGGGAGTAACAAGGGAATATGAAATTCACCAGTGGACCCCAAACCCTGCATGCATATCCTGATCAGGGGAAGGAGATGTGCTTGTTTGCTGCAGATTTTCCACAGACGCAGTAACTAGTATGCCAAAAGCCATTGATTCCTGATGATGATGGAGACACCTTTTGAATTTTGGCCTGAGCCCCTTTAGCCAGGTTGTAACATTTAATACCAGTGGGTGTCAGACCTGTCCACCTTGGGTGATCCTACCAGGAACCTGACAGCCTGGCTCTGACACCACCAAGTTTACTGCCACGATGAGGAGGAGTTAGACTTTAGAAATAATGTGCTAAATGGTCATTGCACAAACAGTTTCCTCTGCCCTTTCACAGATCTTGTTTTTCATCCTGCAAGGTGTCTAGCCACCCTCCTCACCAGACAAAATCTGTAGGGTTATTGGTTTAGTCACCGATGATCTGACTATGAAACAGGTAGTACTGGGTTACATAGTACCAGTAGCACATTGAATGACCTAACACACAGGTAAAGCTAGTGAAGTTAGAGTTCTTATTTTTTACAAATGAAAAGTAATAATTTTTGCCAAATTTTTATTATAAGACAACCTTCCTTTCAACATTCTGATGAGTAAAAAACAAAATCCTAGAATCTAAATCTACAAAGTTTAAACTTTAAAATGATGTACTTTAAAACTTTAAAATGTTGTTTAACTAATGATTTTATTTTTGAAAATAATTTTGAGTCATTTATGGATTTATATGATATTCTTATTTCCATTTCTAGACACTGGAGTCCACACCTGAGTACAATCTTCTATATGAGATCTTATTAGTTTAAAAAAAAACAACATTTGCCTCCCTTGTGATAAAATGTTTAACCATTCATATATGTTAGAGAAACTGACCAGTAATTATTTTTTTAAATGTATCAAACCTTTTTTTATGTATTGTTATTACTATTGTATGTATTCATATGCAATTAAGTATCTTCCTTATAATTCTTATAAATAGCAACTGGCTAATGGTGAATACTATTTAATAAATCCCAGTTTATAACACAAATTATTAAAACTTAAGATTCTGGATTTAGATAACAAGACCCCCAGGGCACAGAAAATATGGAATCACTGGTACATTTTCAAACTTCATCAAGCAATATTGAATGACAGAAGCTGGAAATCAAATGTGAACCATGACTGACACTCTATTTTCTTTACACAAGAAAAATCAAAATCTCACATATCCACAGCTAGCAAATCCCCAGTTATTGCTTTTTCTGCAGAGATCCTAGGCACCCTAGAAATAAGTGTCCAGCTTGATGAGCTAGTGGCTACAAGTACAAAAAAAAACATTTCACTAAAGTATGTCATTTGAAAACAAACAAGTTTTCTTCTGCGTTTACCAGTCCTGACCACGGTAACTATGAGGCTAGAGGGAATTTCGAAAACCATTTTAAAATGTCTCATGAATAATAAAAAAAAAAAACTTACCACACTAGTCGATTCAGGAAGTAGTTTCATTTTATCGAAACTAATATAACCCAGTCTATGAGGTTATATATAAAATCTAAAGACTCTGCCATCAGCATGGCTTCTGATTTATCATTGAAGACTAATGGAGAGTGGAAAGTTAATATTATGGTGGGTTCAGAAACATACACAGGTTTTAATTTATACTTAATGGATAATTTATGTGTGGATGTGATCCTTAGATATGATTTTCAAGGCCTTCACAAAAGAATTGAAATTGTTTATGATGGCCACAGACCACTCTGAGAATTAAGTGGATTAGCTAATATGAATATTTCAACTCTTCTTCTGTTTGAAAATCAATCAACTGACTGCAGATCTATATCTGTGAAATCCAAAAGCTAACTCTAAAGAAGAGGAATCATTTATAAAGAAATAAATAATAATCTTATTGGATTTAAATGATTTTTAAGGCCTTCACAAAAGAATAGAAATTGTCTATGATGGACACAGACCACCTCTAAGAATTATGTGGATTAGTTAACATTAGAATTTCACCTACTCCTCTGTTTGAAAATTTCCTGACTGTAGACCTATATCTGTGAAATCCCAAAAATACTCTAAAGAAGAGGAATTATTTATAAGGAGATTTATTGTCATATGATTACACATACAACACGCCACTTAAATGTGACAAATACTCTTCTTCTGTTTAAAAATCTATCGCCTGACTGTAGACCTATATCTAAGAAATCCCAAAAATACTCTAAAGAAGAGGAATCATTTATAAAGAAAGAAATAATAACCGTATTGGATTTAAATGATTTTTAAGGCCTTCACAAAAGAATAGAAATTGTCTATGATGGACACAGACCACCTCTAAGAATTATGTGGATTAGTTAACATTAGAATTTCACCTACTCCTCTGTTTGAAAATCGCCTGACCTATATCTGTAAAATCCAAAAGCTAAAGAAGAGAAATCATTTATAAAGAAAGAAACAAAAAGCCTGTTGAATTCAAATATTATTGAATCCTGTAGATCCCCGTGGAGAGCTCAATTTGTGGTAATGAAGGATGAAAGACAAAAAAAAAAAAAAAAAAAGTTAGTCATAGACTATTCACAAAATTATCAATAGTTTTACACCAAAAAATGCCTATCCTCTATTTCAACAATAGTTTCAGAAATAGCTATAAAGTATAGTTTGTAAACCCAACCTAAAGAATGCATATCATCAGGTTGCTCTATGTAAAGCTGACCCCCCTTACACAGATTTTGGGGCTGGAAATAAATTATACAATTTTAAAAGAATGCCATTTAATTGAATAATTGGATTCCAGAGAATTTTAGAGGAATTAATTGAAAAAATTTTTTTATTCAAATGAATCTACAATCTGAATTAATAAAAAAAAAACATTTTTCTTTATTTTTCCTTATTTTTATTTTTTTAAATAAAATAAGCTATTCATTATAAAATTAAATCATTAATGAATAAAGTACTGAAAATTTCATTAAAATAGAACAATTCTCTGATTTTTGGTAATTAAAAAATTAGAAAAAATAAAATAATTTTAATCTCCCCTTTTTGTCTATGGACATATCTAATGATAATCTATGTCATCCTGATGCACTTTGTCAGGTTGAGAAATTTTCCTTACCCCACAGAAAAAAGTAAAAAGAATGACTGATGAATATATCATGTATGCTGTAGAAAAAACAAGATTTGTAAAGAGGAGGTAAATTAATGAAATTCCCTCAACTCTGGGATTGAGTATGGATTTCAATGGGTTATTTCCTTTAAGTCAAAGAGGCAACAAGTATTTATTGACCATCATTGATGAATATAATCATTTCCCTTTCATCTTTGCATGTAAAAGGACAATGGTCAATATACAACTGTATTGATTTGTAGATTAATCTATATATTTGGTATATCTAGTTACATACATTTTGATAGAGGAATGAGTATTATGTTGGAGGAGTTAATGAGATTCTTTCAAGAGAAAGTAATAGCTACGTGTCTGGCTCTAGTTTGCTGCACAGTAGACAAAACCTGACCCCCCCAAAAAAAAGAAACAACAACAACAAAGCATGCACATAATTAATAGTTAAAAATAGCGACAATTTACCAATCGCACACTGCAAGTATTTCTGGAGTCTGCTAAACGGAGTGCGTGTTTTTATATGTTTGTTTAACCTGTAAAGTATTGATTATATATTATATGTTTTTATATCAATACACTAGTTTGTAAGATTTGTAGCTATTGTTCGTGTGACACTTACAATAAATCACTAGAGAAAAGAATGTCAACATAAAATAGGGAAGAAAAAGTGTACCACCATGAATTGTACTTCTTGTGAATAGATATTTTCTATTCAAAGAAGATCAACTTCTGGAATATCTGTTCCTTTGTGATTAAGAATTCCTGGAAGAATTCTTTTGAGACAAAAAATATAAAGTATCAGACAAATATGAACCTATGGTATGAGAGGTTGAACTGATTCAGGTGAATCCCAATTACATTCTTGTTAGGTAGCTAAATGAAAAAGAAAATAATATTTCTCTGTATCAACTGGCTTCTACTGGGGAAGAAATGACAATTTGTGAACCTCAATAGTCTCAAATAGTCCAGATTCAGATGCAAATAAATCACTCAAATCAGAAATCACTGTACTGTAATCTCTGTTCAGCAATTCAACTTAAGGGGCTGAACTAGAAATTAGAATATCTCCTACAAGTTAAAAATTGGCCTTGTCTACAATTCAAATTACTGGGATATTAACACTTGTGGATTATTTAATGCTTAATTATGTTTATGAAAAACAATAACTTTATGAGGTTGTTTATAGTTGTTATAGTCTCAAAGTTGTGATAATTTTGATCTAGTAGATAGAAAAAAGTTATCAGGATATTAAAATATGCATTTACTTCTCATATTTAAAACATCTTGGAAAAAGCATTCCTTTTTTTTTTCTTTTTTTCTTTTGAAATAAAACTGAAAATTGCATTGTGAAAAAAAGAAAAGAAAAAAAGAGTCGGGTAGAAAGTTGTATGTATTATGCAAATAAATCTCTTCCTTATAATTCTTATAAATGGCAGCTGGCTACGATAAGTCAGCACTTTAATGGTGAATACTATTTGATAAATCTCAGTTTACAACAATTACAATTGCTTTATATTCCAAATATAAAGAATCATTTAATATTCCATACATTTCTCAAACAATTTACTTATTGCATTGATAAAGTTTTTACTTAAAATTTTTTAGGATGTATTTCATCAGGTCCCATACTTTTACTAACATGACATCCAACTTGGATAATAATAAGTAAAGTTGTTGGGGTTGCCTAAAGTCGGTATCAACCAATCAGTTTTGGTAGTCTATACCCTTTTCACTTGCACTTGACTAAGGAGATTGTTTTGGCATCTGACATGAAGCGCCACACCTACCATCAGCTCCTTATTTTACCACACAGATCCCTGTGCTACTCATACGCTGAGTTGGCGAGGGCTGGTATCAAACTAGGAACCTTGTGGTTTCTAACCGAATGTTCTACCAACTGAGCTAACCCGTCCCTTGGATAATGATAGTTTTATAATTTTTTGGTACCCTCCTCATAACAACTTTCCTGTAGTAGACCAAACGCTTTCATAGAATGAACAGAATGAAAAAAATATTTGTGCTTAATGAGATATTAACCCTTGTGGGTTATTTAATGCTAAATTTTTATGTTTTTCATTAACTTCATATGTATCTTTAAACCAGTAGAAATAATTTAGATTAACTTGCAAATAGATCTATTTGACCCTAACATGTACTACCACTCCAGGTCAGAGTGAATCTGGAAGCAATTGACAATGAAGAGGTTCTTAATACTCCTTAGAGCTCCAAAATTAGAACCTCACCACTAGATGCAGCTTAACATCATCTCTTAGGACATCATCTCTTAGGACACTAATGTTTTTGTGGATTTTAGTTTTTAACTTTACATATTTGAATAATGATTTACAGTTTTATTCAATATTCTTAACAATTTTATTTTCATGTTTCAACTTTTCATTTATTTTAATTTTTCATATTTATTTTGCTTAGTTAAAGAATTCCAAATTAGATATAATTCCAAATTCTTTCCAAGCGTTTATCTTTTTCTTTTCCTTTTACAGCTGTTTATTGTCCAGAAGAAAATTTTATAACTTCAGGAATATTTTTCATGATTAATTTTATCTTTCTATTTAAGAAAAAATGATTATACAAACAAAAAAACATTAAACCTTGTAATCAGTAATACTAAATACATTTAACATCTAATAAATACACAAATTCAAACTATATATTATTGAAGTTTACATGTTTTTAAGGATTTGCTATATCATAAACATGATACCCAATCAGTGGAGTCTAGACTACACGAAATGCATTGGGTTAAAATCTATCCCAAAAAGGTCATTAATCATCTTACCAACTGCAACCTTGTGAATACCTTTTTGATTTCCATGTTTCTAACACATGTGGGCATGCCTAAAAAGTCAGAAAACAGCATAGCTCATGCGACTTTTGGAAACATTTTTTTCATGCTCAGAGTTGCCAAGTCATGGAATAAACTGCCTGCATCCGTTGTAGGCTGCTGAAATACTGCATCTTTCAAAGCCTCCATGCTTCCTGTAATTCACCAACACTATACCTCATGCATGCACGTGTACACACACGCATGTATATTATTACTGTACGCTATTCATGTTCCTGCCATTAGTACATTATTTTTTGTACTATACATGAGAATTTGATAAGTTGTAGTGCACAAAAATTTCATTATTATTTTATAGCCAGCTCACAAATATGAATTAATTTTTTTTTTAGCATAATAAACGTTGTATATATTCCTAAATACATCAAAATTCCTCTGAATAAAAATACCCCCAAAAATAACCCATTTTAGCTTTACCTGAGAAAATATACAAACTTATTCTGTTAATACAAAACATTTCTCTCATATTAAAAACATAAATAGAAATACATAAAGAAATATCTGAATGTTTACTAGAAAGTATGAATAAAAAATAATGCATTATGATTGTTGCAATGTTTTAGACCTAAATCCAAAGTATTATCTAGAAATATAAAGTTCTACATGATAGTTTGAGTCCTAAACTCTTTTAATGTATTCTATAATAAAATATCTTTTAACTGTAAGAAAGTATATCAAATATTTTTCTCAGAACATTTAAACTTTCTTTCCAAAGCAGTAGGGGTTCTTTTAAAAACTACAATATTCACTCTATCATGTTCTCCCAACATATAAACTTTTTTATCTGTTAAAGTTAATTTCATTATGATTAATTAAAAATTGTTTATCCTTTTAATTTGTCTTGCATTTGAATTATTTTTCTACTAAGAACAATAAGAAAAATTGTTCTGGTTAATTTACATTAAATGTTTGGTTCAATATTGATATTGATCTGACCGTAATCCTTTTGTTAAATTAATTGTCTATATGATCCATTTCTTGTTTATAAATGATTTTTTTTTTCAAAGAGCATTATTTCTTTGATACAATATAATGAATTTATTGATCTTTTTGTTTGATAAAATTGATATTGGATGTCAGAAAATTTCTGATTATTTTCTATTTAGATGAAGCATTTTCAATTATTATTATTATTATTATTATTATTATTAATTTTGATTAATATTTTCTTAATATTTTAATCTTAGTTTCTTTTATCACATCTCACTTGGCATGTCTTTTCTACAACAGAAAAGACAATAATAAAGGATAGTGAGACTGAAACTTGTCCCCTTTTCTAGGATTACATATTTTGTTGGATTGATATCCTGTTATGGATAGAATATTCATTAAGCAGTGCCATTCTCAAAGACAATACTATAATCTTTACTGATGTTTTAAAACTTACATTTATTAACATATAACACCTGTTATATTTCCATGAGTTAAATAGAATCAACCATTTGAAACATTTGATATTACAAAATAACTAAAAATTGGCAATTGGCTGAGTAAGATAAATCTATGCAAACTATTATGTCTCATTAGAAAATGGCTAATTCATAGCACCAGCATTTTTATTTTATTCTATTACTGACCAGATGAATAAATAAAAGCTAAATGAATTCTATTAAACTAAGAAAGTCTCACTGTATTACTCTGATTCCATCTTAGACCAAATCAATAGAAGAATGTTGCCTTTAAAAACAGATCTTGATCTGTGTATTGATATCTCAAATTGCTATTGACTCTATCAAAGACTTAGTAGATAAATAATATATATGTTTACCGAAGTTCTCAAATGTATTTTTTTAACTAAAGGTTTTTGCAGCTGTTGCCTGATGAACAGCTGTTCTTATCTTTTGTTTTAAATGCAAAGTGTATAGAAAATTTATTATATTTGTTTAATATGTATATTACATTTCTGTCTGCACTTATAAATACTGATTTATATTTCTTCTACCCATTTAATTTATGAGAAGAGTGTGGGAAGATGCTGACTGACTTTTAAATAATTATTATATATTGTAGTGTGAGAATATTGTGTATGTGAGTTAATATTTTGGCACCTTTAAAAACAGGTATGGTTAGTGTCTATAATATGTTTAGCTAGGGCGTTGTTTAAATGAGGTTTTCTAGACAACGCCCTAGCTAAACATATTATAGACACTAACCATACTTTTGATTTTAAAGGTGCCAAAATATTAACTCGCATGCACAATATTGTAGTGTATAAAAAAAAAATTAAAAAAAATATTAGCCCAAAATTTTATCTAAAACAACTGTAAAATCTAAAATAATTTCAACATAAAAATAAATTGTCAACTCGTCAAAAAATACACTTAACTGTTCAAAGAATTATTTGGGCAATTGAACAAATTGTTGTTGTTATAGTTCACATATTTTTTCAAATGATCCATTCTCTGGTTTTCTTTATTATCCCACCCCTTTAAGGAGAAAGATTATTTCTCATCTATTTCTTTATATTAATATCATGAAGCAAAATCAGCATCTCTATTGGGTTTTGTTTGTAGGGACTAGAACTCTCCTGTGCCTTTAGGGACAGGAAGTAGTAAAGGTAATGTCCCCTGTCAGGTTGAGTGAAGAACCCTCTTTGACGGTTTGGCACCAACCAGTAAGCCTCGTAGAAACGAGCGTCCATCTCAGACTTTGTGGCTGAAAGAACTTCCCCCTCAGTGAGGGAGTAATAACTGAAAACTCAACCTGACACCCCCTTCAACGAGGGAGATATTCTGAGTTGTAAGTACTGCCCCTAAGTACTTTTTTTATTGACTGTCGTTGAGTTTGTATTTAAATAAAATAGGTTAAAGGTACATGTGCTTTCCCTTTGTCTTTACATTCTGAAAACGTATATTTTGTTCTCTTTAGACTGTAGACAGCCTTTCCTACATGTTTATAAACTGCATAGCATAATGAAAGAAAAATGTTGTTAAATTATTTAATCTTCCATACTTTAGGATGCTTTTCTTTGAGGATTGCCAATTTTTTGCTTTTGATTGTTTTTTAGAACTTTGTCAAATTCATCTTTCTTAAAGTGTCCTAGCTTGATGTCCAGTTCACTATCAATGATTTCTTTGGGTATGTTCATATTCCATTTTAGGGGGGTGGTCAAGCAGATTCTTGGAGTGTTCTGTCCACTTCAGCTCTCTACCTTCTTGGCTGGTAGCTTTGATCTTAAGGTACTTTTCCTACTACTAACTTCATTTACTGTCTGTTATGCTGAGATTGTCTATCTTCTACAGAATTTCTGATTTTATTTATTTGGCCTGGAATGTATTCTAGTTGTTCTTTTTTGTATGTTTTAGTTAGTTGAGTCTGGGCATTCTTGAGTTGCTGCTCATTAGTGTTTGTCTTCTTTTATGTAGGGATGCTTTTTTTATATCATCTCATTTTTCTCTAACTGCTTTTGACTTCCTGGGGACTGTATATTTGGTTCTTGGTTGGTTGGCATGCATTCAGCTGCTGCATCTAAATGGGCAATAAATAAGTTTTCATATTCATCATTTGGAGTATATATTTCTGATATTTCCTGAAAGTATTAAATTTGTTTCTTACAGTTATCAAATAGTGATTGCATACATGATGAATAGGCATAGCCTATCATTTTTGTAATGCAATGTAGGATTTGAATTTAACAGTTACTGGAAAATCACACAGTACCAGATAAAAGTTCATAGGGTTTGATTGGCAGCAGCCTTCACCCTGGGGTCATCCAAGCAAGCCTCTCTGATTGGCTTTGGAGGATCATATGATCAGATGGACCCTCGGAAATTTAGAAGTTAGAGTTAATTGATAATCAAGCAAGTAGCCATAATGAGCAGATGCACCATCTATCCTACTGGTTCTCCTGCACACACAAGTTGGGATTGGGAAATAAAGTTATGTGGACATCAAGAAAAATATGTCTGCATTCTTGAACTAAGATGAAGCAGAGGGAGACATCCCTGATACTAAGAAGATGTCCCTGGACCTGAGGAGGAAAGGAGAAGAAGAAATAAGAGCAGTATCCAACACCAGTCATATCATATAGATTTACCGATTTGCTTCTTATGTCTGCATAGACTCGGGTATATCTTTACTGAGACGATTCTGTGATTGGTAGATACTCTTTCATAAGAGTAATATACCTTGCAGTTCATAGCACTATTTATCCACTTCTTGTTTATTAATATATAATATATCTGTGCTTTTGAGTTATTTGGGTAAGTATAGGTCCACAGTTTACCCATTCATCTCTGATATTTGGTGTGTTCTCAAAACAAAACTTGGCTAGATAATCACTGTTTTTCTTTGGGGAGTTGTGAAAACAGAATTAATTTTTGTCCAAACGTGGGGTTAGGAGGAGTAGCCACCCCATATAGAACATGAGAACAGGGGTGGGGGGAGATCAATGAGGGCAAAACGAGAAGTGACACAGGAAAAGAAGTTGAACAAATCATCCTATTAAGGGAAAATGGTGGTCAAGACAACAGTTTTGGCTGAATAGCAGTCTGATTTAGATGCATGCTAGGATAGATTGGCTGAGAGTTGAAAAACTGAGCCCCAAAGAAACCCCACTTGGGCCTTCATCCACTGTAGCAGAGCTGGAAGTAAAAGCTGAATGGGGAATTGTGTTAGCTGGCCATAGTGTGATGGTATCACTCACGACCCCCCCCCTCTATTGTAAAGCACAACTTTTCTTGTTGTTCTCTGTCTTTTCTCCTTGTGATCCTGTCTCAGTGCAACTTCGATTTCAAACTGCAAAACTGTACAACAATGGGATCTGATATATATTTACAAACCCCTCTGCATGAGCAGGATACGACACAAGGTTAATTTCTTAAGCAGAGTTTAACAGGTTTGAATTCAGAGTTTTCCTTTTCCTAGACTGGTTACCTAGCCATTGTTGAAGAGTCCAGTCTGCCCTGCTATTTACCCATAGCTGGAGGAAGAACTGGATTCATTAGCACCATGTGAAAAGCCAACAGCTTCATCCAGAAATTTAACTCATGTTGATGAGTCCATTTCCATGACTCTAACCATTAGACCATGTGCCTCCATGATAATATCATATAATGCAGCAAGAAGTTCATCCAGAATGAGCCACACATCTTACATGGGAGTGGGCCAAAATAGCTTGTGGATAAAATGTTGTAATGCCACTAAAAACTGCCAATCCTCAAATCTGCCTTGCTTTCAATGTCTACAGTGTCTCCACTCCAAAGCTTTACCATACGTAGAACATATCTAATTAATGAATGAACACAATAGACTTCAAGATTTTTTTTATAGTTGTAGTGATATTAGTTGTAACTAGAATATGAGGGTAGTGGTGGGAGTTGAATAATAAATCTTACAACATTTTTTCTCGCTGATCAAAGAACAGTGCTTAATGTTTACAAGACTAGTTCAAAATATTTAATTCAATTATTTATTCAAAGTTGGTCTTTGATTAATACATGATGAATGGCATACAACAAGAAAAGTAGTTTGTGTTCAGTTATCAGACTTTCTTGAACTTCTGGAATTTCAACTGTTTTGAGACTTTGGTTAGCATCAGCATTCTTCTCTTCTTACTCAGGCACCAGATTGAAACTGTTTTTAGAATTTTGATCGGTTTCGATAGATTTAACTAAATCAGTTCCTTCAAGCTGGAGATCAGTTAATCTGTTACGTGGGGGATGGGGGTGGATCTAAGTCTCTCGGTGAGCGTACATTTTTGTAATTAGGGTTAGCCTTGATTAGCGCAACTTTGTCCACCATTAATTGAAATTTACTTTGTCAAACATGTCGTCTCATTAACATGGTTCTAGGTTAAAACTAGGCAGGAAGCAGATACCCATCTGCACTCCTTCATTTCATGTGTTGTGAATGTTAAAATTTTTGGGTTTTCCACCATGTAGACATGATTATGCAGTTTATGCTTCAGATGTGCATGAAGCACAAGGGTCTTACTAACTTTATTCTACTTGTCTTTAGGTAACTGCAAATAGTATTTTGCATTTGATAGGTATTCTTATTTTATTGGAAATAAACATTTCAATAAATTTATTGAAAATTTATACAGAAATTTTCTCTCCTTATTTTTTGTCCTTTTTTTAATTTTATTTTTACTCTTCATAGATGGTTTGTTCTATTGAAGCTTGTTTAAACCAACGTGTTAGAATTTTAAGGTTGTCAGCTCAGAGTTCCCTTTTTAAGTTATGATAATTATATATTACCGCATGGGTGACATCAGAATTGTAGAGGTGATTAGTTGGGGCATAGCAAAAAAAGGTTGGGAACCTCTGGTGTAGGGGATTGACTTGTAAAGTGCGTGTACGTGAACAGATATTGGTAATGTTCAAAGATTGGTTTTAAATTCAATATATGCATGTGCGGCCATGGATTGGCTTAAAAGATAGATGAACAATTGTTATATACTGACGGTTTTTACTGTACCAAATCAATATAACGTTATATACCTTTCTTTCTTCTTACTCTGGTTGTCTTCTCTTCTGGCCGGCTTGCTATTCTGATCGTCTTCTTGGGGACTCCGGTCTGGTTTCTGTTAGGGATCACTCCTTATCAGAAGCCCTGTGTCATTGTTAGTTTTTAGTAATAAACACAAGACTTCGATTTACGTTGATGTTACTTTATTTGTAAATCCTCAACCCAGACAATCCGCGCAGTTGAGGGACCGCGTGTATAACATGACTTACCCCTTCGAGCTCCTACCTGCTAACTGCTTTAAACTGACTATATCCTTAAACCGGAAGACAGGGTCTTCCATGGCTTCCGGTTCTCACGATCCATCCCCGCAAGGCAGGGTGAGAGGGAGATCAAGCGTTGTCACTCACTCTCAAGGCCATCAGCTGTACTAATCGCCATTATGATATCTACAATACCTTAAAAAAGTATTAGGGATCTACTAACTATGTAACACAATAAGTGTCTGAATGTCACAGGACATTTAACTCTTAAGTAGCTTCCATAGGAATGGGTTGTTCGATTATAGATGACATTCACCTATCTGTAATTTGGCTTTTTGGTTTTTCCAACATTCCTCTTTTTATTTTTGAATGTCTTTGATTTCTGTTGTAGTGTTACTTATATAATCTTTAACAACTTTGTTTGGAGGACGTTCACTAAAGGTGGTGCAATTGATTTTTTGTATCCCTGGTGGTCTACCACATCGTCCGGGAAATTTAGATGATGAACATGGAAGTTTTCTTTGTTGTCATTTCTTTGTGACTTCACAGCCCATTGGTGTTGTTTTGCTTTTAACAGCCTGGGCAACACTGGCTAGCCTCGATGTTTGACTAACTTAAGAGCCTTTAAGTTATTAGGCTGTAGCAATCATGCCTCCTTGTGATAATGGATGACAACTTCACTTTGACTCTCTCTGATACTTTGCTTCATCTGTTTTCTAGGTAAATCTTGTCAGGTTCCTTGAACGAAGAGGTTTTCAACAGGTCTCCTCAGGTCACATACTAAAGGACGATTCATCTTCTTAACATTGGAGGTTCTTTTATTATGAAGCTTATTCACAGGCCTTTCAGAAGGTTTAGATAAATTTCTTGACTTTTCTTCATCCGACCAAACATTAGCGTTATTGTTTGGTGATTTCTCTTTTGCTAAATCTTCACCAGATAAAAATAAAGCTGTCTCTGAATAGTTGTCTTCCTTTGGGTGGGAGACAAAAAGTTTTTGAGTCTTTATCTTATTACTACAAGATATCTCTGCAGAAATCTGTGTGGTTTCTTTTTGTGTTACAGATTTATTATCTTTAACTTTGGTCTTGATTCATTTGAGGGTAGCAACACAGAGCATCGTTGATCATCAATGATATTTGAGTTTTTTTTTACAGGTTCCATATATTAAGGTACCAAAGCTGTTTTTTGTCCGGCCTTAACGTTTGACTAACTTAAGAGCCTTTAAGTTATTAGGCTGTAGCAGTCGTCCTCGGGATAATAGATGAACAACTTCACATTGGCACTCTTCTATACTTTGCTTCATTTATTTTCTTGTTAAAGTAACCGTTACAATAACTATACTTATTTCTCTTATGCAAATGAACTAAACATGGATTTAGTAAAAGGAACAGGTGTTACAAATGAAATTATGAGTCATTAATTTAATTCAATCTCGATAGACTGAAAAGCTGTTGCCTTAATCACAGCTTGATATGGCCAGTTTGAGTTATGATATAAACCTGTTCACATTGTAAATATGCTATGAGGATATATTGATAATAGCAAAGCTGTCACTTAGTCTTAATTTACTGTTTAAATTTTTATGTAACTAAAAACCAACACTAATAATTTACTTCAGCTTTCATTGTCAGCATAAAAATTGATTTGAAAGGTAATAGAAGCTGGCACTGAGAAAATTTCTTGCTTTCCACGTTTTACTATTATTCAAATGCTAATAATTTTCTAATAAAAGAAAAAAAATCTTATATATATATATATAAAATTGGCTGTATTAGTATATTTTTTGTCTGAATTTTTAAGATGAGGAATTATCATTATTAGCCAAATACCTGTCCTATGAACATAGAAAATTAATATTATTTGGATTATTCAGACTATTGTCCTCATATTCATTGTTATCTGTATAACGTTTCAGCTGATGTGCTGTCCGGCCTTCTTTAAGTATTTCTTTTTGGACTCGGGAACCTTCTTGTCGTAATCGGTAGCCATCATTGAACTTTGAACCTAACCCTTTATTCATTCCACGGGAGTATCCTAGTTCTCATTCCGCTACCCATAGCTGGGGTACAGGTGTTAAGCTATGTTAATTATTATTCTTACTGTTCCTGACCAGATTAAACCTGCAGTCTAGAGATAACTGTCACTTAGAACTGTCTTAACCTAACTCCTTTATCCACTAGGCTATGTGTCCAATTCCGAGAAATAATAGAAAATTAAGTTATAAAAATTATTTTTACCTCTACGAGATTTTTGTATACATAATATCATCTTCTAAACATTTTCTTTATTTCTTTTTGTCATTATGTTAATTCCACTTGAATTTACTACTCTGGAAATTGCTAAATTTGTTATATTATAAAAATTATACTCACAAAAAAGAGATTGATTTTATATGAAGATGAAAAAAATAAAAATAAAAAAATGAACTATGTTGATTTAGAAAAAAATAATCATTTAGAAAGAAGTGGACGTTCAGATTTAAGTAGTGATGTACTGGATATAGATTTTGATATCCTGCCAGATTCTAGAATCACCATATATCCGTCTGAATATCGATACTGACAGGTATAATAAAAGCTAGCAAATATTTTAGCCCCCCCCAAAAAAAAAAAAAACAAAAAAAAAACAACAAAAAGCAACTATTGATAAATGATTTATTCAAGGGCTAAAACATGTGGCTTCCTGTAGAATAAAATGATAAAACTTCCATTCTCCCAGTTCAGCCAATGCTGTAACTTCCAATAGTTTCAACTATCAAACTGTTACACATTAAAAAGAAAAAAAAATCTGAATATAAACTAATGAATTACTTACACTAGACAGAATTTTAAAATAGTAAATGAACCATGAAACACTGTCTTTTTATGACAGTCAATAAAAGAATTAGGACAACAGTAATTTAATAAGACATTAGTTGGGTGTCTGATTTCTGTATTTGGGATTTAAAACCCCCCCAAAAAAACAACTGGATATTGTTGTTCTTTTTTTTTTTTTTTTTCAATATCCAGCTAAACCAGTGTTATTACCAGGTATAGTAATGTAGGGGAGGAGATAAGCAGATAGGTAATTTACTGTCCAACAAGGTAAATGCTGTATCACCCACCATTTGTGGTGTAGTGAGAAAGAAAAGAATGACAAACAAGGAAGTTATATTCATAAATTAATAGAAAAAGCAATTTATACAGTCAGAATGTTGGTTTGGCAAAGGGGTTCTGTAGCAGAAAAAACTGAAGTTTATCATTCAGAACTTCAGCTTACATGAAACATGAAAATTCCAGCTGGCAAATTTGTCATTTTTCTTTAACACTGCACACCTCACAAATCATCATTAAAATTTCGGGCAAAGTATCAATAAAACGAACCACTGTTCTCTATGATTATTTCCTCCCCCCCTTTCCCCCCATATAAGTTTTATTCATCAATTTTTCTGCTTTCAGTTCATTAGTATGTGCAGTATTTATACCAAATATTTGCAAATTCCTGCATTTCCTTAATATGAAAAAAAAAATGTATTTGAGGTAGCTGGTGTAGCAGGAAGGTCAATCTCGAGGGGTGGTTTTGTAACAGTTCCTTTTGGTAACACTAGTGGTGTGGATGGGTATTATCTCTTTGGGCCAGATGCAAATAGAACCATAATGAGAAGAAAGATGTGGCAGCTGAGGTGTTCATATGATTTTGCATCATATTACCATGTTGAGGGTCTCTTATGTTGCATGTGTTTACATGGGAAGAGGGAGTATGGTTGTTGTATGGTCTCTTGTGCTGCATGTATTTACATGAGAAGAGGGGAGCCATGACAGGATAAAACCGTTTAGGAGAGGTCCTTACACTGGATCTGTTAAGATGCTTATGGAGTTGTTGCCCATTTATTAGCATTCCCAGTTGATTTTTTCATTTGAGATTTATTGTTATCACATTAGTAATATAGATCTCTGTAAATGGAGTTCAAAACTGTTTGAATTATGTAAATATCCATAGTTGTTCTAATAGGAGTTGGTTACTACAATTGACTAAGATAGCATCTAATCCAGAGACTGATTCACTTCCTAACAATATGACATCACATACAGTTCCTTAGATGACTCCCCAACTACTTCAAAGCTTGGATTAGATATTTCACAGCAAGGGTGATGAAGTTGAAAGACTAGAAAGCTTCAGGAGGGGAGAATGAAATTAAGGATTTATTTTTGACTTTAGCAGGAAGTGAAACCATAAAAAATATCACTTATAGTATACCCCAAAATATTGGAAAATTTAATGTGTGAGAAAATTTCAACTATTTATTGAAGGTCAGTCAGTATACTGTTGGTTTGAACAACAGCAACTGGCTAAGCACAACTGCCAGTGCCCTCAAGATAGCTGGTATTTATAGAAGTCAAAAATAGTCCATTCATGTATTTGGGTGATTCCATTCCTTCAGTCCTAATTGGCTGCTTGGTTTCTATGATTTTATGAGGCTTCATAAATACCCTGTCATTTTGTTCATTAGCATTGCGACAAGATTAGATTCGTATTCAGTTACGACTACTTGTTACTTTGTCTTACCAATTCGATGGTAATTTGGAACTTAGTGTGATTATTCTACATCTCCCCTCCATTGCGCGGGTGTAGTGGCCTTTGAGAGGGAATTAGTTCCTTTCGACCTGGCCGATTACAGGGGAGCAACCTGGACAATGCTTCGACAGCTTAGGGGGTGGAGTGACATTGGGTGAGTCCAGGCCCTAGTTGATGTTGTTACTGCTGGTGCTTGGAGCTTCCTGAGGAATCGGCGATTCTACAATGTAATCCTACCTGATCCATCCCGTTCGGGACATTGTACGGAGACTGTCACCCTTGTGAAGTGGATAGAGTGTATGGGCTGTGCGATTATATCTCTCTATTAGCAGTGCATTGTGATGATTACAGGGGAGCAACCTGGACAATGCATGGGGTATTTTCGACAGCATTAGATTAGGGGGTGGAGTGACATTGGGTGAGTCCAGGCCCCTAGTTGATGTTGTTATCATTCTTTTGGTTTGTGGGGCATCCTCTAATGTTGGTTTAGGGGGTTTAGGCAAAGCACTAGGAATAGGGTAGGGACTGCTGGTGCTTGGAGCTTCCTGAGGAATCGGCGATTCTACAATGTAATCCTACCTGATCCATCAATCCTGATTTGGTATTGATGATTAGGGGTGTTTCGACAACTCGGCCTGTTATGTCCGACCGACGGTTGTTTGGACATTGTACGGAGACTGTCACCCTTGTGAAGTGGATAGAGTGTATGGGCTGTGCGATTATATCTCTCTATTATCTGGACAATGCATGGGGTATTTTTAGTCCAGTGCATTGTGATGAGATAGGCTAATTTCGTGGTTTTGAGCCGTGGTTATCCACTTGGTATGCAGTTTATATAGTGCAGGTTGGGATGGTATGAAGTCACATAGTCGTTGGTGGAGAAGGAGTTGTGCAGGGGATAGTTCGATGTTCTGAATGGGCGTATTCTAATATTGAAGGATTGCCCTTGCAGCCTGGTAATTATCCAGAGATCCCTGGAGTCCTGTGTTGCCATTCACTATCCTTTTGGCTGTCTTGATGGCTAACTCTGCCCGACCATTGGATTGTGGATAGGCAACTGATGACAGTCTATGCTTTACAGCCCAGTCCTCCAGGAACTACTTAAATGGGAGGGATGTAAAGGGTGGTCCACCATCACTGCTGAGTTCTTCCGGGACACCATATAATTTATGAAAAGGAACCTGTATCCAAAATAGAAACTTTTTATTGCAGAAAGAACAAAATTTCTGGAAAATAGACAAAACCCAAATGAAACTGTGAAGCAATATTTACACAGATTGAAACAAGCAACAAGATATTGCGAGTTTGAAAAACTGCATTTGAGAGAAATGTTTATAGAAGATAAATTGATTCTTCTAAGATTAATTTTTGATCTAATGTGAGTGGTGCATGAAAATGATGAGGGTGTGGACACTAAATATGTAGATGATAGAAATGAAATGGCACAATTGCAAAGGCCACAGAGAGAGTGCACCATATGCCAATCTGGGCATTGATTTCATTGTTTTGTAATGGTTAAACCACAATATATTTTAGTCATTGTGCCTTTTTCAAGTGTCTGTCATATTCAGTAATTCTAGCAACATTGGAAAATAAAGTATTTTCAAGAATCAGTGCACATGTCAGGTTTTTATCTCCTTAATTGGCCTTTACCTAGAAATGAATATCATATGGGAACGTTTAATTAAGAAAGGAAAGACATTAAACTTAAGAAGACTAAAGAATTCCATCATCTAATTAATATTATGTACAAATTGCAACAGTACATACTCTGTTTCAGTTGAAGAGGCAGACAAATGACATTTAGATACTGTGCTACTCATACACTGAGTTGGCGAGGGCCAGTATCGAACCTGGAACCTTGTGGTTCCTAACCGAACACGCTACTGACTATAATAACAAGGAAGATGATGACTAAAAGTCTATCAGTATATAACAAAATATTTTTATTATTAACCAAACAGTCAAAAGCAACAACAGAAACAAATGAGAAAGAAAGGATGGTTATTTCCTATAAGTCTAACATGAACTTGACTGATAAATTATTTATTTATTTATTGATCTACTAGGAAAAAAGAAGACAGGGTTAGGATTAGTTTAATAGGAAAATAAATAATTTATCAGTCAAGAGTGGTTCCCCTTTGATCAGTTAGACTTATAAGAAATAACCAAAAGGATTATTGATTTGATAACATTTTTTATTCATTTTCATGGTGTTATTATTAAAAAACAAATATCTTTGTGTTTAAAGACATGCTAATGTTTAGGAGATTTTGCTTGTAAAAATATATCCCATATCTATAAACTTTTTTTTGTAGAAGTATTTGAAACATAGTAAGAAATTACTTAGTATGTGTGTATGATCATTTTTAGGATGTCCTCTTTCATTGTCAATGTCAGTGAATGAGAATTTATAAAAGATCTTATGCCAACAGGTTTTTTTGATTATTTCTTAGTTGAGTAACATGATATTACAGGCTGACCTAGAAAAAACAGAACCCAAATTATTTATTTTCCCATTAAACTAACCCCAACCCTAACCCTCCCTAGTTGAGTAACATAATATTATATGGTGACCCAGAAAAAACAGAACCCACAAATTTTGTAATAAAACTGTTAATTTTAATTTTTTTTTGAAGCCAACAAATGTTAGGGTTTAGGGTTAGTTTAATGGGAAAATAAATAAATAATTTGGGTTCTGTTTTTTCTGGGTCACTCTGCAATATCATGTTACTCAACTAGGAAATAACCGGTTTTTCTATCAAATTGAAATAGATAATTACAGCAGTAGCTTAACTTCCTGTTAGACTTTGCTTTCTTATTTTCAAATGAGAAAGATTTTGTTTTTATATAATTAAATGGACATGAAGGCTGACTATCAAATTATCTATAGTTGATGCTTTCTTCTTTGAAAAAACAACAAAAAACAAATTCTCATCTGTTATCTTGTTATATATAAATAATATATTGTTATCTTGTTATATATGATAATACTTTGATATAGAACAGGTTCTTTTATTTGTTAGCAAAGTAAATAAAAATATTTTCATCTTTTTACATTTTTAAATTATCTTTCAAAAAATATTTTTCATTGCTTGATAATTTTAATTAAATGCTTTTACATAAAAAAATTAGAAAAAAAATGATATAAAAAAATGACTTTCTACTCTAATCTTAGTTTTAACCCTTTTGAAGGCAAATAAATTTCTAAATCCTTGGAGAGTATGCAAATTATTTTCAGAAAATTTGCAAAAAAGATGGTATGTGGAATTAAGTCATTTAAAAAAATGTTTGTACAATCAATGAAGGAATGTAATATATGTTGTTATTATGAACTCAATTCTTTTTCTTAGAGATTTAATTAATTACATATTTATCAAAGTAAGCATTAAATTAATGGAATAACTGTATTTAATTTTTAAAGAACAAAATGAAATTTATATAGATTGAAATTAAAAAACTATTTTGATAATCTAATACCGAATAAAATGAAACGTATTGATGAATGTGTATTGTTTAAACAATCAACAAAATACTACAACTAACTATTCATTACTTTGTGACAATTAATAAAAATAACATCAGTAATAAGATAACAACTGTAAACGGTTTTTGTATTAAAAATAAATGTAAATAAAATTACATCTGGTTTAGCTTACAGTTCTTAATATTTAAGCTAAGATAAGTTTATATGACAATTTCTTGTTTGTAAATAATTTTCTCATAAAAATCTCTGTTAGGTAACTTTAAATATATATTAAAATAAAAATATATATATATAAATCAATAATACTGGGCATGTATTTGTTAAAATTTGTTTTTAAAAACATGGTTGGTAGTCTGTCAAATGTTGTGTACTTAGTTTATGAGTATATATAATAGCATTGTTCTATATTTTATGTATAAATGGTCTTGACTATAGATTGAATACACTTTGATAAACATACTTAATTCCTGAAATTACTGTGATATAATTTTGGTTACAGGCAGATACCGAATCTCCATTATATATAGATGAAATTAAGTAAGTCAAAAATGTATTAGCTTATCACATTTGTTCTTGTGGAAACCTTAGGGATATTTTGCATTACCTTAGGGTTCCAGGGAACCCTTGTTGAGAAACACTAGTCTTGACTAATGAGTCTACTCATTTTTAATATTCTTTTCACATGATATTTATGAAAATTATCTATACTAATTTTAATACTCAAGAAGTTAATGAAAAATCTAACATAATTATTTCTATCAGTTTATTAATATACATGAAGTTAAATTATTTCTACCAGTTTACAAACCAAACAAAAATATTTACCAACAAAGTATCTACTTACAAATCATATATACAAAAAATACATGGAAGTGCCTGGTGTAATAGTTAAAGTTGTAGGAAATGGACTCGTCAACCCAAGTTCAAATCCTGGATGAGGCTGTTTGCATTTTACATAGTGTTAATACCCCTGCATCCAGCTATTCTCACTCCAGCTATGAATAAATAGTAGGGCAGACTGGGCTCTTTAATCTTGGCTAGGAGAAGGAAAACTCTGAATTCAAACCTGTAAAATTCTGCTTAAGAAATTGACATTGTGCCACATCCTGCTTGTGCGGAGGGGTTGGTAAATACATATATATATAAAAAGACAGGATTTTGTATTAAGTGGCCCACAAGAGTTGATATGCCATTAAACAAAATTAACCAACCAACCAATCAACAAAAATTATTTCTGCCAACTAACACACATGAAGTTAATAAAAGTTTCTGCTAATTCATTAATACACATGAAGTTAAACAAAATATATTTACAAAAACAAAATTTAGTATTAAATAACTCACAAGGGTTGAGATGCCATTAAACACCAACTACCATTTATTTAGAAATTTACTTGAAACAATTATACATGTAAAAATGACTGACCAATATTAAATAACCAATAAAACCAATCAGTCAACAAAATCTATGTAGATCCTGGAAATAACAATAAATCAACTAGTATACAGCTAATTATACTAGATTATTTCTACCATAACATCCTATTCGTCTGAGAGGATACATTTTGGCACCTGTTAAAGTTGTCAATCTTGGAAGCATAACATAATTAATTATAATATTTTAATATAATTAATTAACTTCCTGAACAGAATAAGGGATAATTATGAAAATTTGAGTGACATTCTGCCAAACACAAGATGGGTTAACAAACTTGAATCTCAAGCCTTAGTTGGACACCAGTTACAAGGGGGGCAACCTGACTTCAAACTTCCACTCCAGATTAGAGATATTTACAAATCCTAATTTAGTCCCAGACAGTTTTGATAGTAGTAGAACATTCACCTTAAAAAACGTCAACTTTTTCCTCCCTCTGCTTCCTGAACACATTCATTATCTACAAAACAGAATATGCAACTATAGAGGGTGAGATGGGTTGTCAACTAAATTATGAAAAATGAAAATAATACTGACTTTATCAGAGATATTTATCAAAATTATATGAAAATATCTTGAAATACTATCGATAAAACTCATTCAAAGGTTTCAAGCATACAGTCTATAATCTCCTACAAGCTTTTTCAACGTTCTTGTTTAAATTGGTAAATTCTGCTGTTATCCTTGTTCATCTTTGGTGTTTTACAGACTTTAGTTGGTTTCAAATGCACCCACACATAAATGTGGGGATTGCAATGAGGTGGCCAGATGTTAGTGGATAATGTGGTTGCAGAAATTATCTTACAGCCAACACTGGTTCTCTTGCTTGTGTGGATTGGCACAGTTTCCTTGCTTGTGTGGATTGGCACAGTCTTCCTTGCTGTGTCGATTGGCACAGTTTCTTGCTGTGTCGATTGGCACAGTTCTCTTGCCTGTGTCGATTGGCACAGTTCTCTTGCCTGTGTGATTGGCACAGTTCTCTTGCCTGTGTCGATTGGCACAGTTCTCTTGCTTGTGTTGATTGGCACAGTTCTCTTGCTTGTGTCGATTGGCACAGTTCTCTTGCCTGTGTCGATTGGCACAGTTCTCTTGCCTGTGTCGATTGGCACAGTTCTCTTGCCTGTGTCGATTGCACAGTTCTTGCCTGTGTCGATTGGCACAGTTCTCTTGCCTGTGTCGATTGGCACAGTTCTCTTGCCTGTGTCGATTGCACAGTTCTCTTGCTGTGTCGATTGGCACAGTTCTCTTGCTTGTGTCGATTGGCACAGCTTGTGTCGATTGGCACAGTTCTCTTACCAGACATACCAAGGCAGCACTACATCATTTGGACACTTGATATAGGCCGCCATGTTGAGTTTGAGGCCATGTCAAATGATGAATGTAGGCATAATGTCACCATTCCTAGTGACTATGTCAAAAACTATGATGTGGACTGGGTGTTTACTTTTCATCACAATTGGTACATCTTGTGGGGACAGAGGCAGGCCAATGGTTGTTCTGTGAGTTCACCATCTGATCCTGGCTGAAATCTTTCTCATCTTAGAAAAACCAACATGTTCAGTTGGAAGGGAATGCTTGAGTCTTTTGAAAACTTTGCATCCCAGTCTTTCCTCTTGTACTTCATGGACGTTGATAAAAATTGGCCTTATCTGCCTGATAAAGAAACTCAGACACTCCCATGTCCCTGATTGAGTTGCTGGTATTGTTGTCAATCATAGCCAAGAAAAGAAATTCAGGAGTTTCTCTTAATTTTTTTAATTTATTCCTTGGTCCATCCAAACTGCTCAAGATGTGCCTTTATGTCGGTCGAAGGTTAAACATGTTCATTAATGAATGTCATTGATGTACAAAGAGGTGGCCTTGTTGATGGTTTCATCTTGTGAAACCTTTGACGATGGATTGCATTGATCAGTGGCACCACGTTAAGTCCAAATGGTTAAGGCAGTACCTGTGTACCTTAATTTCCACCATTCTTCCAAATCATAGGGATTTGTCAACATTGATAGGCCCAGCAAGATCCTTCTCTCATCACTCCCTTGCTTCTGGGTCATTCCATGTCAAAACACCAGCAAAAAGTTGAAATCTGCACCCTCTGACACCGAATTACTTGGAATTTGGCACAAATGTTCCCACTCATGAGTTAGGAAAGTGTGCCAAATTATTTTGTGTTAGACCTTACCATTCCAATATTAGGGGGTGATTTATAATTTTCCTATTTTGCCTCTAAATTAAGACCGTGTGGTGTCGCAGAATCTCAGTGTTTGTTAAAAAATCTTAAAAAATACTTCCATATATTTAATATTTCTGAAATTTTGTATGTAGGGCAAATAAGGACTGTAGAATCCAAATATCCAACTATTTGAACCCTATATCAGATGGAAAATTTTATTTTGCTCACCCAAATGCATGACTCCAAAATCAACAACCTTTCACCTATGTAGATTACGGTCAGTCTCTAGAAAATATGTTCCCGTCAACTTTCATAATATTTTTTTCCTAACATCTACTATGCCTGCCTAAGTTCACCAAAGAATTTTGTGAGGGGTTCAAGTCTACTTTAGAAGATATGAACCTGCCAAGTTTAGAGTTTTTTTCCTATGTACATGCAGGATCTCAGTGAAAGATTATAATTAAAGACAATCATCCTAATGTTCCATGAACTCTCAAATGTTGTTGATATTGTGCTTGTTATTTTTGGTGGTGGAATTGGAAGAAGAAGAGGAGGAGGAGGAGGAACGTTTTTTTTTTGTTTGGCTTTGTTCATTGTTTGATTGCTTAAGAGAGGATAGTAAATGGGTAGGCTTTTGATTCTCTTGTCTTTTGTTTCATTGGTTTAAGGTTTTTTTTTTTAAGAGTAAAAGTTTCTCAACTGTTCTTAGCTTGGACTAATACAGCTGTTAGAGCTTTTTACTCTTTCTTTGTACTACCAAGGAGTCTCTCCCTTATGACTTTTGATATCTCCAAATCAGCAGAGGCCTTTCATGGATTGAGGTACAACTTGGTTGGCACTTCCTTTCACCCTTTCTCACTCCCTCTCACCATTTCTTCATCATAGTTTTCAATAAATTCCAAATAAAATTGTGGGTAATTTTTTCCTCAAGATACATGGATGCACCCCCCCTACATTTTTGTGAATTTACTCTACACCTGGTGATTGTTTTTATTTTTCTCTTGTGGAATTTTTCTGCGTGGGAAAGAAATTGCCACCATTGGAATGGTATAAAATAACTTTGATTCAACCATGATGACAAATGATATTTGCACAGCTGTCCTAAAGAATAGAATTGTATATGAGGGAATAAATTAAATAAAACGTTTTTGGTGACTTTAAATTGGCCATTTTATCCAGACTAAGAAATAAGATATAGTCATTGTCAACACAAAATAAAATCTGTTAAATATTGAAGCTGGTTGTTATTCTAGTAGACCAGAAAATACAATTGAACAAAAGTAAAACATAGGTAAATATCTGGAGCTCATCAGAGAACTAAATCAGTAGTCTTGGGGGGGGGGGATGTGTCAGAGGAATTTATCTGGCACCAACTTTAGATGTCTTTTTTACTTAAAGATTTGAAAGCAATTTAATATTTTCTCACAATTAAGTTTTAATATAATAAGATATATTAAATTAGAAAGACTAAGAATGCATATAAAATGATTACACTTATTTTAATTATATTTTAATTGATTTTTATATAAAATTATGCATGGGATTGTTTTTAAAAAATATTGATATTGGTCAGAAAAAATTTAATGAAATAAGAAATAGCATTTAATATTATTTAAAATTGAATTATTAAGTTAAACTTATTTGAAATGGAAGTGAGTATAATTGAATAATAGAACAGGTTGGATGCTAGCTCTTCCCATCATTCTCGGCTTTCATTGCGAAATTTTCCTGATTAACTTTTTAATTAAATTGGACAGGAAAGAATAAAATTAATTATTTCTTTTTATTAATTGATTTCTTTTAAGACTTATTGACAGGAATTTTGCTCATATTTCTTAAAATAAAACCATACAGAAATCAAATGTTTTTTAAATCAGTTTTTTTAAGATCAATATGCAAATTAGCCTTCCTGTTTACACTTTAAACTGCTATTTGATTGTATATATAAAATACAATTGCATGATATCAGTATGTAGATAAGATGAATAGTATTAATAATATAAAACATTTCTAAATAACTGAGATATAAATAAAAATGAAATCATGGAGAGTGTGATGCAAATAACTGAGGAAATTGTGACATCAGTAGTGACATGGTTTCAGTTGCAGACAGACACATAATCTCCATTATAATAAGATTAGAATTTACTCATTGTCCTAAGTTAACCATTTCTTGGGGATTCATGATTGACAGGGATGGGCAGACTCATCCTGACTATTACATTCTGTAATAGTCAGGATGAGTCTGCCCATCCCTGTCAATCAAAAAGACAATACTTGATGTGCTGCATGTGCAGAAGAGGATAGCTGACATGAACCCCTAAGAAATGGTTATGGTAGTGCCTAAAATTTTCTTGTGCAAATGATTTGTGTTTTGCATAGTGAGATTAATGGTATTTCTGGACTCCAGAATCTAAACAGACAGATTCCTACTTTGAGCATCAATTGGCACCAATTGCAACTGATGTTCCCTTATGCTAGTGGCAATTGGTGACTCTGATTTGCTTTTTCTTCATCCTAGCCTATTTTCTATATCTCAGTTATGTTTGATCGTCATTTGCACTGTTCCTGTATTGAATTCTTTGTCATCTGTACTGTTGACATCTGACATGTCTTTGGTTTTTTTTTTGCTTTGTATTTTTTTTGGGGGGGGGGCTCTGGTGCTGCTGTTCATTCTATGCATCCAAACTAGATGACAAAATTTGAAATTTACATGAATCATTTTAGTGATATAACAATTTTTATTATTTAGTCATTAATAGAAATAAATATCCTCTTTATTCTTTATTGCTTTCCATTTTTGTTATTTTACCATCTATCCAATGAGAAGGTAGAATCCCAAATTGAAAATTTGGAAAGGAAAAAAGCTTTTTATTTTTGTGAAAGACTTATGTAGTGTAATTATTATGGTCTACAGAGAATATGGGGATTGAAAAAAATCGGTAATCGGATTTCTGGAGAAAGAGAAGAAAAAGAAATAAGAACAAAAGGAGGTTCAAGTTTGGAATTGTAAACACTCAACAGGTGCCAGCCGTTGACTGACAATGACCCCTGAACTAGATTTAAAAAATAAAAACGGAAGTTCCAGGTTTTCTGTGGAGGGCTAAAGTGGATGTGTCCCTTCTCCCATCCCCTGGACCACAAATGAAGAAGAGAAAAATCTGTCTTTTTTCGTCTGGAGGCTGATGTCTGTTTCTTGGGGTCCCACGGTGACGTGTCTAGGCTAGCAACAAACAGTGTGCATGAACGTGATTTATGATAGAACAGCTTGACCTTACCCTCTCTCTCTCTCCTTCTCTCTGAAAAAGAACCCATGAGCCTAGAAAGAAATAAACAACCACTTTTTAACTATATGAATTTCCTATGTTGTCACTTTAAACTAACAACGACTACTACTACTAACAACTACTACTACAAATCAATTGTGGCCCCTATGCAACACTTATTTAATATAGTAAATCCAATCTTACAGCAAACAGAACATTTTTGTATATCAAGCTGACAGTTTTGATTTATTAATACAATAATATAAAAGTTAATTAAATTTCTCTTGATCCAATAATCTACTCTAGTTTGTAAAAGTTTATATTACAATTATGAAATAAAAAATATGTATATTAAAAATATAATAAAACTAAAACACACAACTTTTCTTTTAGTCAATTTTAATGCTTACAGGATAAAAGTTATTTTTTCTCCATGAGTTTTCACATCTGCCTAAACTGGTTGTTCACTGGAGTCTCTTCAGATCTTCAGGATTCTTCTGAGTATTCTAACTGATCTTAACAATGCTGTTGTTTGGATGGTCTCACTCTTCCTCAGATTTCCAATTCCTCCAGCCACTTTTCCAAACACTTTGGGACCATTCCAGGGCTCAAATTACAATTGGTACAACCTTCACCTTCATGTTCCACAGTTTTTTTCAGCTCTCTGGCCAGGTCCTAGTATTTGTCTATCTTTTCGTTTTCTTTCATCTTCACTCTGTGATCCGCAGAGATGACAAAATCCACAAGATTACAAGTTTTTCTTCTTCTTTATTAATACTAGGTCTGGTTTCCCTGCCAGATTAGGTGATCCGCCTGTATCTCAAAGTTCCAAAGGATTTTATGGGTCTCATTCTCTTAGTTTTGGTTACAGACAGAAATACACCCAATCTCCATTATTAATAGATTTAGTTTTTATTTTCAAATATTATTTCCACTTGAACAGACTCATCACTGCTTAACTTCTGTGATCTTGCGGAAAGCTGTGCCTTCAAAAAATTGAGTTAAAAAAAATGAAATAGCCATCAAACGTGAATACAACAAGTTTTCTTCAGCATGAAATAATCCAACAAACCAAATCATTAGGTTTAGTTTTGATGAGCTTGTTTAATACTTAGATGGCTGACCATTTAAGCAACAGCAGTTACTGTAAACAACCATTAAATGGGGTGGATAATGAACAAAGAATAGACCGTAGTGAAGTTATCACGTCTCCATATAGAGTTTCCTATCTTTCTCGTTTGAATTGTCTTTGTGACGTATAATTAAACTCTTCTCTACAATAAAAAGAATCTGATGACAATTATTTTTTTTATTTGTGGTTTTTCTTTAATGTATTGGAAGTATTATATGTTAAGTCAAAGGAAAAATGCTGCAATGCTCAAAAATGTTGTTTCTGTCTTTCATTCTTGTTTAACAGGTTTAAAATTTGAATTATGTCCTACAAAATGTAGGACATAATTCAAAATTTCTCAACACACAAGTCTTTCTTCCTGAAACTTGAAAAGTGAGAGAATAATAAATGACTATATCATTTTTTTATACAATGGAATTTGCTCTTTTCTATTCTTCAAACATTATGTTTACTTAACTCTTTCTTGTCACTTTAGTCTCTTCTATTTTTTAATTCTAATTTTATCAATGAACATTCAATTCTAATTTTATCAATGAACATTCAATTCTAATTTTATCAATGAACATTCAATTCTAATTTTATCAATGAACATTCAATTTTATCAATGAATAGTTATATCAAGAAAGTTACTTTAATTCTTGTCTTATTAAATATGTATGTGTGTATATTTAGATCAACTACTGTAGGATTGTATATATATATATATATATATATATATATATATATATATACAAAAATACAGAAAAATTACAGAAACACGCACAACCTATGTATATATATATATGTATATCAATATATGTATTGATCAAAGCCTGAAGAAGATACCAGATTATCTGAAACACGTGTTGCATATGTGAAATAAAAAGAATAAAACATTTTTTCTGAGAACATAATACATTTTGCGGACCTTCTTCTTTTTTTTATAAAATATTACATTTTCTCCCGTTGGAACCAGAACAACATTTATATATATATATATATATATATATATATATATATATATAAGTAAAAGTAAGTAAAGTCGTCGGGGTAGCCTAAAATCGGTATCAGCCAGACAGTGAGGGAGTCTATCCCCTTTTCATAGTGTACTAGACCAAGGAGATTGTTTTGGTGTCTTATGTGAAGCGCCAGACCTAGCATAAGCTCCTCACTTTACTGCACATATCCATGTGTTACTCATATGCTGAGTTGGCGAGGGCCGGAATGAACCGGGAACCTCAAAGTTTCTCTCTCGGAGACCGACTAGCTAAATACTATATATATATATATATATATATATATATATATATATAATGTGTGTGTGTGGGTATATGTGAAAACATTAATTTATCAAAAATGAATTTATTTCTGCTACTTTCACCTCTTCAAGTCTTATTTCATAATGGACAAGAATTACATATTAGGTCTATTTAATTATATTTTTCTCCTCTCAATGAATTTGTTTTTAAATATCTTTTTAGCATCTGTTTCTTAAAATTGACACCCACGCCCACACCTGCAATTTTAAAGAAATTCTATTTTGATAAATCATGTGCATTCACGTTCACAACAAATTTTCAAATTTAGTTACTTTACTTGTGAATATTTGCACATCCCAACATCAATTTATATACATAAGCATATACATATATGCATATATATATATATATATATATATATATATATATATACACACACACACCTACATGCACATGTTCATACATATACAGTTATGTATGAATATGTATGTAGTGAACAGTTTGGTTAAATAAAGAAGGCATCCCATTGAGGTGTTAATAGTCAGCAAGCTAATCTTGTAAATCTATTAATGTTGAATTGTGAGTTTGATGCTAGCCGGATGCCACATACTTATGATATTGTGTCACATCTGTGGTGAACAGGTTAGGGGTGGGGGTGTAGGGACATCCCATCATAGTGTAATTGTTTGCAAGCTAGTCTCACAGATCCATTACTACTGAATAGTTAGTTCAAATTTCACTGCATGCCCCATAATTGCATTTTTATTTTTTGAAAAATTAACCCTAAAATTTTTTGTGGTTTAAAACAATTTATTTTTCTTAATTGCCTGTTGAGTTACAGGGATAAATGTATTTGGGTAACTTATTTTTTTATTACCCTATAAAAATGTAACAATAAAAAGAAACTATTAATTAAAAATGTAAGATGTTATCTTTTTTTTGTTTACATTTAAAAAAAAAACAACTCCTTTGCTTGAAACATTTTCATGATTTTTTTAGTTCTGAAAAAAAAAAAGAAAAGTTTTTTATTTTTACAATTAGTACAAAATTACATAAAATTTTCAAAAAGGCATTAAATTCAAATTTTGTTTATGTAATCTGTGTGGTATTTAGACATCTTATTATAATGGAGATTGTGTGTTTTTCTGTCTGTAACCGAAACTATATTACTACTCAAGTCACAATTCCCTTAGTTATTTACGTCACATTCTCCATGATTCTATTTCTATTTAAACCTCAATTAATAATAAAACTGTTTGACATTATTAATACTGTTGGCCTTACCTAAATACTAATAACATGCAATTGTATTTATATACAACAAAATACCATTTTTCAGTGTAAACGTAAAGCTAATTTGCATATTGATATTAAAAAAAACTGATTTTAATAAAAATGTGCTTGGTATTATTGATTTCTAATTGTTTGGTTTTATCTTAATGAATATGAGTAAAAATCTCTTCAATAAATCCTAAAAGAAATTCATTAACAAGAAGAAATAACTGTAATTTTATTCTTTACTTCCTATTTTAACTAAATAGTTAAATTAGGAAAATTTAGCATTGAAAAACAGAAGTGATGAAAGAGTAAGTTTCAGTTGTTCTATTTTCCGATTATACCCCCTCCGTTTCAAATCTTTTTATCTGAATTCTTAATTAGTTTTATTAGCCTTTCTGGTTTAATCTAATATTTTATTACATTTCAACTTAAATACTTGCACCCAGAGGGTGCATATATTTGCTAGTATATCTAATATCTGCTAATAATGTGGTAATACTAACTCAGCTAAAACTGAATGATCAGTATAGTAAGTAAAGTCGTCATCAGCCAATCAGTGAGGGAGTCTATCCCCTTTTCACTAGCGCTAAACCAAGGAGATTATTTTTTTGTGTCTGACGTCGAGTGCCACACATGCCATCAGCTCCTCACTTTACCGCACAGGTCCCTGTGCTACTTATACACTGAGTTGGCGAGGGCCTGCATCAAACAAGAAACCTTGTGGTTTCTAGCTGAACGCTCTACCGACTGAGCTAACCCGGCCCTTACAATCTGTATACTATAAAGGAAATAATAACAGATAACAAGGAATTAATCACCAGTTGTCTTATTAGCCGTCTTTTTTTCTTTTCTTTGAGCTATATTTTAAATTTTTCTGCAAAATGTCAAGGCCTTTTTATTTTGGAGTTACAGAACATAATCATTGTTCTCTTGGAACAATGTAAGTTTCAGGGGTGGGGAGATCTTGGATCTTCTGAACTGATTGGTGTTGATCTTAAAGGAGCCTAAAGGTGATTCCTTTTGTGAGATTTGTGCTGGTTGTAATATATTAATTTCTTGTCTTCTATGTGGATTGTTGAATTTGTAAATGGATGTATTTTGCAGGAATAAGCTGCTTTGACATAGGCAAGAATTTAATTTGCCAAAAGCTAAAACTAATGTTAACTGGGATACAGGGTTACCTGTAGGTTCTGGGATACAGGGTTACCTGTTGGTTCCTAGTTGAGAAGTTCTTGTACAGCCTCTTTGGTGATGGGACATTTTGATCTTTTTATTCTACTGACTTCAATTGGGATATGGTTCTGTTTTAAGTGCTTGTCGTTTCTGATGCTGCAGAATCTGTTCTTATTACTGCCGGTGGTGGGGATTTCTCATGGACATATTTCTGCTCTGAGCCATATTAAACAATCACATAAGCCACTACCAAATAACAATGAAACTTACCATCTGAGTTCCAGTGTTGAAAGGACACCCAAGTACCTTAATACTGAATGCAATACTTAAATCTATCACAGGATCCTGCATCAACAATTGGAATACACTAACAAAAAATTTCCAAACATTGATTTTACTAAAATGTCTGCTCACCAACTCAAATTATTTATCAAATTAGAAATTTTTTTTTTTTTTTGTAAACTTACAATCAACTTTCAAACTATGTAAAAAAATGAAATAAAATAAAATAAAAACTGAGGTGGTCACTACTAGAATAGTCTGTCTTAATTAGTGATCATCCTCCACACATTAAAACAACAACCAACATTATGTTTTTTGTTTTGTGTGACATTGTTTATATTGTGTAATGTGTGAAAATAAACCATTATCGTCGTCTTCTGCAAGATTTGCTTATTTGTATTAACAATGTGGTATGCAATGTCATCGTTAGGACAATTTCAGGCCATGCCAAACTGGCCTTTATCACCTGTTTCATATGGAAAAAAAAGAACAGTGTTAGTCTCCTCACTCACACATTACAATCAGACTAATCCCACCACTGATACCATGCCAGTATTATTGTAATACTGAGTCAAAACATAGAACAATCTACTACTACTAATGAAACAGAACAAAAAAGAGCAAGGAATGAATTTCCGTTTATCTTATACTAGAAGTGGCCTGGGTAGAGGTATAGGGTTAGGTAGTCTTGCAGATCCATTATTGTTGAATCGTGAGTTGGATCTCCGCAGCATGCCCCATTAAAATCCCCATGTAAAAACCAAACAAAAAAAAAAACCTTTGCGTTGATCAACCCACTCTGAAAAGTAAAATTAATGTCTCCTATTTAAAATATTAGATGCAAAAAAAAAAAAATTCCAATCTGTTATCATTTAAATTTTATTTTTTAATTATCTTCACAAATATCATTAAGATCTTCATTATTTTTCAAAAAGCAAGTAAATGTGTGTGTATATATATATATATATATATATATATATATATATATATATATATATATACATTTACTTTGTCAATAGTTGTTTTATTTTCATAGTTTCCTCCGGACATACATACACACAAATTGCCCTTTATATATGTAAAGATTAGCTATTGGGACACATGCTTTTTCTACTTACTTATGAAGAACTGTGAAGAGTTCCACATATCAATTGATTTTTAATTATTAAATTATATCACTTAATTAGTAAAAATCAAAAACTGAATTTTGTACTTTTCCTTAAGATAAACATTAAGGTGTATGCAAGATTTTAATCCTAAATGACATCTCTTTTCAGAGTTATAAAATGACACACACATACCATGACATTCCTTTATATATATATATAGATGATTTGTTATTCATTATAATTTTATTTTACTATTTAATAGGGCTAATAATTTGTTGATATGTAAGTTAGTTTTTATTCTGCATTATATTGTTGTTTGTAAATATTTTAGAAATGTAATTTTATTAATAGACTTTGGAAATTTTTTAAATATCTTTATGCTTAAAAATTTAGGTTAAACATTTAAATAATAATGTATAAGGACTTTGCAAATTTCCTCAAAGTTTATTATAACTGTTATTGTTATTGTTGTGATGATTAGAAAAGTAACAACTATAATTTTTGTCAAATATGGGCTTAGCCGAGGCCACCGATATAGAAGGCCCGTTCTTTGGGTGTGTGACGTCACAAAAGTGGGCCCAACTTAGAGCAAGCGAAATAGATACCGTTGTCTCGTAAAGACAGTAAATAAACAAGTGTTATGTTTCATTAAACTTTAATAACTGAAATTCGTTCATAATTTTATTTATTTCAAATTTGAAAACAACTTTTATAAATGATAACAAACATTGTTTTGATTTGCATGTTTTTTATTTTAATTTTAAAAAAACTTGTAAAGGCAACGTTGAGGTACATAAAAAAAACAAATACCATTACATTAAACTTTAATAACTGAAATTCGTTCATAATATATATTTTTTTTAAATTGAAAACATTTTTTTATAAATGATAAGCAACATTGTTTTGATTTGCATGTTTTTTTTATTTTAATTTTAAAAAACTGTAAACTGAATTATGAATAAATGAACAATCAATTATTAGATAAACAAACAAACAAATATAAATAAATATACTAAATATAAATTTGATAAAGTTTAGGTAAATTATAATCAGCATGGTTTTGATTTGCTTTTTTTTTAAATTTCATGATTATTCTGTAAATTTACAATATTGTAATTATCAAGTGATAATTACTTAATACAGGAACAACTGAATTATGAATAAATGAACAATCAATAATTAGATATAAACAGACAAACAAATTACAATAAATATAAATAAATATATTAAATATGAATTATAATCAGCATTGTTTTGATTTGCTTTTTTTTTTCAATTTTAATGATTATTCTGTATTTTTACAATATTATATTATATATAAACAGACAGATTACAATAAATATATTAAATATAAATTTGAAACCAAGTTTAGATAAATTATAATCAGCATTGTTTTGATTTGCTTTTTTTTTTCAATTTTAATGATTATTCTGTAAATTTACAATATATACTGAATTATGAATAAATGAACAATCAATAATTAGATATAAACAGACAAACAAATTACAAAATCAAATAATACTTATTGAAAAATAGGTTATAGATATAAAATCAGCTGAATGTCTGAAGTTTTCTTTTTTTGCTTAACTTATTAATGATGTTATCATTTTCTCTAGAACAAAAATTATTTAAAAGAGCATTTGTAGAGCTTAAGATAAACATCTTTTCTATTTTTTCAATATTATGACCTTCATCACAAGTGTCAACATTAAAAAGTAGCTCATGGTCTGCCAATACATTCAATGTTATATGCATGGCTAATTTCCTTTGATTTACTGAATGAAGAAAAGAATGATTTATATTAATTGAAAATTTGCAGAACTAAATTAACATTTTGCCTTTCAAGACTAGTAGGATAAAGAGCTTTTGAGGTCAATTTATAACAATATTTCAAAATTGACTGAGATTCCAGGGCATGAAGTTTCTGTAAGGTACAAAATGGGGCACTTTGGATACTATTTAATTCATGATTTCCATTATGACAAAATTTTGGAAAGAGCATGCATTTAGTTGCATCTTTTTGACCAAGCCAATTGTTTCTAATGCATTTTAATATATGGACTGAGTCAAATAGAAAGAAAAGAGGCCGAGACTTAACAAATGGGTGTGGATATACAATCGAAAGCTTTGGTGGATTGCAAAAGTAAGATATAGCCTTTTTATTTATTGCATTATTATCTGTTATGATTGATAATACTTGAAAGCCTATCTCCTCTAAACCAATTATAATACGTTTAACAATATTAAATAAATTTTCAGCTTTAAGACATTTAGTTGGCATAACATGCACAACATCCTTATATGGTGAGAATACACTGCTAAGCATAAAAGCAAATGCACTTGTTGCAGCTTCATTTCTATTGTCAGATAAGCCAACAATATTACCACCCTTATAATCAAAATAAGGTTTTAGGTGAATTTCATCAACAAGTAAAGATACTGTAGTGTCTTTCTGTACAAGTAACTTGAATTTGTTTTTAATATACATGAGAAAATTGTTATCATGTGCTCAATTAAAGGATTCATATTTGTTGATAATGTTACTCTTTTAATTGTCGAATAACTAGGTAAAATTATATTTTTGCTATCTCTTAATAATCTATACCCTTTAGGAGAGCAGTTATATAATAATGAAGAAAATATCATCATTTCTGTTGAATAATCAAACTTATTCTGTGTCATTAATTTTAGCTGCTCATATATAAATTTTATTGAATTAAAATATTTGCTTGATTCATCTTGTATCAATATAAAAAATGACATGATTAATTTTAGTATAAAAATTATACTAGGGGGATTAGCTTGCTGTTGTTCTGTGTCCATTTAAAGCACTTTTAAGTGCAGAATTGTCCAGTCGAATTCTTCTAGAATCTGGTGACTCTCTAGAGGTGATTGATGATGATAGATATGAGGGACAGTTTGGGAGAATTCTAGGAATTGCGCCATCACAAAGAGATTTTTTAAAAAGTTTAACTTTAATTGCTGCCCCTGTTTTTTCATCAAATGCTGATGCTTCTCTTCTTATGTCCTCTGGTCGAAAATGTAGTTCACATACCTAAAAATATTGTAAAAATCAAAACCTATTTTAAATCCTTGTAAAAATCTTAAAAGTTTGTCAGCAAAAAATCTACAATATGAAGCATTTTTCTTATAATTCTAGGAAAAATGAAGAGTGTTCTGATATCTTTAAGGAACATAATTTACCAATTCAACAAAAAATTATTAGTGACAAATCTATGTACAAATAAAGAGAGAATTTTTAACATTTATATATTTTTTGAATTAGAATAATGAATAATTATTTTTTGGATAAAATGATTTTGAAAATTTTGATAGATTTGAATCCTTTTTAATCCTTTAATTTTAATCCTAAATTTCAATTGAATTACAATTGTGAATTACAAAGACATGAGATTAATTTAATTACTATTAGAATTATTTTATTATCAATAATTTTGTTATTATTATTTTTTACTCCTTTTGAGTTTTCACATCAGCATTAGCTGATGGTCTTTCACTGGAGTCTGAGTGACAGCAAGTCTCCTCAGGTCTCCAGGACTCTTCTGAGTATTCTGGCAGATTGCAGCAGTTCAGTGTTCTGAATGGTTTCAATACTTCCTCTGATTTCCAAACTTTCCAAACCTTCATTATTAGAATCATTATTATTACTATTATTATTATTAGAATCAGTATTTTTATGATAATAATAATTTAAATAACAATGATAACAATAATAACTTCAGGGAAATACCATCAGCTGGTGTGAAAAACTAATAATAATAATGATAGCAATAATTATAATGATTGATACCATCCAGAACACTGTACTGCTGCAATCTGCCAGAATACTCAGAAGAGTCCTGGAGACCTGAGGAGACTTGCTGTCACTCAGACTCCAGTGAAAGACCATCAGCTAACACTGATGTGAAAACTCAAAAAGGAGTAAATAATGATAACAAAGGCTAAATTTGCAAATTGTCCTCAATATTTCAAGGTTCGTTAAATAAATGAAATTAACTAACCTGACTTACCCCCCCCCCCCAAAAAAAAGCCAAGTAGGAAAAAATAGATAAATAAAGTAAATAAATAAAAAAAAGAAAGATTTTTTTATTGATGAAATAAAACAATTACTTACCAAAAAAAAGTCAAGTATTTTCCAACTTTAGTTCAATAATAATAATGATAACGATAATATAATAATATCAATAATAATAATAATATCCCTTTTTTATTTGAATAAATTTATATCAAAGTAATTGTGGGATTATTAGACATTAGACAAATATTTACTTTCTCGCATTTAAGACTAACCAAAATAGTCAATTTAATTTAATAGACTCATTTATTTATGAATAAAACTATTCAAAAATATTGTTAGGATTATCAGAATTATTTCTTTTATGTTTATAAAAATATCCCTTTACGAATTTAATGAATTAATATCGAGAATTTCTTTAGAGTTTATTTCTAAAATATGAGTTTTTTACAAAACTTTTACTTTACGCTCTTATGTGAAAAAAATTGTTAACTTAAGACAGAGCTTTTAATGTCTTAAACTTGATTTTGTGAATTACAAAGACTTTAAAATACTTCAATTATTGAAGTTTAAATTAAATTTATTTAGTTTTAATACAAAATATTAATACAAAAATACAAAAAAATTACTCACTTTGGAATTCTTTGTAGGTAAAAAATGTTCTCGTCTGATAGCGTAAATCCAAAATGTTATCATAAGGGAAAGAAAAAACACTAACTTTTGGTCCATTTCATTTAGTTCCCATTACAAAAAGGCACAACACACTTAAAAGGCATTTTTGTTTATAAATTAAAATAAAATAAAATTAATTGACTGAATAATTACAAGAAAAAGTCGTTGACTATTTGACTATTATTTGTTAGACACGTGTGTATCTAGCCGGTGTTGCTCGTGTAGCCTCGGTTTGGGTGAAACAAACTTGGGACTAGATATGATGATATCGCAGTGACGTCAGACTCGATCCATCTGGCCTAGTAATTCTAGTTGGTCTTGGCTTAGCCCACTTTCAAGTAACACACTCCTAAAATTTGTTTGTTTTCTCCTAATTACCCCCCCCTTACCCTAAATAAAAACACCTCCAATGCCTCCAATAGTATAAACATGAAAGAGCTTAAGAGTTTATTTCAAAATAATATAAACATATTTTAGTGATTATTTAAAAAAAAATTTTTTTTTTTGGTACCATTTCCTTGTGAAAAACAGTTTGATGAAGCTGATTGATATTGGTGGAAATAAATTCATAACTGTTAATATCACCAGTACTTAAGTTTTTTCTTTGCTAAATTATATATATATATATATATATATACACATATATATATTATTATCTATATTTTTTGAAGGCAATTACAATGCATATATCGTATAAAATTTGATAATTATTGAAAATAATTATGACACGCAAACCCGGCAAATAACGTGCGTGGCATGGAACACCATACAGCTGTTTCAACTTTATTAAGTCTCATCAGTGGTGTAGACTTAATAAAGTTGAAACAGCTGTACAGTGTTCCATGTTGCGCATGTTATTCGCTGGGTTTGCTTGTCATGATTATTTTCAATAATTATCAAATTTTATACGATATACGCATTGTAATTGCCTTAAAAAAATATAGATAATAATATACTTTACATAACAATGCTTCAAAAGCAAATGATCAAATTCCATTATATATATATATATATATATATATAACCAACTCCAGAATGTATCACAAGGCCAATTCCTTAAGCAACATTTAACAGGTTTGAATTCTGTTTTTCTTCTAGGCTGATTGCCATCACAAGTTTAAAGAGACCATTCTGCCCTACTATTTATCCATAACTGAAGGGAGTATAGTTGGATGTATACCATTCCCAAGACTATTAGCACTATTCAAACAGCCTTGTCCAGGATTTGAACTCTGATTGCCAAGTCTATTTGCTATGATGATAAGCATTACACCACATGCCTCCTCCTCCTCATATATATATATATATATATATATATATATATATATATATATATATATATATATAAGCAGTTTTATTAAAGATCACAGAATATTTCTTCTTTCTGACCTTCAAGTGTAGACGTTCAAGTCTTGTTATTTTTTGTATATCAGGATCTAGATGGTAGTGTCTGATATTTTTTACCCAAGCACTTTCAACCATGTCATTGATCCTCCTCAGGGGGATTATTTGTGTAGCGGTTATTTATTTTGTGGTTAGAGTTATATTCATTTGGGAGGGTTTATGGCAGTTATGGCATTCTTGATCATTAGATCATTCTTGCAGACATCCTTGAAATGCATCTGAGGGCGACCAATCTGTTTCTTACCAGATGAAAGCTCTGCATAGAGGATATCCTTCGGGATTGTCCATCATCCATCCAGTGGATATGAACCAGCCCTTGGAGACAATACTGTCTCAGTAGATAACACAAGCTGGGGAGTTGAGCTCTCTCTAGAACTGCTGTGTTAGTGATCCTGTCCCTCCAGGTGAAGTGTCTAAGGCAGCAAAGTCAGAAGCTAGTGATATATGGAGACAGATTATTGGTCATATGGAAATCTGATCTCATTGATAAGATGAGGCAAAAATTATTTCAAGCTGTAGCCATTTCAGTACTACTGTATGGCTGCACCACTTGGACTCTAAGGAAGCCGCTGTATGGCCATTATCACACAAACTATCCAAGTAAGATGAACAAGACTTGCTGGACACTGCTGGGGAAGCAAAGATGAATCTTAAGTGACGTTCTTCTATGGACACACCAGTGTAAGCTGACCAGCCAGAACTTACATCATTCTGGATGCTATACTGAGGATCTCTTAGGGGTGATGACTAATAGGGTAAGCTGGAGAGAGGACGTCATGGATATCCGTGTAAGAAGCAAGACTGTGAGTTCTTGCCACAGTGTCAGATGATGAATTAGCAAGTCTAATAAGAGATCCTGTGGCATATGCTTTCCCCAGAAAGAAAGAGTTGTGGCAGGACAAATAGTCACTGCTTCACTATGGCAATGCATCTGCTCACAACGCCCTGAGCACCCGATATTTCCTGCCCGAGATGAACATTGCTGTACTGCAACAACCTTCTTATTCATCTGATCTTGCTTTGAGTGTCTTTTTTCTTTTCACCTCAACTGAAAGGGATCATTAAGGGGATCTATTTTGAAGGCGTAGAGGCCAGGGCTGAGTGGCATCTCAGAAGAATCCTTCCAGCAGTGCATGACAGAACGATGAGAAAGTGCCTTAGATTCAGGGGGGCAGGGATTACTTTGAAGGGGAAACAATGTAGTTTATTGTTTGGAATTAAAATGTATTTGTGATACCAGTCCCATTGATTTTCTGACACACCTTGTATATATGCATGTACTTATCTGGGCTACTCACTAAGAATTTCAATTTCATTGAACAATGTATTTATTGTTTTGTTCCATTTTGTTAGACTATTTGTTGCCTTCACTAAGATATAATTGATCTTGTGTATTCCACATTGTTGTAAACTTTCCATTGCTTATTTAGATTTGTTTAAAAAAACATAACATTTTCATTGCCTATGAAATATAACTCAGTAGATTTTTAAAATCAAGTTACCTCATATAACAAAACTGTTGTAAATGATGCCACTAGTTGATTTTGAGTTATGTTGGTTATTTCTGTTGCCATTGTTAACATTGTTTATTTTTAAGTATTTTGATTGCTATCAATAACTCAATTGTTTTGTTCAGTGAACAGAAAGTTACTGGACACTTTCAACTTGTTCAGTCATTTTGAGATAAGCTTCTACCTACTTCATTGGGTGCATGTAGCTAAAGGATTTATGTTAACAAGCGGGTTGCAAACATATGCACCAAACAAAACGAACAAAACTAAGACTCTTGCATTACGCCTCGGATGCTGGAATGTTAGGACAATGACAAACGTATTGGATATAAGAGATGCCCGCAAAACTGCAGTCATCAATAAAGAGTTGACATCTCTTCTCTTCAAGAAACTTCTCTCATCATCTTGAAAGAAAGAGACTACACCTTTTTCTGGCAAGGGAAACCTCCTGGTGAAACCAGAGAGCATGGAGTTGGCTTTGCAGCCAGGAACACTTTACTGGGACCAATAGTACCACCTACAGGTGGCTCAGAGAGAATTTTGACCCTCTGCCTGAACTCTTCAATAGGACCTGTCCACCTGGTTAGTGTATACGTCCCAACACTTAGCGCCCCTCAAGAAACAAAGGACAAATTTTATGATGAGCTTGAGTTGATTGTAAAAAACATCCCCAAACAAGATCAACTTTACCTTCTTGGTGACTTTAAAGCAAGAGTTGGTGCTGACCACGACTCCTGACCATCTTGCTTGGGTTATCATGGCATTGGTAGAATTAATGAGAATGGACAACGTCTCCTTGAGTTCTGCACATACCACAATCTATGCATCACCAACTTAGATTTTCAGTCCAAACCACGTCACAAAGTTTCCTGGAAATACCCATCATCAGGCCACTGGCACCAGTTGGATCTGATAATAATACGGCGCTTCGACCTCAGAAGTGTCCTCCAAATTTGTAGCTTTCACAGCGCAGACTGTGACTTGTACTACCCCCTCATCTGTTGTAGAGTCAAACTCCAAATAAAAAATTTCCACTGAGTCAAATCAAATGGACCCCCTCGTGTGGATAGTGCCAAAGCAGCTGACCCAACTAAAGCTGCTGCCTTCCTCTCTGCCCTAGAGGAGTCTCTCCACCACCTACCACAGTGTTGCTCTGCCCAGCAATATTGGGATGGCCTACAGACCACCATCCATAACATGGCCTTGGCAGTTTTTGGCAAAAGAGTGCGTATGTCAAATGATTGATTCGAAGTCAATGACTCTGTATTGACACCAATCTTGGAAGAAAAAAATATCACTTCCATTAATTACAAATCTGTGATGAATGACAAGACTTTACATACCCTTAGAGCTTCAAGGAAGAAGCTACAACAAACTGCATGTCACTGTGCTAACAGTTACTGGCTACAGCTTTGCAGCAGCATTCAATCATCTGCTGAGTCTGGTAATATCAAAGGCATGTACAACGGCATAAAAAAGGCGCTTGGACCATCACATTGCAAAATCACTCCTCTGAATTCAGCCCCAGCAGAAATCATTAAAGATCGATCTAAACAACTTGATCGCTGGGTAGAACATTACTCAGAACTCTACGCCAGCGACAACACCGTTTCTGATGCAACCCTATGTTATCTAGAATGACAACCAGTAGCAGAAGAGCTAGATATGGAACTTACAACCGAAGAACTTTGCATAGCACTTGACAGACTAAACTGTGGCAAATCACCTGGCAGCGATGGAATCACAGCTGAAATTCTAAAGTGTGGGAAGCCTGTTCTCCTAGAAAAACTCCACAAGCTCCTCTGCCTATGCTGGAGTGAAGGGGTTATCCCACAAGATATGAGGAATGCCACCATCATAACACTGAACAAGGGAGACAGAAGTGATTGCAATAACTACCGTGGTATCTCTTTATTCAGCATTACAGGTAAACTCTTTGCTAGAGTTGCACTAAATAGACTCCAGATCCTCGCAGAAAAGACTTACCCTGAATCACAGGCCGTTTTCAGAGTAGGAATGTCCACTACTGACATGATCTTCTCTCTAACGCAGCTTCTGGAGAAATGTAGATAACAGAGAAGACCACTCTACTTAGCATTTATTGACCTCACAAGCAGGAGTCGTCTCTTCCAGTTGATTGAACGAATAGGTTACCCCACAAAACTTCTCCGCATTCTTCAGTCCTTTCACACTGACATGCAAGGCACCATCCAGTTTCATGGGTCCACCTCAAACCCTTTCAGCATCCGTCGTGGTGTCAAGCAGGGATGCGTGTTGGCACCCACTCTGTTTGGGATCTTCTTTTCCCTCCTTCTGAGCCAAGCTTTTGGTAAAACAACAGAAGGAGTCTACCTTCACACAAGGACAGATGGTAATCTATTCAATCTTAGCCGTCTAAAAGCCAAGACAAAGGTCAAGCAATTTGTCATTCGGGATATGCTATTTGCTGATGACGCAGCAGTGGTAGCACACTCACAGGAGCACCTGCAAACACTCATGGACCAGTTCACCCAAGCCTGCCAGGACTTCAGCCTGACCATTAGTATAAAGAAAATCAAGACGATGGGTCAGAGAACTGTAAATCCTCCCTCCATCACCATCAACAACTACACCCTGGAAGCCGTAAACACCATCACCTACCTTGGGTCCACCATCACCGAAAACCTGTCACTTGATACTGAACTCAGTTGCTGGATCAGAAAAGCTGCCTCAACTTTTGGGAAGCTCACAGCAAGAGTGTGGGACAACAGCAAGCTCACTATCCATACAAAGGTACAAGTGTATAGGGCATGTGTTATCAGCACCCTCATGTATGGAAGTGAAACATGGACCTTATACTCCCACCAAGAGCGGCGGCTAAATAACTTCTAACTTTGCTGCCTTAGAAGTATACTGGGCATCACCTGGAGGGACAGAATCACTAACACAGCAGTTCTAGAGAGAGAGCTCAACTCCCCAGCTTGTGTTCTCTACTGAGGTAATGTTGTTTCCTATGGCTGAGTCATGTATGTCGGATGGATGATGGATGAATCCTGAAAGAGATTCTTTATGCAGAGCTTACATCTGGTAAAAGACAGATTGGTCGCCCCCAGCTGCGATTCAAGGATGTCTGCAAGAAGGATCTCAGATGCTTTGACATTGCCCCTTCCAGCTGGGAAAATTTTGACTCAGGACCGCCCTCGGTGGCGGCAGAATCTCCGTAGAGGACTGTTCATGTCAGAAGTTACCCTGATGCAACACCATGAAGCTAAGAGGTCTAGAAGAAAGCAGCAACAACAAAGCACCGGCACATCAACATCTTCAGGGACAGCCTTCAAATATGAAATCTGTGGTCGAGAATGTTTTTCCAACATCGGACTTCACAGTTACAGGAGGTGCTGTAACTTCAGGGGCACAAAAACTTTATTATAGTCTCCCAAGACTGAAATGCCAATACAATATATATATATATATATATAATATATATATATATAATATATGACACGTTGAGCTGAAAAACTACTACGTCCTAAACAAGATTTCTTCACTCAATCTTTGGACTATATATATATGTGTGTATATATATATATATATAATATATATATATGTTGTGTGTGTGTGTATATACTGACAGAAAATGAAATGTTTAATAAATTGTTTGATGTATAAAGCTTCTAGTATTTGGAGTTTTTCTTTGTTTTTTTCTTTGAGCAAAATGTGCATAACAGAAAATACACATAAATGTGCGTATTTTCTGTTTATACACCAGACAATACAAACATCCTTAAATAAAATTAATTTTAAATGCAGTACTCAGTTTAAAATGCCTATAACACTTTTCCTACCAATTCTCCTCCTTCCAGCCCCCACACCCTTAATATAATTTCTACGAGTTCCCCTCCTAGTTACTCTCACTACCACTAACTTGAAAAACAGGAACATAAACACATCACCTCTGATGATGGCACTTTGGGGGACTAATCTACGGATTCTATCCAAATGTAAAAAAGTTGGCCAGAAAGCTTGAAAAGATCATTAATAAAATTATTAAACAGGAGACATGCCTTTTGTTTAATTCTACACACACACACACACACACAATTTTTTTTTTGTTTTTACCAATTTATAGTGTAACTTTTTTCACCACTAATTTTATGTCTCAACATCATCACTTAAACTGCTTTACCCTGTGAGAGAATCTGATTATAGAAACTAATGTCAATACTATTTTTTACTAAAAGTGATATTGTATACTTCCTATCTTTTCTGTAAGTTCATATAGAATATTCTGGTTTTGAATTTGCTTTTAATATGTAAGTAAGAAATTAAGAAAAATTATTCTGAAATGTCCCCACTCCCCTTCTAAACAGGAACATAAGAGTTAAACGACTTAAAAACAACTGAACATAAAAGTTATCTCTTACAATTTCCTATTTGATGACAAGTTTCAAAGGAAAGAGAAAAAAAATAGAACTGGTTTTGTTTTGGGTTAAAATATCACTTGTGTTTATAAAGATGTTTTACTTGTGACTTGGCATGTTTTACTGTCAACCGAGTTTGATTACAGTGATTCCCAAGACAGAAACTTTAATAAGAAAACAATTTGGAGTAGACACACATTTAGGGTAGACCATCACATTGACAGCATAGAAGAAGCTTCTTTGATAAAGATAATAACTTTCTGTTAGTAAATTTTGAAGTGGTGAAACTCAGTCCCCCCCCCCCGGCCTAAATAACATAGATTTGCTTGCACCATGAATTTTGGATGTGGTGGTACCAATAAGAACAGACAGTTTTTGGTAGGATGAAAAAGGAGGAAGGTGTGAGATGGGATGATGCTACTATGACCAAGTAAATCAGATCAACCTAATTAGACATGAAAATATCTTTCAAGCTATTTCAGCATTATTAACAGCATGGTGACTGGACAGTTTGATCTTTGACCGATTCCAAAGTTAAGTGGTTTGGCAACACATTTGCTGGTAATGGAATGGTTGGAAAAATCTGGAGCTGACCTGTGAACTATGTGAGATAGACATGTTGCTTTCATTGAAAGGCACAGCTTGGAGACATATCGACAGCTGTCAAAAAAACGATGGGGCGATGTTGAGGAAATTAAAATGCTTTTGTAAAATCCTATGGAACAGATTCGTTTGTGGACTTTGACTGATTTTACTATGTGGTGCATTTGTCCAAGGGAAAATGTAAATGAGTTTGACAGACTTGCAGTGTCTGGGTTTGCTGGTGGGGAAATGTCACCAGAATGCTGGATGAAGAGCACTTTTTGTGAATGGGCTGCCAAGTCATTAAGGGGACTCATTCGATCTTCAACGACAAAAGAGGATATAAAATCCACCATCAGATCCTGTCCTGAATGTCTATTTGGAGATCCAGTGCCAGTTCAATGAGTAAACGCAAAACTAGAGACAAAAAATGCATGGCAGTGACTGTGAATGGATATCACTAACCTGTGGGCCTATCTGGTTTACTAATTGGCAACCTAGCATCAAGAATATTCTGCCAACATAATCCCTTGTCTCATCTTTCTCGGGGGGGGGGGGCACTATGGAGGAAATCTTGACTGATAATGATTCAGCATTAAGCAGCAGGAGTTTTAGAATATTTACTGAAAACAGGGGTGGGGGAGTGCCTGCATTTCTGATGTACATATGTGTGTTTGGAAACGGCATTATTGATCCATAAAATGTATCACTACCAGGAAGTTCTGCACTGGTACAACAACATACCAAAAGATGATGTCCACATGACGTCTACTCTGGCTAATGCATTTTATTAGTATGATGAGGTCCAGGTAAAAGGGATTGACAGAATCCTTTCTTTAGAGTCTGTACTGAGACTAGAATATACAAGAAAGGAGAACATTGTTGGAACTCAACTGAACAAATGCACAAGTACATGGAGGATGGGGACAGTAACTGCATTAGTATGTCCCCAGACAGTGCGGCAGCCTGAGTTCTGTGCTATGTGAGGGACCTCCACCTTTTTTCCTTACACTGTGAACAATCCTGTGGAGGATGAGATCCCCATGTTTGGGGATGACGAAATGTATATAACCATTGACTATAGTGGAGATGAAGATGACCATTTCAGTTGATTCTAACCTGGGCAAGCTCAATGAAGACCAACAGTTGCCAATGGAACCATCTCAGAGTGCAGACGAGCCTGCTGTTCCACCTCTCCAACAAAGCAATAGATGAAAAAGGTTGCCCCATGGCCTCCCACTTGTGTGATGATGATATCAGGGAGGGGGGAGGTGTAGTGGCAAACCCAAGTCCCTCTCCCCAAATAACATAGACTTACCTGTGCTATGATTTCATATGTCATGGTGCCAATAAGAACAGGTGTTTTTTGGCTGGCTGAAAAGGGGAGGAAAGACCAATTAGTATCAACACTAATTTGACCAAGCCAATCGGACACAAAAATATCTTCCAGTTTTCAAATAATGAATGGTTCATTTTGAATAGGTTTAATCAGTTTCTTTGATTAATCTGAATCTGATAAAGAAAATTAGAAAATTCTTAAATCATGACATGGTGCTGAAAAGTTCACTGCCCAACCAAAACACCAATAAACTCACAATCATTAAATATTATAAATGCTAATCCACATATTCATTATATTTGTTTCCATGTTTCTTTACTATTCAAAGAAAAAGTAATTCTCTTCTTGGGAGTTTTCAACACTTTGTGTATTGTATGTACAGTAAAATGTTTATCCTGTGTGTAAGGTTTTGTGGGAAGAGAGGCTTTTGGTGATTGAATATACCAATCATGTGATGAGCCCAGAAGTTTTGGCGCAAAATACCAAAAGCCCCCACACCTTAATATAATTTCTACGAGTTCCCCTCCTAGTTACTCTCACTACCACTAACTTGAAAAAACAGGAACATAAACACATCACCTCTGATGATGGCACTTTGGGGGACTAATCTACGGATTCTATCCAAATGTAAAAAAGTTGGCCAGAAAGCTTGAAAAGATCATTAATAAAATTATTAAACAGGAGACATGCCTTTTGTTTAATTCTACACACACCAACACACACACACACAATTTTTTTTTTGTTTTTACCAAATTTATAGTGTAACTTTTTTCACCACTAATTTTATGTCTCAACATCATCACTTAAACTGCTTTACCTGTGAGAGAATCTGATTATAGAAACTAATGTCAATACTATTTTTTACTAAAAGTGATATTTATACTTCCTATCTTTTCTGTAAGTTCATATAGAATATTCTGGTTTTGAATTTGCTTTTAATATGTAAGTAAGAAATTAAGCCCTTAGAGCTTCAAGGAAGAAGCTACAACAAACTGCATGTCACTGTGCTAACAGTTACTGGCTACAGCTTTGCAGCAGCATTCAATCATCTGCTGAGTCTGGTAATATCAAAGGCATGTACAACGGCATAAAAAAAGGCGCTTGGACCATCACATTGCAAAATCACTCCTCTGAATTCAGCCCCAGCAGAAATCATTAAAGATCGATCTAAACAACTTGATCGCTGGTAGAACATTACTCAGAACTCTACGCAGCGACAACACCGTTTCTGATGCAACCCTATGTTATCTAGAATGACAACCAGTAGCAGAAGAGCTAGATATGGAACTTACAACCGAAGAACTTTGCATAGCACTTGACAGACTAAACTGTGGCAAATCACCTGGCAGCGATGGAATCACAGCTGAAATTCTAAAGTGTGGGAAGCCTGTTCTCCTAGAAAAACTCCACAAGCTCCTCTGCCTATGCTGGAGTGAAGGGGTTATCCCACAAGATATGAGGAATGCCACCATCATAACACTGAACAAGGGAGACAGAAGTGATTGCAATAACTACCGTGGTATCTCTTTATTCAGCATTACAGGTAAACTCTTTGCTAGAGTTGCACTAAATAGACTCCAGATCCTCGCAGAAAAGACTTACCCTGAATCACAGGCCGTTTTCAGAGTAGGAATGTCCACTACTGACATGATCTTCTCTCTAACGCAGCTTCTGGAGAAATGTAGATAACAGAGAAGACCACTCTACTTAGCATTTATTGACCTCACAAGCAGGAGTCGTCTCTTCCAGTTGATTGAACGAATAGGTTACCCCACAAACTTCTCCGCATTCTTCAGTCCTTTCACACTGACATGCAAGGCACCATCCAGTTTCATGGGTCCACCTCAAACCCTTTCAGCATCCGTCGTGGTGTCAAGCAGGGATGCGTGTTGGCACCACTCTGTTTGGGATCTTCTTTTCCCTCCTTCTGAGCCAAGCTTTTGGTAAAACAACAGAAGGAGTCTACCTTCACACAAGGACAGATGGTAATCTATTCAATCTTAGCCGTCTAAAAGCCAAGACAAAGGTCAAGCAATTTGTCATTCGGGATATGCTATTTGCTGATGACGCAGCAGTGGTAGCACACTCACAGGAGCACCTGCAAACACTCATGGACCAGTTCACCCAAGCCTGCCAGGACTTCAGCCTGACCATTAGTATAAAGAAAATCAAGACGATGGGTCAGAGAACTGTAAATCCTCCCTCCATCACCATCAACAACTACACCCTGGAAGCCGTAAACACCATCACCTACCTTGGTCCACCATCACCGAAAACCTGTCACTTGATACTGAACTCAGTTGCTGGATCAGAAAAGCTGCCTCAACTTTTGGGAAGCTCACAGCAAGAGTGTGGGACAACAGCAAGCTCACTATCCATACAAAGGTACAAGTGTATAGGGCATGTGTTATCAGCACCCTCATGTATGGAAGTGAAACATGGACCTTATACTCCCACCAAGAGCGGCGGCTAAATAACTTCTAACTTTGCTGCCTTAGAAGTATACTGGGCATCACCTGGAGGGACAGAATCACTAACACAGCAGTTCTAGAGAGAGAGCTCAACTCCCCAGCTTGTGTTCTCTACTGAGGTAATGTTGTTTCCTATGGCTGAGTCATGTATGTCGGATGGATGATGGATGAATCCTGAAAGAGATTCTTTATGCAGAGCTTACATCTGGTAAAAGACAGATTGGTCGCCCCCAGCTGCGATTCAAGGATGTCTGCAAGAAGGATCTCAGATGCTTTGACATTGCCCCTTCCAGCTGGGAAAATTTTGACTCAGGACCGCCCTCGGTGGCGGCAGAATCTCCGTAGAGGACTGTTCATGTCAGAAGTTACCCTGATGCAACACCATGAAGCTAAGAGGTCTAGAAGAAAGCAGCAACAACAAAGCACCGGCACATCAACATCTTCAGGACAGCCTTCAAATATGAAATCTGTGGTCGAGAATGTTTTTCCAACATCGGACTTCACAGTTACAGGAGGTGCTGTAACTTCAGGGCACAAAAACTTTATTATAGTCTCCAAGACTGAAATGCCAATACAATATATATATATATATATATATATATATATATATATATATATATATATATGACACGTTGAGCTGAAAAACTACTACGTCCTAAACAAGATTTCTTCACTCAATCTTTGGACTATATATATATGTGTGTATATATTATATATATATATATATATATATGTGTGTGTGTGTGTGTATATACTGACAGAAAATGAAATGTTTAATAAATTGTTTGATGTATAAAGCTTCTAGTATTTGGAGTTTTTCTTTGTTTTTTTCTTTGAGCAAAATGTGCATAACAGAAAATACACATAAATGTGCGTATTTTCTGTTTATACACCAGACAATACAAACCATCCTTAAATAAAATTAATTTTAAATGCAGTACTCAGTTTAAAATGCCTATAACACTTTTCCTACCAATTCTCCTCCTTCCAGCCCCCACACCCTTAATATAATTTCTACGAGTTCCCCTCCTAGTTACTCTCACTACCACTAACTTGAAAAAACAGGAACATAAACACATCACCTCTGATGATGGCACTTTGGGGGACTAATCTACGGATTCTATCCAAATGTAAAAAAGTTGGCCAGAAAGCTTGAAAAGATCATTAATAAAATTATTAAACAGGAGACATGCCTTTTGTTTAATTCTACACACACACACACACACACAATTTTTTTTTGTTTTTACCAATTTATAGTGTAACTTTTTTCACCACTAATTTTATGTCTCAACATCATCACTTAAACTGCTTTACCTGTGAGAGAATCTGATTATAGAAACTAATGTCAATACTATTTTTTACTAAAAGTGATATTGTATACTTCCTATCTTTTCTGTAAGTTCATATAGAATATTCTGGTTTTGAATTTGCTTTTAATATGTAAGTAAGAAATTAAGAAAATTATTCTGAAATGTCCCCACTCCCCTTCTAAACAGGAACATAAGAGTTAAACGACTTAAAAACAACTGAACATAAAAAGTTATCTCTTACAATTTCCTATTTGATGACAAGTTTCAAAGGAAAGAGAAAAAAATTAGAACTGGTTTTGTTTTGGGTTAAAATATCACTTGTGTTTATAAAGATGTTTTACTTGTGACTTGGCATGTTTTACTGTCAACCGAGTTTGATTACAGTGATTCCCAAGACAGAAACTTTAATAAGAAAACAATTTGGAGTAGACACACATTTAGGGTAGACCATCACATTGACAGCATAGAAGAAGCTTCTTTGATAAGATAATAACTTTCTGTTAGTAAATTTGAAGTGGTGAAACTCAGTCCCCCCCCCCGGCCTAAATAACATAGATTTGCTTGCACCATGAATTTTGGATGTGGTGGTACCAATAAGAACAGACAGTTTTGGTAGGATGAAAAAGGAGGAAGGTGTGAGATGGGATGATGCTACTATGACCAAGTAAATCAGATCAACCTAATTAGACATGAAAATATCTTTCAAGCTATTTCAGCATTATTAACAGCATGGTGACTGGACAGTTTGATCTTTGACCGATTCCAAAGTTAAGTGGTTTGGCAACACATTTGCTGGTAATGGAATGGTTGGAAAATCTGGAGCTGACCTGTGAACTATGTGAGATAGACATGTTGCTTTCATTGAAAGGCACAGCTTGGAGACATATCGACAGCTGTCAAAAAAACGATGGGGCGATGTTGAGGAAATTAAAATGCTTTTGTAAAATCCTATGGAACAGATTCGTTTGTGGACTTTGACTGATTTACTATGTGGTGCATTTGTCCAAGGGAAAATGTAAATGAGTTTTTGACAGACTTGCAGTGTCTGGGTTTGCTGGTGGGGGAGATGTCACCAGAATGCTGGATGAAGAGCACTTTTGTGAATGGGCTGCCAAGTCATGTAAGGGGACTCATTCGATCTTCAACGACAAAAGAGGATATAAAATCCACCATCAGATCCTGTCCTGAATGTCTATTTGGAGATCCAGTGCCAGTTCAATGAGTAAACGCAAAACTAGAGACAAAAAATGCATGGCAGTGACTGTGAATGGATATCACTAACCTGTGGGCCTATCTGGTTTACTATTTGGCAACCTATGCATCAAGAATATTCTGCCAACATAATCCCTTGTCTCATCTTTCTCGGGGGGGGGGGGCACTATGGAGGAAATCTTGACTGATAATGATTCAGCATTAAGCAGCAGGAGTTTTAGAATATTTACTGAAAACAGGGGGTGGGGGAGTGCCTGCATTTCTGATGTACATATGTGTTGTTTGGAAACGGCATTATTGATCCATAAAATGTATCACTACCAGGAAGTTCTGCACTGGTACAACAACATACCAAAAGATGATGTCCACATGACGTCTACTCTGGCTAATGCATTTTATTAGTATGATGAGGTCCAGGTAAAAGGGATTGACAGAATCCTTTCTTTAGAGTCTGTACCTGAGACTAGAATATACAAGAAAGGAGACATTGTTGGAACTCAACTGAACAAATGCACAAGTACATGGAGGATGGGGACAGTAACTGCATTAGTATGTCCCCAGACAGTGCGTGCAGCCTGAGTTCTGTGCTATGTGAGGGACCTCCACCTTTTTTCCTTACACTGTGAACAATCCTGTGGAGGATGAGATCCCCATGTTGGGGGATGACGAAATGTATATAACCATTGACTATAGTGGAGATGAAGATGACCATTCAGTTGATTCTAACCTGGGCAGCTCAATGAAGACCAACAGTTGCCAATGGAACCATCTCAGAGTGCAGACGAGCCTGCTGTTCCACCTCTCCAACAAAGCAATAGATGAAAAAGGTTGCCCCATGGCCTCCACTTGTGTGATGATGATATCAGGGGAGGGGGGAGGTGTAGTGGCAAAACCCAGTCCCCTCTCCCCAAATAACATAGACTTACCTGTGCTATGATTTTCATATGTCATGGTGCCAATAAGAACAGGTGTTTTTGGCTGGCTGAAAAGGGGAGGAAAGACCAATTAGTATCAACACTAATTTGACCAAGCCAATCGGACACAAAAATATCTTCCAGTTTTCAAATAATGAATGGTTCATTTTGAATAGGTTTAATCAGTTTCTTTGATTAATCTGAATCTGATAAAAGAAAATTAGAAAATTCTTAAATCATGACATGGTGCTGAAAAGTTCACTGCCCAACCAAAACACCAATAAACTCACAATCATTAAATATTATAAATGCTAATCCACATATTCATTATATTTGTTTCCATGTTTCTTTAACTATTCAAAGAAAAAAGTAATTCTCTTCTTGGGAGTTTTCAACACTTTGTGTATTGTATGTACAGTAAAATGTTTATTCCTGTGTGTAAGGTTTTGTGGGAGAGAGGCTTTTGGTGATTGAATATACCAATCATGTGATGAGCCCAGAAGTTTTGGCGCAAAATACCAAAAGGGTAGATAGATCACGGACCAGCTCCCGTATGCACATCGACTAGAAATTCTCTCCAAGAAAGCATTAAGATACCAGATATCTTCCCCATCACACTGATTAGTCCCTCAAACTTAACTCTGTACACAGGAAGGACTTTATATTGTTACTCATTGTTTTATTTGCTCGTTAATAAATTGTTAAAATTAAACTAAGTTTTAATTCATTTATTTGTTGCTGTTAGTTTTAGAATTAAATGCTATAATAACAAAATAGATGCTTTTGCATGCTGTAATGTTTAGTAAACTAGCAAACCATTACTAGTGAGTTTGAGTCTCACTGATTACCAAATACAGGTGGCCTTGTGCTACAACTAAGCAAAACTTAGTAAATAACCCCTTTGTATATAGTAAACTAAAGCAAATTTTATTTCTTTGATCACTTTATTTTTTTTAACTCTCAGCTTAAACATCACTATCATGAATACTTAAAATATCTTCATTATTTAACTGATTTGGTATCTTACAGACAAAAATAAATATACCAATACACCTTACATTTCATTATAATAGATTGGCCCAATCTATATTATATTTACAATATTTTTACCCTCAAAATTCTATAAATGAAATCATTAAAAAAACCCTAGTGTTATTCATAATTTCACTTAACTTATTTCTTAAAATTATCTGAATATTTGATTATTAAACTTTGATATATTGATGATTATTAAACTTTTATGATTATTAAAGTTATATTATAAAGTTTTTATATCCATTTAACAAAGCACAAGCTTTTTTAAAAGTCCTGATGTTGCATTTCGTACGGGCTTTATCCGGTTAACAAGAACAAAGAGAGAGGGTATAACAATGAAATCGGAAATAGATTTTTCCGCTGATAAGTATAACAAAAGAAAATGTGTAGATGGCTTATATACATAAAAGAAAGTCAGCGATCCCAGCAGAGAGGCCCCCTCCGATCAATCGGCTGGTCACGTCAAGCCCTAGCACCTATTTGATTGCCCCAACCCTATTGTCCTTATGGCAACCCCCAACCCTTTTTATCAAATGGGTGCTAGAAGGTGGTGACTGAGGGTCTTCATGTCCTGGGAATGATGTTAAACTCTATCTGATGCTGAGGTTTCAGTTTTGGAGGTTTGGTGAATGTGGAGCACCCTTTCATCACCATTTCTCCCTGGTCCATTCTGACCCGGAGTGGTAGTATCTGTTAGGGTCCTATCTATGAGTTAAATAGAAAAATGTATTTATAAAAAGAATTGCATATCTGTTAAGAATGAATTTATTTCAAAACTTTATCGGCATTAAATGACCCACTGAGGTTGATATGCCATAAAACAAACCAAACCAAACTTGGCTCTATTCTATTTGAGATTTTTTCAATGTAAAAATAAAAAAAGTTCTGTTTAGTCTCAAAAACTTAATGCTTCCTGTAAACATGTTTTTTTAACAACTGTTGTTCTTTGTATAAAACTTTATATCATTGTTATATTCTCCATCATTCCATCCATGACTTTTTTTTCTTCTTTTAAACAATCACTCATAATGTCCAAATAAATATTCTGAAAAAAACTTTATAACTGTGTGTATTAGAATAGAGAAAGTTATTTCTTAGAAAACGTCTTTTAATTATTCTCCATTGAAAGTAAATTCTTGTTTCTGATTCATTAATAATATAAAATGAATTTAGTTCAAGGACTTGATTTTTTTATATACTGAGAAGAAATATTCAATGACATATCAATTAAATATAAAATCTTTGATATTTTGTAATTCCCTTTTCTTTTTAAGTGAAAAGACAAAAAAGTGAAAGCCCAAAATCTGAGCGAGAAAAAGTAAGAAAAATAATAAATTTAACAATGGTGTCTGCAATACAGACTTAACATGAACATGTCCTGCAAATTAATCTTGAAAGATTTTGGAAGTGAGGACGTTAGAAATTTACTGTTGGATATAAATATAAATCACTGTTTTGTCCTAAAATCACAAAGATGCACTATGGAATTTTCTCATGTCCTGAGAATAATAATCTTAATATTGTATAATAAGGTAAACAAAGTTAAACTGAGGACTAATTTAAAGAAATGTACTGCTTATAACAGTCATTAACCTATGGTTTGTTATGGTATTTAGTGTTTATAACACAAACTTTATTTAATTTTTAATATTTTTAATATTTTCAGATGTAAAGAAATCAAATACCCAAAAGATCTTCCTAAGGCATCAGTTATCATTATTTATTTCAATGAAGCCTTTTCACCACTTGTACGAACTGTTCACAGTGTCATAAATCGATCACCACCTGAATATCTCAAAGAAGTAATCTTATTAGATGATTGTAGCACTAGAGGTAAGATCTTTTATATTTATCTTCAATTCATTGTGCCTTCTAAAAGGATCTGCATAAAGTTATATAAAAATGAGGTATGTGTTTCTATATATGTATTTATGTGGAGAAATGTAGAAAAATATGGAATGTTACAATGGAAGAAAATTTATTAGTCATAGTGTCGATGTTCGAACATTTTGGTTTATAAAGAAACCTTCTTCAGGACAATATGAAACTAGTCAAGG
>CM042180.1:17232846-17317218 GCA_023376005.1 Doryteuthis pealeii
ATTGAGTTACAGTTGAATGCCAAATGTTGCCAGAAATATTAGCAAAATGAACGTAAATAGTTTAAATAAAAAACAAAAAAGGTGAAGATATTCCATGCAATTGTAATAGAAAAATGGAGTGTTCCCTTGATGGTAAATGCCAGAGTGAATGTATTGTATACAAGACGAGTATACAAAAGTGATGGTCAAAATAGCAAAACCCTGGGTATTTAAATTCTCTCACTGATTTGCTTCCCTAAACCCAGTTTTACAAGTATGTACTGAGAATTTTTCAATATATTTATCATCCTGAATCATTCAGTTTCTTTTTATTTATTGGAAAAAAGATTTCCAATAAATTGTTCGTTTTTTAGTCTTTCTTTTTCTTCTAAACATCTAAATACATATATATTGTCGCCATTTTGAATTATTCATATTGTGCAGGAATTTTGTTTTAGGTTTTGTCTACAGTGTAGCAAACTAGAGTCAGTTTGGCACTGTCTGTGATGAAAGCAGCACCATGACACAATTCACTCCTCCAGAAATTTTGAAATGGCATGCTGTACTGCAAGACATTCATGCCAGAAGCTCCAATATAAAGAAATGAGCATTTAGGTGTCAATCTGAGGACAGAGCAGAAGAGTTGAATGAGTTCAATAGTGATTACAACATTACAGCATCTCTGATGATTTTGATAAGAAAAGAACTTTTGAATTTGTTGCTGAGATCCAGACCATAATTGATAACAATCACAATAAGTCAATCAGGTTCATAGCCAGCGACATGGAAGTATTTGGGTTTCTTATCAAGCAGCTAGTGCATGAAAACATTTGCTATTTCTCATACAAGATGAGAAAGGGACAATTTTTATTACAGGCCATGATGAACAAGAGGAAAGACCAAACAAATTCAAGCATTCCCACAAAATGAACATGTTTTTGTTTTTCTCAGATGAGAAAGATTTCTGCCAGGGTCAGATGGTGAACTCATAGAATTCATAGTTGGCTTGCTCTATCCTCACAGAATGTATCAATATTGATAACAAACAAATACCCACCCAGTCCTTATCATAATGTTTGGGATGGTCATTAATGATGGTGACGAAATGCCTCCATTCATCTTCCCACATGGCCTCAGACTCAACATGTAGGTCTATATCAAGTGCATGGAGGAGGTAGTGTTGTCTTGAGTAGAGAGGGTGACTGTTGGAAGATCCTATATCTAGAAACACGACTCAGCACCCTGCCACACAAACAGAAGAACCTAATGTTGGCTGTGAAGCAATTTCTGAGACCCCATCTGGCTACTTAACTTCCCTTGTGTGTGAGGCACAATTGAGTGAGAGACCAAAAAATTATGTGTAAAACCAAAGATGAACTGAATGCAAGGATAACAACAGCATTTACAAATTTAAACAAGTAGCTTGCAGGAAATTCCAAATCATCTGGAATTTGTGGTTGAAGCCAACCGTAATTTCTTTGAATAATTTTAATCTATTTCAAGATATTTTAATATGATTTTGGCAATTCTAACTGATAAACATAATTTTGAATTTTTATAATTTTTTTAATTCCATTCATTTTTAGAGGAACTTGGGGATCATTTAAAGAGTTATATAACAGAAACATGGCCAGACAATATAGTCAGAATTGTGCGTACAGAAGAACGTTCTGGATTGATTCAGGCTCGTGTGGCTGGAGCTCAGGCAGCTAAAGGAGATGTACTTATATTTCTAGATGCCCATTGTGAGGCCAGCCCTGGATGGTAAGTTTGCATTTAAAATATTTTTTTTTTAAATTAATATTTTTATTCTGTTTTTTAGTAATTTGATTTTTACCATGTATTTCAGTATGGGCATTGAGGTTTTAAAATAATTAATTTGTAAATTATAATCAGTTAAGGTTGAGTAAGTTTATCTATTCAAATTGAAGAATCAAATAATCTAGTATGATTCCATCTCACCTTTTTTATACTAAGTTGCTTGGCCCTGCTATGATAGTAGAGTATGGGGTGCAATGTATCATGAGAACAATGGCAATTCCTTTTTTTTTTTTTTTTTTAGTTATGATAAATAGAAAGCAGTGCCAGAAATTAAATGCTGTTTAATTTAAGGATATGGCATTTTTTGTGGAATAGTTTGTGAAGAAATGTTGGACATTAAACTCCTGCTGTGTAGTCATTTGGTAGACGGCAGAGATACTGATAGGTATGCGTCCTGCGTCCTGCGTCCCTGACACATAAAAATTTAAAAGAACACAGAAAAATCATATCCATGTATCAGTGTTTTTTCTTCCCTCACCATTTCAAGCTAACTGAAAATACATTTCAATATTTTCTTTGAAACAAATTACACAGGATAGGTTACAAGGTAGGAGTTAGACAGCTTTAGTTGGGACCCATATCATAAATAAAAACCCTTCAATTTATTAAGAAACTTTAGTTGGGAGCTATCAAATTTCCCGGAGACTCATTCAAAGCAAATATGTGCATCCCAAGATGCATTAAACCAAAAAGCTATCAGCATCTCTGAGGGTATATAAAATAAATTTGTCATTTAAAAGGTTATTTTATATGCTGGAATATAAAGTAATATATTTGTGTTAATGATTTTTGAATTCAGTGACAGCAATAATATTTTATTTAAAAAGTGATTTCCATTGTACATATGAATATAAAGTTTTAGATATTTTGTACAACTCCTCCTCCTCCTGCCAAATGTTTTATCTTTTAATGATATTTCTAGGAAAGAGTTTATACATAGACCATGGAATTTGGTAGTAAAAATTGAAAGAAATAAACTAAAGTGTTTAAACAAAACTTGGTTTTTAATTTGAATTATTTATCTCAAAAAATTGAAGAGGATTAAACTTTCAAGTTAAACGAAAATTAAAAGCATTGTTAATTTTTGATAAAATATATGGCATTGTATTATGTGTTTTCATATGGTATTAGTTTTCATTTCAGAAAATTAGAGAAAAAATGATTTCCTTTGGAAGGGAAAAGGTTTTATATTTTAACTCTTCTATAGAAAGAGCATTTATAGTGTAATTATTAATCGTCTATGGAGAATTTGGGGATTGAAAAGAAAACAGTAATCGGATTTCTGGAGAAAGAGAAGAAAAAAAAAGAACAAAGAGGTTATAGTTTGGAAGGGTAAACGCTCAACAGAGAGCCAGCCATTGACTAACCAATGACCCTGAACTAGATTTAAAAATAAAAACGGAAGTCTCAGGTTTTCTGTGGAGTGCGGAAGCAAATGTGTCCCTTCCCCCACCATCGGCACCACAAATGGAAGAAGAGAAAAATCAGTCTTTTTCATCTGGGCCTTCATTAGAGATAGACTTGGGTTTCTTGGGGTTCCACGGTGTGTGGCTAGCAACGAACAGTGTGCATGAATGTGATTTACAATAGAACACCTTGACCTTACCCTCTCTCTCTCCTTTTCTCTGAAAAAGAACCCACAAGCCTAGAAATAAATAAACAACCCCTTTTCGACTATACACTTTCATATATTATTTCTCTGAGCTAATGATGGCTACTACTACTAACGACTACTAGTACAACTAGTGGCCCCTATGCAACAACATTAAAATGATTTTAAAGATGAACAAATGTGTGAAAAAAAGTAATGTTCAATTGTAATATCACAAGAAAAATCAATTATGATTATAGAAGATGAAGTTCTATAAGAAGTTAATGAATGAGGATGGATGATAAAATTAGAAAATCCTAAAAATGAAATAAAAAGAAGGCACTTTGTAAAAATAGACCAAATGATTGGAACCATAGCAATAAACAAACATTACATGTGTAATAGAAACTATGATGTTGTAAAGCATGGAAATTAAGAAAATCAATCGCATACAGATCAATAGAAAGGGAAATATTAAGAATAATAACTCTAAAAACATCTTCAGAGAGCAGACTAAGAAATAGAGAAATTATTATTGGCATTTCAGTCTCGGAAGACTATAATAAAGTTTTTGTGCCCCTGAAGTTACAGCGCCTCCTGTGACTGTCAAGTCCAATGTTTGAAAAACATTCTCGACCACAGATGTCGCATGTGAAGGCTGTCCCTGAAGATGTTGATGTGCCGGTGCTTTGTTGCTGCTGCTTTCTTCTGGACCTCTTAGCTTCATGGTGTTGTGCCAGGGTGACTTCAGATATGAACAGTCCTCTACGGAGAGCCTGCCGCCACCGAGGGCGGTCCTGAGCCAAATTTTCCCCAGCTGGAAGGGTCAATAACAAAGCACCTAAGATCAGTCTTGCAGACATCCTTGAAACGCAACTGGGGGTGACCAATCTATTTCTTACCAGACAAAAGCTCTGCATAGAGGATGTCCTTCGGGAGTTGTCCATTATCCATCTGGTGGACATGACCCAGCCAGCAGAGACGATGTTGTCTCAGTAGAGAAATTGTTAAACAACAAAACTGGAAGTAGACACACAGGTAGAAAGGAGAATATCCAATGATACAAAAGGTTAGTAGAATGGTGCCAAAGAAATAACAAGTGTATTAGTAAAAGATCTAACAAAAGACACTGGTGAGATAATGGACTTTCACTTGGCAGAGACTAGAACAATCATGGAACGGATTGGAAAAGACCATAGTCCAGCAGCAATGGCTGCAGCTGCTGCTGCTGATGATAATATTGTATTTTAAAAATATTATTCTAACAAAAATAATCGGATATTTTGACCGTGAAGGCTTTAAAAATTTTTGACAACATTATAAGAAATATGAAGTTTGACCAAAATCCAATATTTTACAGTACGGTAAGGCGTCTGACTAGGAACTGCAATACTAGCCCGAGCCAACTCAGCATATGAGTAGCACAGGGATCTGTGTAATAAAGTGAGAAGCTGATCGTAGGTGTGGCATTCCACCTCAGATGCCAAAACAATCTCCTCGGTCTAGCGCTAGTAAAAAGTGGATAAATTCCCTTGCTGTTTGGCTGATACCGACTTTAGGCCACCCTGATGACTTTACTTTTTACATTTTGGGTAGTTTATGAGTCATGTTTTTGATTAAAACAATAATTATAACTATGATTTTAAATTGTACTAAATTTAGGAGCTGGTATTAATGTTTCATGTTAAGTTGGTTGATAATAGATTCTATTTATGATTAAATATTAGCTGAGAATTGAAAAGAGAAAAGTAAAGGGATTGAATTTCCACTAGTTATTTTGATGCCCAGCCACCAATATAACAAATGTTAAATACAAATAGACCAAATTTATTGATTAGAAAGACGTATTGTTTTATTCATTGAGGTCAGTAAATAAAAGATAATTGTAGTTGAGAGCCAAGTATTGTGGATTTGCCATCTGTTACTGTTTAGACAAAGAAAATATTTACATTTTGTATCTTCTTTCAAGATTTCAGATTTAGGATTAAATTTTGATACATTCTCCTTGTTTTTCTGGGTTTTTGTTTGTTTTTTCACTAGTCACATATGGTACCTGTGATGGAAAATGACATTAAGCTGTTAAATAAATCAAATTTTAATGATTTTTACTCACAAAAAAACAGAACTTTATTTGTATTTTATCTATCCATTATTTTCTGTTTCATTTCTTTTCATATATATTTCTTTTTTTAAATTATCTTTCATAAACTTTAAATATTTCAGTTAAAAGTAAAGTAAGTTGATATGTCAGGTCGCACAAAGCCCTATGGGTATTATGTAACCCCGTACTACCTGCTTTATAGTTGGATCATCGGTGACTAAACTGGTACCCCACACTAAGCTTACTTGGTGAGGAGGGTGGCTAGATACCCAGCAGAATGAAAATCAAAACCTGTGTAAGGGAGGAGGATGCTTCTTGCCCAATGGCCATCTAGCACATTAAAGTTGACATCATTAATTTCTTGACCTGACAAACAGAACAAAAAATGTCATTGTGGAAGGAAACAAAAGCAAACGAGGTTGCTGTATACAAAGATTTAGAATATGCAATATAAGGGTCAACATTCAGTTTAGTTCAATTCAACATTTTCATAGAAAAATATTTTCTCAACTAATTTTCTTAGTTTTGAAGAGTATTAATATTGATCTTTTTAGGTTTCAAGGTGGGTTCAATTTACTATATATATATATATATATATATACCAACCAACCCCTCTGCATGAGCAGGATGTGACACATGATCAATTTCTTAAACAGAGTTTAACAGGTTTGAATTCAGTTTTTTTTCCTCCTAGACTGGTTGCTTTACCAAGGTTAAAGAGCCAAGCCTATCCTACTATTTACCCATAGCTGGAGGGAGAATAGTTGGATGCATACCTTTCCTAAGTGTATTAGAACTATGTGAAATGCAAACACTCATCCAGAATTTGAACTCAGGTCACTGAGTCCATTTCCTACGATGATTACCATTACACCATGCACCTCCAGTTTACAATATAACTGTGCTTGCTACTTTTAAGGGGCATGGTGTTCTTTCCAATAGAGACTGTTGTGTAGTTTTTGTGGTAACCCAGGGTTAGAAAAAATTGAACGCAAATCAGATTATTCCCTTGTTAACCAACAACTTTATTATTGCCATTGATTTTTCTAGTAGTAACTGCTCAAAAGAGAAAGGAAAGGAAGAATGCTTTGTTTATATGCAAACTTTTAAATTAGAAAGAAAGAGAAAGAAAGCTTAAATGGATGAGATACCTGACTATTAGGCTGTTCTTTCTTCTTGTCTCTGGTCTCTCTGATCTCCTTTTTTTTCAAAACTGTTTTTCTTTTTATAGTACATCTTAAACATTTCAATTATTTCAACAAATGTTAAGGACAAATATCCCCCTCAATATTCTTTCAGGGCTATTCAGTGGTATCACAAATAAAGATTTAAAATAACTTTTCAACGTTCATGAAGTCTTGTACCATCCTGAAGTAAAACATTTTTTCATTTGGTAGTGTCTAAAAACCTGCCATATTTGATTGAAGATTTTTTAAAAGTGATAGGAGGCCTGCAGGATTTGCATGGAATAAAAAACAAAATTTTGTGTTAGAAATCTGACTAAACTTATCGAAGCCATTCAGACTTTTAAGAAGCTCAACCTTGAATTCAAAGCTCCCACCCCAGTAATGATAAAAATAAGTATTTCCTGAGTATAATTAAAGAGTATTTGAGTTTCCTTTTTGTTTATCCATGCGTAGATATAACTACTTGTACAATCATAAAATATCAGTCAGTTATTTTCCGTTTTTTGCCTACACACATAAATACACACTGAACATCTTTTATGAGCAAGGAACTTATGGAATTGCTTACAGTATATAAAATCTCATAGTCTAGCCATTCAGCAACCCACTTTAATGAATGCTCTTCATTCTGTAAAATCTTGTAGCTTACCGTGGTCAAAACATCCGAGAGTTGGTATGGTGGTGGCTGAAAGTTGTCCTCAACATTTATGGGCAGATGTGCACAATGATCAGCATTTATCGCAATCGCCTAAGCATGCAGGAAAATGTGTAGACATGTGCTGCTTACTATATAAGCAGTATGAACACTTAAGGAGACAGTCTTAACAACAATGCTTGTATGAGAAAACTAGAATAGTTTTTTTTAAAGAATTGTATGCAATCTTTATTGTGCATTGTTACCTCCTCATGAACGACTATTTAACTTTACCCATCATTCTTCCTCAGGAACTTCAATATCATCCTAGTTATGTGAACCAGATTTGGTTCTGTTAAAAAGATGTGCAAGTAAAACCAATCCTTTAATAGATAATATCCAATAACCAGATGTATCTTCAGAACATGATGTAATATAACACCTGGTCAATTGGTTTGCACCTGGAGCCCGGGCTGCATGCAGGAAGTGCGTGGGTGTCAAGTGTGGGCTTGGAAACAAAACCAGGATATGGCATTGAACTGACCTTTGGCACCTAGAGATGCAGGTGTACGTTTGACACTGTGTAGGCACAGAAAATCTGTAAGCGTAGCCCATAACCAATGAAAACAGGCTGTGTGGGTGAAGAGGTGTGTCTACAGAAAAACTATGTGGTGTCACAGTCAGGGAGGCATGGCCCTGTGAGTTGAACAATAATAAAAGGGCCTGTGGAAATCTGGTTTGGGCAGACCGAGATCAGGTTGGAGATCACTTGCAGAGAACTCCCGAAGGCTCCATGTATGTGTAACCCTTGCTAACGACTCTCAGTCTACACACAACCAAGGAAATAGAGATATAATCTTATATTTTTATGAACACAAGTGTTCCGTGTTCCTTGACAGGTCCAGTCTATAACAATGGCAGTGGTTGTGAAGAATACTCCAAATAATAGAAGTTTTATGCCAAATTTTCAAGACGATTGATATGTCTTGATACATTAGTTAGACAAACAAAATGTTAATAGGTTAAAGCAATTTGAAAATTCTGAAGTGAAAACATAATTCTTGTTATTAGTGACATCTTGTCATGTCTAATTTTGGGCAGAGACCAAAATGACCTGTCAATAAATGACCTGTCAAATATTAAAAAAACTCTTTCTATTGAATTCTGTTTGAAGGACAGGTTTTAAAGTCAATTTTGTTTGGAGATTAAAGAAGAAAAAAGGAAAGAGGATTATTAATGATCTATTTTGAAATTATATAAAGTTTAAATTACAATATTTTGTAATTATTCTCTTCAATTATTGGTTAATTAAACTTTTCAAATTTCAAATGTTTTCTTTACTTTAATTGAAATTGTCACTATCAGATTTTAGAAGTACTAGCATGAATATGCACCTTCTGGGCATTTAAATTATTTAAATTTTAATGTAATAAAATATATAAAATTAGAAAGACTATTTATTATTTCTTTTTGTTAATGGATTTCTTTTTAAGATTTATTGCCAATATTTGTGCTCATATTCATTAAGATAAAACAATTAGAAATCAATAATACTAAGTGCACATTTATTAAAATTAAATTTTTAATATCAATATGCAAATTAGCCTTCCTGTTCACACTGTAAACTGTTATTTTGTTATATATATAAATACAATTGCATATTAACATATTCTTCCTATGTAGATAAGCCCGCCATGGTGGGGGGTGGGGGTTCAGTGGCTTTGGCCCTGGATCTTTACAAGTTAATAGTGTCGATCCCAGGGACTTAAAGGGGCAGTGCTGGGTTTATTGCCCAGCGACTGAGGCGCCCCTCTTGAGGGGAATGCCAAAGGGATCGACGCAATTTTTGTTCTTTCCCACCCATGAGCTTCGGCTTGTGGGTGGGCCCACGTTAAAACGAGGCCTTGTGCCCAGCCCATACAAGTGGGGTATGAGGCAAATACCTGTAGATAAGCCCGCCCTCGTGGGGGGGGGGGTCCAGTGGCTTCGGCCCTGGATCTTTACAAGTTAATAGCGTCGATCCCAGGGGGCTATTCCCCCAGGCAATACCTACCTCCTTGATTTAAAGGGGCAGGGCTGGGTTTATTGCCCAGTGCCTGAGCCCCCCCCCCTTGAGGGGGAATGCTGATGGGATCAACAGAATTTTTTCCACCTACCACCCATGAGCTTCAGCTTGTGGGTGGGCCCACATAAAAATGTCCTTGTGTCACGCCCTCATAACTGGGATGAGAGGCAAATACCTGTAGATATGGTCAACAGTATTAATAATTGAGGTTTAGATATTAATAAAATCATGGAGAATGTGACATAAATAAAAAGAGGATTGTTATTTGAGTATTTATGTAGTTTTGGTTACAGACAACAGCTTATTTTTTAATAATAGTTTTTGAAAAAGGTAAAGGTTTAACATAAACTAGCATAGTTACTGTATAAAAATGACTGTATTATTCATGTATGGGTCAACATATCTGGCTAGGATCAAAGGGTGGTATCTGTGTGCTCTGTTTAAGATCAAAGTGTCACTCCTAACATTTCTGCTTAGGATCAAAGGGTGGTATCTGTGTGCTCTGTTTAAGATCAAAGTGTCACTCCTAATATTTCTCCTTAGGATGAGATGGTAGTTTGTATAATTATATAAAGGTAAGAAATAACACTTTTCCTTCACTTTTCAACCATTTCATATTTATTGTAAGTTTGAAGAAACTTATGAATATAGAAATGTTATAGTTTAAAAACTATAATTCTTCAAATGTCTGAAGTCCCTTTAAAAGTTGTAAGAAAAACTAAAATGGTAATCAGTAACTGGTTCTTATTCTATTTCTAGAACTAAAATCACACCCGTTTCAATACAACTCTTTATTTCACAGGCTTGAGCCTCTTCTGGCTCGTATCAAAGAGGATCCAAAAGCAGCGCTTTGCCCTGAGATTGACAACATTGATCAAGAAACCCTGAATTATGGTGGGACAGGGAGCTTTTCTGTTGGGGGGTTCTGGTGGAGTCTTCATTTCACTTGGCGGCCTATCCCAGACCATGAACAAAAAAGACGAAAATCTGAAGTAGATCTGATTAGGTAACCTCAATATCAATAGACTGGGTGCTTGTTGTACACTTACCTGTTTAATTATTTATTTGCTTACCCTCACTACCTTTTGCTTGATGCATACACTTCCAGCCTGTTGCACACAATGGTTTTGTACCTTCTAACCCTAACTACTCACAGTACTCAGTATACTACAGGTTTCTCTTTTCTACAGGTTTATGACATTTGAAGAGACAATCAAAGAGGTAGGGGAGCAAAGATGAAATTGGTAAAAAAAAATCTCTTTAAAAGAACATATCAATTTTCTTTCTTTTGTTTTTTCTTCATTTAATGATTTTCTATTTTCAGGTGTTAATAATAAAATAAGTTACTAAGATTTGATTTTTCTCTAACCATTTTTAATTTTATTTCAGAATATGCACCATTATTGTTTTAATGTAACTGCTTTGATTACTAATTTCTAATCAGAAATTAATATATAAAATAGAATGATTCATAAATATTCTTAAAATATTTAGATTTGTATGGTGATAATTAAATATTATTAAAATTAAATAACAGGAAAAGTATCATAAAGCTTTTTAAAGAAATGCAAATTAGAAGTATGCATTCTCTGAAAATATTTGGTACCATTATAGTATGTGGCCAATCTTTTGAATGTGACCTACCATAAAAAGCATATAAGGTTATAACCCTAACCCTATTTCAGAATTTTAGAATATTTTAGAATTAAATAGATCTCTGATTCATGTAAATTATGGATAATTTTTTTTTGATTATTCTTAATTACTATATACAGCTTATGACTGAATTGCATTTCTTGAAATTGAATATATGTGAAAAATAAATTCAATAAATTGCCTACTACTTATATCTATAGATATACTCTTACATAGGTTGGACACATTCAAACTGGGTTGGCCTCATACTATAACAGAATCAAAAAGGTAGGCCACATACTATAACCGCACCAAATATTTTTATGCTATAATTTTTATGCTATAATTTCCTTCCATTGAGTTTGTGTGAGAGAAGTGCTATAAAGTAAAACTAGAAATAAAGTTTTCAGAAAACTTATTTTTTCCTCCCTTTTTAAAAAAATACCAAATAATTTTTAAAAATCTGTTTTTTTTAATTCAAATATTTTTTCCCTAAATAGTAAAGGTGTGTTTTCTGGTTAAAATATTAGAGACATATTGTATGGTTACTTTATTAATTTTTTTGATCTCTTATATATTCTCAATAGAAAAAAAACTGACTATTTATCTTTTAGAGTTCATTTAGATATTATTGGAGGAAATGAAGGATTAGTGTCAATATTTCAATTAGTGTATTTATGCCTTGAAAATCAGCATTTGGTTTTTATTTGGTTTAAATGACAACTCTAAGCTCTAGTGTGAAATGATACATAACTATTTGCATTATATAATTTTAGAAACGTTTTATTCAATATGTATCAATTCTTCTTTTATAGAATTCATTTAAAGTTAATCTTTATAATAATAAAAAAGTAACCATAATGGCAGCCCCAAGAATATGTGTAGAAAGAGGAGAAAAATCAGACTGGAATTGCTGGCTCTTTTCTTTTTTTAGTCACTCATCAGATAAATCACATACAGATGGAGAGAAGTATGTGATTAAAGAAAATATTGTCTGGAAATATAAAGTAAAAAGTAAAGTTGTCGGGATGGCCTGAAGTCTGTATCAGCCAGTCAGCGAGGGAGTCTATCCCCCTTTCACTAGCACTAGACCAAGGAGATAGTTTTTTTGTGTCTGGGGTCGAGTGCCACACCTACCATCAGCTCCTTACTTTACGGCACAGGTACCTGTGCTACTCGTACACTGAGTTGGCGAGGGCCGGTATCGAACTAGGAACCTTGTGGTTTCTAGCCGAATGGTCTACTGACTGAGCTAACCCAGCCCTTACTTTTATTTAATGATTAAGGGATCAGCATGTCTTTATTCATAATTAATATGTATAGATAAAACTGTGTAAATTGATCCAGAAAATCTGAAAATCTGACCAGTTTTAGCTCTAGAAATTAATTGCAATCATTCTTTAGAACTTCTTTAAAGTTACTCATTTTTTTTTTGTTGTATTTTTGTTGTTCTCTTCTATAGATACAGAGTTGGAAGTGCTTTCTTATCATTAAATATATTATTTTCCAGGCTAGAACCATTACTTGCTCATATTAAGATCAGTCATCAGGCAGTCCTTTGTCCAATAATTGACATGATTAACTATATGACAATGTCATATGGCACAACAAGCACTTCGTTTGTAGGTGGCTTTGATTGGGGTCTTTTATTCTCATGGCGCCCAATTCCTGAATCTGAGAGAAAGCGACGTACATCTGACATCGCTTTGATTCGGTAAACATTTTATAGAGACTTATTCTTCTCAGTCCTAAATGGTTCAAATCAACATTTTTGTCTTTTGATTAATTCTAAGGCTTAAATTGGAAGTTCAGGGAGCACAGTAATTTATAATTTATTTCTTATCCATACTGTTTACAGCTGTAAAATGATAGTCTCACTAATTTGAATAAAAAGCAACCAAAATTAAGATGAAAGATATAAGTGTTGAAAATTTAATTATTGAAAATGTTTTGTCTAATAATAAAATTCAAGACAATATTGGTATTAATATTAGTGGTTAAATTGAACTTAACAGACCTAAATTCCCCTATCGTATATATATCTCCCCACCGAAAGAAAAAAAACCCCAGCAAAATCAGGGAATTAACCGAATTTAATGACTTTTCAGTGTTGATATATTAATGAATAAAAGATATAATGCACTAGTTATTTTTAAAAAACTTTTACATTTTTTCAGGTCATTTAACTTTGAACCACATATCTTTGAGAATCTGTGTTATGCCTCAAAGATATGTGGTAAAAGTTTGTAAATAAAATAACTAGTGCATTATATCTTTTATTCATTAATATTTCAACACTGAAAATTTAATTAAATTCGGTTAATTCCCTGATTTTTGGTATTTTTTTCTTTCAGCGGAGTGACATACGATGGTGGAATTTAGGTCCATTAAGTTTGATTTAACCATATTAGCAGTATATGTAAACAAAAATATAAAATCTGGCAATATTAAGAATTTGAATGGTAAAATAAATAAGACTATAGGGTTCTATTTGACCATCTGTAACCATTGCACTAAGACTGGTTTTCTAAAGGAACATGGAATACAAGTCTGAGTCTCACACTAGAATTTATTTTTTAATTTATCTCTCATCTGCATTATTTATTAATGGCTGTAGAATGATAATTAATAATAATCTACAATGTTTCATGTAATAATCAGATTCAAGATAACTTAGGATAATTTTCCAATGTATTCGATCACTTAGAATGTTTCTAGATGATAAGTGATACTGCCTTGTTGGCTGGGGCTTTAGAATACACTGACTGCATCTCTGCAGAGGGGTAAGACTCCCCCCAATGGGGCCACCTGTTGGCTGTGGGTAATAACCCATGATGTTTAAGGATGGAACCCAGGTGGCTGAGCAGTCCATGACATGCAACACTCCACTTTGGTCCATACTTGGGCTAGGAGAAGCCCCCTCTGATCAATCAGCTGGTACTAGAAGGCGGTGACTGATGATGGAATAGATATCAGTGGAACTTATATTTGAATTAAACATCTAAAATGACACTGTTTATCTTCCATGAAAGTAGCTCATTGTTTTTGTTTTTTTCATATTTTACAGTTCTATACAATCTTCGGTTAAATCGAACTTAACGGACCTAAATTCCACCATCATATGTCACCCCGCAGAAAGACCCCCCCCCCCCAAAAAAAAAAAATATCAGGGAATTAACCAAATTTAATGAAATTTTCAGTGTTGATATATTAATGAATAAAAGATATAATGCACCAGTTATTTTATTTAAAAACCTTTACATTTTTTCAGGTCAGTTAACTTTTAAACCATGTATCTTTGAGGCGTAAACAGATTCTCAAAAATACATGATTCAAAGTTAACTGAACTGAAAAAATGTAAAGGTTTTTAAATAAAATAACTTGTGCATTATATCTTTTATTCATTAATATATCAACACTGAAAATTTCATTAAATTCAGATAATTCCCTGATTTTTTTTTTTTTTTTCTTTTCTTTTGGCGGAATTTAGGTCCGTTAAGTATAATTTAACCCAATCTTCTTTATGAATATTTTTATTAAATTTAAATTTGAGTTCTGTGTTTCTAAATCCCAATATTTGCCTCAGAATTAATTGGTGACAGTTGAATTGATTTAAATTTAATAAACCTTGGTAAAATTCTGGTTTACCATATTTGGTAATTTATTTTCATTTTTGGAAATTAAATTTTTGGTACTCTTATATTTTTAGCTGGGGATAAATGCTTCCCTTGCTGCCCCCCACACCCCCTAAAATGAAAAAGTTTGGAATAGAACTGGTTCCTCTGCTTCTTGTAATTGTTGCTGCTGTTTAACAGTTCAATTTTTGTTATTATTTTTGTTTACTTAAGAGAAACTATTTTACAGATCTACAAAGGAGCTATTTTATAAAATAACTTATTTTTTTATTGAGAAATATCTCATGACTGTATGTGAATCAGTTGTATGATAGAACCTACAATTTAAATACTGAAAAAACTGTTTTTAAAATGCTACACGTTCTTCATAAGTAAAAAGTTCTTAATAAAAGTTACATTTGCACCAAACCAAAAGTAAAATAGGTAAAAATATAAACTTTCTGGAAGTTAAACAGACATTAGCATTTTCTGTATATTTGGCTACTTTGTAAATAATTACATTGTTTTGTTTTCAAAATGATGAAAAACATTAAATTATGAACTTTTTCTGATGGTAATATTGTTGAGTCATTATGCCATGTCAGTATAATGACAACTAAAGTTGATTTTAATCAGACATAAATAGGTCAATTAGGTATGAAACATAGATAAAATAAACCTAAGCAATGTTCACTTTTAAATTTTTTTATTCATTGCTTGTTATTTTTTTATAGTTATTTGTTTAGTATTATTTGTATTATTCAGACCATTGTCCTCATCTTCATTGTTATCTGTACAATGTTTTGGCCTATGTGCCCTCTGGCCTTATTCAGGTATTTCTTGTCGGACACGGGAACCATCTTTTCGAAACTCAGGACCTTCTTGTCATAATCGGGAGCCATCACAGAACTTTGGACCCGACCCTTTATTCAGTCCACAGGGGTATCATTCTCATTCTTCTAATCATAGCTGGGGTAGAGGCGTTAAGCTCTGTTAATTATTATTCTATATTACTGCTGCCCCTGTCCAGGATTGAACCTGCAGTCTAGAGATAACTGTCTCTTAGAACTGTCTTAACCTAACTTTCACTAGCCATGTGTCCAATTGGACATGGTTCCCAAGTCCGAGAAGGTTCCCGAGTTTGACAAGAAATACCTGAAAAAGGCAGGAGGGCACATCGGCTGAAACGTTGTACAAATAACAATGAAGATGAGGACAATAGTCCGAATAATACAAATAATACTAATCATTTGTTTAATTTGCTTCAAATTTTCTGATATTATGTATTGTTTATTTTCTGATATTTTTGCTAAGAAGAATGAAAATATTAATCTAATGTATAATTTTGATCTTAAATTTTGTTTTAAAATTTTTTACACACTGTTTTCATATTGAATCAATGAAAACGAAAAACTTTTCCCCAAGAAGAAAGTTTTCCAACTTGTATAAACAGCTGCTTATTTATTTGAACACACATTATTGAGGGACAAGAGAAGAGTTTAAAAATTTGAATTTGAACTTTTCTCAACCAATGGCTATTGTTAACCAAACTTTCATCAGCACAAAAATGGATATGAGTGAGTTTCACTGAGAACTTATCCTTTATCATTTCTTATCTTCATTCTTCTTTCTTCTCATAATCACCTTAGTAAGTTGCAATAAAAACTAACTAAAAGATAAAAGAAAATATTAGTCAAAATTAAAAGGATTTTAGTCATAAAAGAACTTGATCTTTTTTTTCCCCCAAAATAGTCTTATAACAGAAATTGTTCATTGTTTCACCAAAATTAACCAAATTACTATGCTTATGTTAATATACATACTATGGTTATTTCCTATAAGTCTAACATAAACAACTTATCTTGACTGATAAATTATTTATTTATTGATCTACTAGGAAAAAAAGAAGACGCGGTTAGGGTTTAGGGTTAGTTTAATGGGAAAATAAATAAATAATTCATCAGTCAAGAGTGGTTCCCCTTTGTTTATGTTAGACTTATAGGAAATAACCTATACTATTTTAGTTATTTAGACTAGGTATTTATATCTAAAACTTTGCCTTAAAATATTATTGTGGTTACTCTAACATTTTTCTTGACATCTTTATTTAAAAGAAATCAGTATTTCCTTTTAAATTTTTATTTGTTTTAATTTTTCTTTGATGAATTTGTAGATCATTCCTAGAAAAGAAAAAAAAAGTAGTAATTTTATTGTACAAGGAAATATAATTGCTTGTTGCTGTTCTTTTATTTGATTCCCTATGTTAAGGGAATAGAAGAGAGAAATCTATTCTAAATGTAAATCAAAAAAGAAATTGTAATACAAAGAATTTTACTTTAATCTTTAATCCTCGGCTTTTTTGTTTGTTTGTTTGTAAGGACACATTTTTAATCCTTAGCTTCATTTTATTGTTACATTTTATAGGGTAAAAAAGAAAATAAATTAAATGAATACATTTTTTATCATTGTAACTCAACAGGAAATTAAGAACTAGTCTTTAGAAAAATAAAATTGTTTCAAAACACTCATGAATTTAGCATTACATTTTTATAAATAATATTTCAATCATGAAAAAAAGAAAAGAAAGATTAATGTCTTTTTCAAGATAATTTTATCTGACCCCCCCCCCCCCCGCCCAAACAAAAATAATTGTGAATAATTATAAATCCAACTGTTTTAGGCTACCTTCCAGATTCATCTAAAAACTTTTTACAGATTTATAAGAAAAAAAAAGAAATAAGATCTGATTAAATTAGTAACAATTTATTGATTGCATTTCTGTCTGTCATGTTAAATTTATTCTTTATTTATATTCATTTTTATCCTCTGTGTGTGTGTGTGTTTTTTTTTTTCTCTTCTTTTTGTTGATTCCTTTAATTTCTTTAGGCTTGTTCCAATTGTTTCTCGTATCAAAGAAGACCAAATGATGGTTCTGTGTCCCACGGTGGATGTCATAAATGAAACCACCTTGGAGTATTCTTCACACAGAGGGTCTTTTGGTGGTGGATTTACCTGGAATTTATATTTTATATGGGAAAAGTTACCACATTTTGGTCCAAAAAATTTTAGGTAAATAAATGTACTTTTCTTGTAGGTGACAGGCTATTTTTAGTTGAGCAATGATTAAGTGAAAATCTCAATTTCAACTCTAGAAGTAAAATTATATTTTTATATTTGATTACATGTCTGTAATAAATCATTTTTGTCAAGCTAAGATATATAAACATTTATTCTTTACACAATTTCATATAATCTAAAATATAGTAAGGCTACAAAATGATATTAGGTTTTTAAATTTAACACACTATATTTAAGTTATAATAAATCTAGAAAAAATTTCTTAATTTATTCTGAAATAAGTTTTGGTTTTATTGAAGAAAGTGAAATCAAATAAAATCAATTTATATTTCTTTCTTATTTTCTTTCTTTTTATTTTATTTACTTGAAGTAAAAACTTCAAGTAAAAATAAAATTCAATGTTCACTTTTTGGCTCTTGAATCAGAAATGTCATTTAGCTATAAAAATGATCATAAATTGTAGTGGGTAAGAAAACTATTATACAAAACAAAAATACTTCCTTACATTGTCATCTTTTTAAAATTTAGAATATTTTTCTTATTTAGAATTATACAATTTATTTTCATAGGATTTAAACAAAATTAACTTTGATGGTCTCAATCTATTTAAAGAATGGTGTGACATGGCTTTTTACATATTTATTTTTTTAAAAAGTTGATGTTTGTCATTTTTGTGCAACTGTCATGATTCAAATTAAGACAGTATTGACATTATTGATATTATTATATATATACATATATATATATATATTATATATTCAGTGCTCTTTTCCTACTCGGTCAAGCTCTAAACATATATCTTTTTTTTTTTTTTTTACTGTTGTATAAAATCCAAGTGTTTTTGTCAATAAATTGGAATATTGGGGTTTCACCTGGTATGTGTTTGTTGAGATGTTATGTAATAATATTCTGATTAGAGAGGTGGCAGGTGAGGCATTTAAATAAGGTAACTATGTTTTATCCAGTATAGAAATTCACTGGTTGTTAAATCATCTCAAGAAACACTTATCATTTCTCTGAATTTTTTAGATGAAGCCTAATAATTTGGATTATTTGGACTATTGTCCTCATCTTTGTTGTCTGAACAATATTTTGGCTGATGTGCCCTCTGGCCTTCTTTGACTCTTCATAAACATCTCCTCCGAGTCAAGCCCCAACAGAATACTACATGACCAAAAATTGTGTATATTCCATTCCATGCAGCTGTAGCAAAGTATACAAAGGTGAAATATTCTGTCCACTGAAAGTAAGACTAGAGGAACACCGAAAAGCAGTGGTACAAGGGGAAATAGAAAAGTCTGGTATAGCTGACCATATATGGAATGAAAAGTGAAACCATCTGCCCTTATGGGATGAAATTAAGATAATAGGGAAGAACATTGGAAGAGAAGACACCTCAAAGAATCAACTCATATGATTGGCCATTGTAATCTCTTCTTAAGTAGACTAAGTATAGGGATGAATACAATATAGGAACCTATAGTTAAAAAGACTACATTAAAAAAAAACATTACAAAAACCGCAATATGAGTCAAGGTAAAAAAATCATACATATTATCATAAAGGTGAATATTCTTGGTAGAATAGAACTTTAGGTTTATAAGTTTGAAAAATTCACTCAGAATTATCCAATTGGACATATTAACATGAGTTAATACAGTTCTAAGTGACAGTTATCTCTAGACTGCAGGTTCAAACCTGCTCAAGGGTGACAGTAACATAGAATAATTAACACAGCATGACACTTGTACCCAATCATGGTTAACAGAATGAGAACAGTCCTGTGGATTGAATAAAGGGTTAGGTTCAAAGTTCCGTGAAGGCTCCCAAGTTCAACAAGAAATAACTGAAGAAGGCTGGATGGCACATTGTTCAAAATGTTGTGCAGATAACAATAAAAATAAGGACAATAGTCTGAATAATTCAAATAATGCAAACATATCACAGGAAGCCACAAATTTAAAAACAAATATATAAGAATTCTGTTCACACCACTTTTTAAATGACTTGAGACTGAAAATTAAATTTGTTTAAATTCTATAAAACCTAATTGTACAATTCTTGAAAACCAAATCTTTTTATCCAAATTTGTTTTCTTGTTCATAGATAAGAAAAACTTTTGAAAATTCAGATAGTCTTCCTTGTCTATTCTTTTTAATCAAATACACACACACACAAATATATATTTGTAATATATATATATATATATATATATATATATATATATATATATATATATAATTGGTGTAGCAAGAACATTGTTTTAGCTAAATATTTTTTAAATATCAAACACTTAAAAATCAAGTAAAAAAGCAATAATATTGTTTAATGAAACTTATACAAAAATTTAAAAAAAAAACAATCTTTTTCCATCTTTTAGTCATGTGTTCCTTTTGCTCTTCCTCACTTTGTCTCTCCCTCGCTTTGTCTTTTCTCTCTTTCTTTCGCTTTGTCTTTTCTCTCTTTCTTCCTCTCTTTCTTCCTCGCTTTGTCTTTTCTCTCTTTCTTCCTCTCTTTCTTCCTCGCTTTGTCTTTTTCTCTTTCTTCCTCTCTTTCTTCTCGCTTTGTCTTTTCTCTCTTTCTTCCTCTCTTTCTTCCTCGCTTTGTCTTTTCTCTCTTCTTCCTCTCTTTCTTCCTCGCTTTGTCTTTTCTCTCTTCTTCCTCTCTTTCTTCTCGCTTTGTCTTTTTCTCTTTCTTCCTCTTTGTCTTTTCTCTCTTTCTTCCTCTCTTTCTTCCTCGCTTTGTCTTTCTCTCTTTCTTCTTTTCTCTCTTTCTGCTTTGTCTTTTCTCTCTTTCTCTCCTTTTTCTTTTCTCTCTCTTTCTTCCTCACTTTTTCTCTTTCTTCCTTGCTTGTCTGTTTTCTCTTCCTTATTTTGCCATTTCTCTTCTAAGCTTTGCTTCCTCTCTTTCTCTTTTTGCTTTGTCTTATCTTTCTTTGTTCTCTCTTCTCTCTTTCTTTTTGTTTGCTTTTCCTCTTCTCTTTATATTTTTTCTTTTCCTTTATTTCTCTATTAAACATTACTTTTAAATGTCAACAGGAAATTTATTTTAATGTAAAATTTTATCTGATGAATTTTAACTATTTTAAAATGAATTATTAATGTTTCAGACTATTAATCTAATGTTGTGAAACATTAATAATTCAAGTCCTTTTTCTTTTTCTTTTACTGCTGTGTATTGAAGCCTTCCTCAATTATCTTTAATATTTTCTAAACTTCCATGAATATCAAGCAGAACCTATTTTCATTACAACATTATATTGTTCTCATTCATTTACTTTTTATCACTGGTATTCTTCCTTGTCACAACTTTCACAACTTGTAATTCATTTTTTTTATTTCATTTAACCATTTTGAGTCAATATATAATTTGGAATTACCTCACCCAGGAATTCAACTCCTCATTTCCAATATTTGTATCCCATAAAGCAGTGGTTCTTAACCTTTCATAGATTTTCTGGAGTTATAAGTATTCATATCTAAAAGCTCATTTGCCTTCTTTTATGAAGAGAATGTTTTGAGAACAAAATATTAAAATATATCAGATATCAAAGTTCAAAATAAAACAAAAAATTGTGTACATCAAAGAATGGTTTTTATTTGATTTTTTTTATTATCTCTTTGAATCATTTAGATGTAAGGGACATAACTCTTTTTATCTTACATTTAGTTTATTTGAGGAAGAATTTTATGAGGGTTGGCTGAAAAGTTCATAGGGTGAAGTCATATCTGCTGTTGATTAATTTTGATCAATGGGATGCAAGCACTGCAACACTGATGGAAGAAGAGTGTGGATTGCAAGAGGGACTATGTTAAAAATAAATCTCATTTGGTCACATTCTATCTAGTGTAGCTTACTAAGTTCAAAGCATCCACACGTTGCTGTGACAGTGGCCAGAAGTCATCCTCAACCAAGGGCAGGTGTGTGAAATAGTTGGCATTTATTGCAATCACTGAACAACACCTGCAAATGCATGGGCACGTGCTGCTTACTATATAAGCAGCACAAATGCTTAAGTAGCCAGTCTTTATGATGATGCTTGCTGTGAGTGAGAACTGAAGAATTTGTCGTTAAAATTCCCTTTCAATCTCATTGCATACAATGTATGGTGGTGTGGATCTTAAGCTGATTCCCATATTTGATGGTATTGGATTGGTGGAAAAGGCAGAACAAAATATGCAACATAAAATGGCCAGAGTACATCATTCCTCTAAGACTGACAGGAGGTGCATTTGCAATCTACCAGCAATTAGAAGATGATGTAAATGTGGATGCAAACCAAATAAAGATTGCCTTGTATGTTGCCTTCACAACAGATGTGTTCCCTGCATATGACCAGTTCATAACACATTGGTTGTGTCACGATGAATCCATTGATGTATGGAAGCTTATCATATTGTTTGGAGGGGTGAGTGACCTCACACTTAGGTACGCCTTAGCAAAGGGACTACTAGCCAAGGTTAGCCAATTCCTACACATCAACAATAATGAACCATCTGTCCATTGAACAGATCCAGCATGCCTGGATCTGTCCATTGACCAGATCCCAGCACATGCCTGGATCTGTCCATTGACCAGATCCCAGCACATGCCTGGATCTGTCCATTGACCATCCCAGCACATGCCTGGATCTGTCAATTGACCAGATCCAGCACATGCCTGGATCTGTCCATTGACCAGATCCCAGCACATGCCTGGGTGATCCCAGCAGGATGGACACTGGAATCAACACGTTAGCAGCAGCAGCAGACAAGAGACACAAGAGACACAGATTAAGAGTAGCCAATTCCCCAATGACCAACATACTGAAATTATGTGCTCCACCAAAAAAGCACCTGGCATGAAGAGACTGCTCCAAACATCAAACAAAGAGCAGGACAAGTATGCGGGGAATGCAACAGGAGATTCGCTGTTTCTGGTTCCATAAAGCAGGACACTTGGTATGGACCTGTCTGGGAAATGAAACAGAATTGATGTTGTCAATTTATTCCCTGCCATATCTGTAATTACAGTTCAAATTAACAAGAATCCACGTACAGTGCTTTTGATGCTAGTTGTTCCTGATCAGCAAAGATGTGCCTATCAAAGACAAAGACTGCCTTGTACACTGCCTGTCCCCATCTCATGCCTTTCAAACCACCCAGCACAGAATATTACAACATGGGGTCATCACCATTGTACAACAAAGATGTATGAGTTGCAGAGTGGGTATTATCCCAAGAGAGGACAAAGCTGCACTCCAAAGCAACCATGGAGATGCTAATAAGATATCAGTGAGATCTGAAAACCCAAAGGAATTTTTTTCTTGAAATTCCCTTTCATCTTGGTCAGCCTATATACTTTTTAACCAACCCTTGTAAATAATTACTTTATTTTTATGACTAATTTTTACATTCATCTTGATTTTTAGTTGATTTTTTACAATAAAATTTACAATAAAAAGGCAACTGAAAAATTAAGATGAAATTTCTTTGATATTTTTCTCAATATAGACAAATACTTTTTCTATAGAAGTAGAAATTTTGTGTTCATTTAAAAAAAAGTTACATTCACTTTTTAAGACATTACCTTTTTAAGTAGAATTTGGAAGCTTTAAACAGGTGAAAGAACAAAATAGTATCTGAATTATCTGAAATTATAGCACCCCAGAAAAACTCATGCTCCTTGAGAATTCATTAGTGAAATAGATCACTAATTAGGACTGTGTATATTCTAGTAGTGACCACCTCAAGTGGAGTTTAACCGGTTTGAATTCAGAGTTTTCCTTCTCCTAGACTAGTTGCCTAACCAAGGTTAAATAGCCCAGACTGCCTTACTATTTACCCATAACTGGAGGAATATGTTGGATTCATACCTTTCCCAAGGGTATTAGCGCTATGTGAACTGTAGCTTCGTCCAGGATTTGAACTCAGGTTGACGAGTCGATTTCCTATAACTCTAACCATTACACCATAGCCTCCAATTACTATAACAACAGTTACATATATACACACCCACCCTTTGGAATTACTATCAAGCCCCCATTGAGTTAATCACTGCCATTGATGTATTTTAAAGACATTTCCAATTAGAAGCAACCCTAGTTCCCTTCTATGCTAGATCTACTTATCTAAGCACTGATTTTTTTTTTCACTGTTGTTCTGTGTATATTATTTTGATTTTGTCCCATATGGATTTAAAGCTTCTCCCTCAGTCATACTCTTCCAATGTTCTTTATTTTTAGTGTTTAGTGTTCTGTTCTTTCTCACTCTTTTTCTTCTGTCAGAATTGAATAGAATGTTAAAACATGACTAAGAATTTACTTTTGTTCCATTGGTGGATTTTTATTTCTCAAGTCCATGAAAAGTGAAATTACTTCTTGATGTTTGGGATGTGTGAGTTTCTCTAATCTTTTTCTCATTTTCTATTTTTTTTTCTGGTTTAGGAGATTTTCATGTCAACCTATTTGACCTAAGGAATTATTTTAATTGTTACTGAATTTAGACCACAGGGACATAATTGACATTTGTTGGGATTGACAGTTGCTTTAAAGGGTTTTAATACTGAATATCGGTTATATAATGCACACACATGTCAAATGCAATCCCTGCTGGGGTCTACAAAGCAGGAGGCTCAAAAGAGTTCAGTTAGTTTCTACATGTGAAATGAAAATAAGGTTCTAAAATCACTGAAGAATACTAGTACAGAATTTATTATTTTGCCTATTTGAGTGTTCGTGCCCCCACTGATGATCAGAATATATGTTTAGGAATTTGTTGGATGAGGAAGATAGCTCATTATAGGAGGTCATGATATCTGTTTCATTACTGTCATTAGTGGGGCTGTAGCATGAAATAATTGCTGTACAGGGGTTGCTTTTAAATGTAGTACACATCATTCTTGGTTGGATTTTCTCTATGATATTTAGTGATTTTAGAACACAAAGAATGAGAAGTATTCTTATACTTTCAATGGTGGCATTTATGGAGTTCTGTCATGCAAATGCTGACACAAATGTCTATCCATTACCAGATTCCGGGTATTGCTATGGTAATATCTATGTTTCTGTATGCATATCATTATCAGCTGCCAATGTAGTAAACTCTTGGTTAGTAAGTTTATTGTATTTAACTTCCATAATCTGGATGCCTCTCACAACTTATGTAGATACTCTTTTATTGTTTTATTTAGCTCTTGTTTACTGGCTAGAAACTTTGTTCTTTCCACACAAATCTTTATCATTATGTTCAAAATTTCAGAAAAAGTTAAATTCTGTAATTCTTTGGATTATGCCATGATGGAGATCTTCTCTAATGGCCTCTCACGGCCTGTGGAAGCTGAAAAGAGATCTGTAATCTCATTGTCCCTTCCTATAAATTTGTTGTCTTTTAACTGCCTTAGTCTTTGCCTTCAAAACAACAAATCTTTCTTTCTACAAAATCCAGTTTATTCAACAATGTTAGAAATCCCATCAATGGTGCCATCTTGTTTTGTAAAGTGTTCTTGTCTTTCACATAGTGCTAATTAGCCTTTCTCCTTGGCTCACAAATCTCTTCTTATTTGTAGTATAGTTATGCAAAATGGAGTATGTCCATTTTGTATAAAAACATAATTATAGTTTGTTTGTTTCTTTTTTTTTTTTCAAAATAGGCATTAAACTTTAATCTAAAAACAAAGCAATTATTTTTGTATCAGCCTAATAACAAACTTTCATTTGACACTTTAATTTTTTTCCTTATTTCTGTTTATGACAAAATTCTAAAATTCAACATAATTAATATCTAGCAAAGGTATTAATGATATATTGTTTCAAATAATTTTTTTTGTCTCAGAACACTGATATTAATATCATTTATTGTTTTTTATATTAACATAGCCAAAATTATTTAAGTTATAAGTTATGAATGATACAGAGCAGCTAGTGCTAATAAAAATGTATTTGAGAAATTAAGTCCCTTAAGACTTCCCTATATTTGTATAAGCATAAACTTTAATCTGAAAAATGAAACTTATTTGTTTCTTATCAAACAAATAAGTTTCACTTAAAAAAAATAATAATCAAAATTAGATGTTGCTGAGAAATTTAAATTTTCAATATTAAAGACTTTTACAAAACTTCTGTGATTGAAATAAGAAATATTGATTTAGGAATTAATTTGCACTATGTTTTGAAATAATATCTCATTTTATTTCAGTAGGTATTTGTTTTTAATGGAAGGCAATCATAATGCTGAATGTCACTTGCCCAAAAACTGATTTAATGGAATATCTTTATGCACAAAGAATTGCTTCATCGAGTGTTGTTTCCTGAAAAAATCAGCAAACCAAATTCAGAGAAAGATAAATTTTATATATGAATCGGATTTCTTAAAACTTCTGTATAATTTCAAAATTTCAGTTATGTAAATAGTATTGTTCATTTATGATAAAATATATCAAAGAATAAAATTGATTCAAAAAGAATTTTTTAAAATGAAATAACTTTTTTTCTCATAAATTCATTGCTATTTTTTTTTTTTTTTTTTTTACATAAACTTTGTTTTAATATTATGATTTAGTTAAAAACGAATAAAAATCTGATTAAAAACAATAAAAAAGCATAAAAACATGTTTGAAGGATTTTGAAAATATCTGAAAAATATTCAAAAATGGTTTCATTTAATTTTACTTTCTTGTAAAAGAAATTATGAAAATAAGAGGCAACAATAATAACAAAATATTTTAGTTTGGTTAATAATCCTAATGGGTTGTTTCTATTTTGTTAATCTTATAAGCCAGAAAAGTGTTGCATCAGGCAACAAAAATAAAATAAGTAAATAAAACAATTAAAATATAAATATTAGAATAAATAGAATCATATGAGTTTATTGTGGACTGTGAGAATAAGAATTGCAACCTAAAATATTTGATTTTACTATTGATTAAGCACTCCACATCCTTATTGCAAAAAAACAAAATAAAATAAAAAATTCATTAATTTTCTAAATTCTAAGTGGGGAGTGGGGGTCAATAACCCCTCCTCCCACCTCATAAAAATAAGAGAAGGCTTTCCAAATGTATGTCACCTGTTAAATTAAAAAAATAAAATAAAATAAAAATTAAATAATTTTTTGAAAAAAAGTGAATATTTTTAGGATGCAATGTTTATTTTTGAAGTCCTCTGAATTTATTTTTATGTTTTTTTTTCATTTAGATATCTTTTTCGTTTTTAACTAAATCATAGAGAATTAAAAACAAATTCATGCAAATAAAAAATTCAGCAATGAATTTATCAGAGAAAAAAAAAGGTTATTTTATTTTCAATTTTTTTTTAATCAATTTAATTCTTTGATATTTTTTATTGTAAATAAACAAATACATCACAGTGTAATTTTAGAATTATACAGAAATTTTTAAAATCCTATTCATATCTTTTTATATATTATATATATTAACTTTCTTTGAATTTGGCTTGTTGATTTTTTAGGAAAATGACCCCTTCAATACAGTGATTATTTCTGCATAATGATGTTCTGTGAAGTCTGTTTTGAGGCAAGAAAGATTTGGTATTATGAACCAGACTCCTTTATCATTGTTGCATCTAATTTTCATCATTTTAAATTTACTATTTATCAATCCATTTTTCTTTTCTTTTTTTTTATTTGGATCCTACTGTTTCCTTTTTTTTCTTTTTTTCTTTTTTTCCTTGCTTATTTTTGTTTTCTGCTTTGCTTTTGGGTCTTATAATTGGAGCTCTTGCAAGTTAAAACAAAATAAAACCACATACGCTTGACTGCATTTTTACCAATAATTTTTCCCTGTTAATATGAGAATGTTTTACTAATCCTTTTAACTTTACTAACATTGCAATAAAACTCTTTCCTATTAATTAACTTTTGTTGTATGTTCATCATTACTTTTAGAAAACTTATTTTGTTATTGATATTTCTTATAGTTTTATGGTCTCTACTTTTTATAATTATGTTTATTTACCCACTGGTTTAGTTATCTTTTTTATCATCTAATTTTACAAATTCCTACATCCAGTTATAACATTTTTAAAGAGTTAACTGCCCTTGTCAATGGGGCTTAGAATATGTTGACTTCATCCCCTGCAGAAAGATCTTTCCTAAAAAGTGTATAACACTAAACTGCATCTGGTGGTCAGGGTCCAGTTTTGGAACTCTGGGGAGTGTAAAGTAGCATTTTGTTGCCATTATTCCCAGGTCCACTAACCTGAAGTGGTAGTACCTGTTAGGGTCTCATCTATGAATCATGTTTTGGAAATTATTTGTATTAGAAATAATTAGAACCATATAACTGTCATCAAATCAGCTAATGACTTCATCATCACATTGGGTCACTGTAGGCTTTTCACTCAAGGTGTGTAAGAGTAATGGGCCTTACCCTGTCCTGCTGGCTGTGTTGGCAAGGGGGTCTGCTGAATTTCATTGTCCTTCTGGTTGTCATTAACAACATTAAAGAGATCAAGTTGCTCTACTATTTTACTGCCCTGTCGGCTGAGGCATAGGAATACACCGACTGCACCTCTGCAGAGGGGTAAGACTCCCCCAATGGGGTCACTTGTAGGCCATGGGTGGCGACCTGTGATGCTTAAGGATGGAACCCAGGTGGTTGAGCAGTCCATAACTTGCAATACTCCACTTTGGCCCTATCTTGGGCTAGATTGGCAGTTGGAGAGGCCCCTCCAATCAATTGGCTGGTCACGTCAAGTCCTAGCACCTATATGATTGCCCCAACCCTTTTTATCATATGGGTGCTAGAAGGCAGTGGCTGAGGGTCTCCACGTCCTGGGAATAACATTGAACTCTATCTGATGGTGAAGTTCCAGTTCTGGAGGTTTGTGGAATGTAGAGCACCCCTTCATCCCCATTGCTCCCTGGTCCACTCTGACCCGGAGTGGTAGTACCTGTAAGGGTCCCATCTATGGATTAAAATGTATTTTTAAGAATGAATTTATTTCAAAACTTTATCGGCATTAAATGACCCACTGAGATTGATATACCAACCATAAAACAAACTAAACCAAATCTACTATTTTACCCATACTTTAAGGGAGAAGAGCTGGATTCATGCCTTTCCTAAAGGTTATTAGTAAGATTTGTACAGCAAAAAGGATGAAATTTAAATTAGTCTTTCTGATTCCATTTTCCCTACCAATAACTCTTATGCCTGTTATAACAGAATCTTCATACTTTAAAGTATAAGATAAAGCAAAAACTGGTTTGTATAATTCTTGTTTTGTGCTTGTATAATTCTTTATATAAGCATACATGTTAAGTATTTGAAACTTAGCTTTTACAATAGATTTTTGTAAAAATTATTCCTTTGATTTTGATAACAATCTGACTTCAGTAGATAATTTTATTGTAGACTGGACCTCACACTCTTAAAATTTAAAAGAAAGTTATTTTTCAAAACTAAAAAAATTTGCAGAATATGAAGCACAAAAAATTAATCAAGAAATTTTATATGAATCATTTGAATTTAACAGAATCCATTTAGTTTATTTAAAATGATATTTTTATTTAGTGTCATTATCAATATTATCAGAATCAATCGCCTGGTCATATCAATATTATCAAAATAACTCTGGATAAAATACTATTCAATTTGGCCAAATGTTGTTGTTTTTTTTGTCTTTTTGCTAAATTAAATATTTGATTCCAAATCTGATAAATCAACATTCCTATTTATTGTTAAAAAAAAAAAATTATCTTCATGAACATTTGTAAGTTGTAAAACATTTTTTATGAATGAGTAACAGCTGTTAGCTGTTAGAAACAAACACAAGGTTCATGATGTGTGTTGAATAAAGTAAAATAATTTTTAGTGATGTATCTGTACTAGAAAAATGAGATATTACCTAGTTAACTTTAATATTATTAAAATTTATAAAGGTTCATTTTACCTGAGTGACATAGATATATAGATTGGCAGGTGTAATAAATTTAAGTTTGTTACTAAAATGTATTGCAAATATTTTTGATTGACTTGTATGAAATGAAAACCACTTTTTTTTAAATTTGAAATAAATGAAATAAAATACATGTTTAAATTTCCTGATATCAAAAGCCTTGATCATTTATAGATATGACTATGCACTTGTCAAAAAATTGAAACCTATTGACAGAAAATCTATTCATTACATGCTGTTCTAAAATGCCATGATTTGCTATAATTCTTTGATCAATTTTAACAGAATTTACATTTTTATAAAAGAAAAGCCAGAGAAAATGTTATGATAAAATATTCTTTATGTATAAACAGTAATTCATGAGTCCATAGATTTATCCACCTTGGTCTTGCGTAAACTCTGCTTTGGATACATATTTACCATTTCATTTTCTATGTGGGATACATATATTTACCCAACCCCTTTTTTGTTTTATTATGGTGTAGTGTTTGCTATCAAGATATCCATGTTAAATTCTATTCCACAAAGTCCAATAGGAATAAGTGAAAGGCTCATGAGTTGGTATTTACCTTTGACAAATAGCCAATATGCAACTCTGTTAAGTGTTTATGCTCTCACTTTTAATAAGGAAAAAGAACCAAAATAACAGTTTTACTCCCAGCTCCACACTTTATTCCAAACCATTTCTTGCAAAAACAAAATTATCCTTCCTTGCATCTATACATAGGTCAAATTATACTGGCTGTTTGTTTCTTATTGATGTGGTAACAGTGGTTCTATATACACACATATAGAACTCATTTTGGATTTACTAATAGATTTTTGCAGAGACTTGGTTATTCATTAACACTTTTTAATGATGACAAAGAAAGTGTTTTCCCTATTGAAGTGGATTTAACATAATAACTGGCCGGACTGTTAAGTATTGTTTTAATTCTGTGTCAATACATTTTATCTTTTGTCTGGTTAATTTGCCAATGATATTACAAACAAGATTGTTAGATTGAAAACAATATTTTTATCACTTCATTTAAAAGTTGGAAGTCCAATTCAATTTAAACATTTATTTGGATCAAAATATCAAAGACAAGATCACCAATGGATAAAAACAAATCTACTATAAACCTTTTATGTAGAGATAAGAATCAAATATCTTAATTCTTTCTTTCTAGTCAAAAAGCAGAAGATCATTTGGTAAATAAACTCACAATTGATACAGATTCAGTGTTGTTGACAAACATTTCTAGATGAGAGTAAACTATAAGTCAGATTTGGTGGAAGCTTTTTATCAGATTCTTTTAACAAAAAGTTCCATGATGGCGGCAGTGGTTCACCATTTTATGAAGTTCAAGTTGATATACACTCAGCAATAGGAATGCAGGATCCAAGACTGCTTGGGTGTATTAGGTGTAGTTGGGGTGATACTATGACTGAAGAGCTATTTAGTAATTGACTACATATGCTTAAATTATCAGCTTAAAAAATTGTTATTTGTCCAAAGACAATAATAATCTTGCGTTAGATTTGATCTCAAGAATAAGTGGTGACTGGTCTGGGCTCCCATAACTTTTTTGAATGTACAAGCAATTTGAGACTTTTTGGTTTGTTCAAGATACTCTGCAATCTAATAAGATAATTGCACTGTTCAATGTATCTGTTGTGGATTGTTATGTGAATGGCATTGGCGTTTATATATTCTGAGAAATGCATTTATCATGAGGGGAAATATAGTACAAAGATAAAGAAATATAAAATGCTTCTATATGAGATTGATGAGGCCTTGTCTATTTCAGCCACAATAAAACATTTTTGCTCTTACATTATTTAAGTGATCAACTGTACTTGCATTTTTACTGATATTAAAGCATATAGAAAATTTCATAGAGCTATATAACCATGTTTCTTTCAATGGTTAGCAGATACCAGGTTCTTTTACAACATATTACAGTTCCTACTAGATTACTGAAGTTAAACAGTAATGAGCCTGTTCAATACTTAATTGGGTGACCTCTTAAGCAACAGCAAGTACTGTAAGCAACCTGAGTTCTTTGTTTATCAAAATGATTTGAATCGACATTAAATGAGCCCAAAAAGGGTTGATATGCTACAAAAAAACAAAAAAACAACCAAATCTTTCTTAACATTTGGCTAGATCTTCTAATATTCTATCAGATGTTGCCAGCAGAAATGTTCTTAGTTACTTTCAAAATAACTAAGAACAATATTTCCAAATATGTTAAGATCCTAAAACCTTTTTGTAGTGGTACTGTACAAGATATACTTTCTGGAAAATTGCAACTAACCTTTTAGTTAACATTGATACAGGCCTAACTGAAATATCTTTTTCTTTGTTGTATTTGTGCATGTAGCGGAAATAACTGGCATAGCGAACAGCCAGCTATCTTTGATGAGTCAGCCCATCTCCGTTATTCAAAAAGACAACATGTGGTATATGCAGGCGGCGTATAGTTTGATGCAAACTCTGATCCATTTGATTACGAAGATGGTCAGTCATAACGCCAGGCTGAGTTTGCATATACAAATTGAGTAAGGGTTCCATGGTAAATAAAAGGAGATGGATTTCTCTGAGAGGGGTGACCTGCTAGCACTATTACTATGCGTGACGACAACCAACTTAGTACTTTGATGCTCACTGAGTTACCTGTTTTGTGCTACCAAGAGGAAACCTGATTACCAGTGTTCATTTCCTGGACTTAACACCCTGTTATACTAGTATAGGGTACTTGTTAATCTAAGAAAGCAATGAACATTAAACATATAAAGAGATATCAAATAATGTAACTATAGCTAAGTATGGTCTTCCTCTGTTCATTTGTCAAAGTTGTCATCGTGTGAGAGCTTGCAAGCTTTTGTAACATAATGTCAGACAAAGACTGATCCTAACTTGGTTAAAGGTGCTGATTTACAGGCAGACACCTTTCCCATAGAATTACAAAACTATGGAAGTCTAACCAAAAGAAATAATACTACTAATCTCTCTCGGTGTCCCATTCATGAATTTCATTGTTTTTTTGTTTTTGTATTATCTAAAGTTTAGTATAAGTACAAATGACCTGATGGATACAGAATTGGACTGGCTGGTTTAACTCAGTCAATAGAGTATTTGTCTAAGAATTACAAGGTTCACGGTTCAATACCAGTCTTAGCCAACTCAGCTCATGAAAGTTTTGTTAATGTGAGGTTTCCTTCTCAGTAAAAAAAGACAAGAACCAGTCATACATATTTACATTTGTAACGAGAATGAAAATAAACTCTCGGGGGGGGGGGGGCACAGTCAAGTCTGACACATATGCTCTCCCAACTGACAAAGTCTTCAGTCTGCAACAATCTCTCACAAAAGTACTACTCTCTTCTTAACAGCAAAATCCTACTACAGTTGTCTCTTCCCCCGGTCTGGGAAGGCAGGCCCTTAAATACACAGTAACTGTGTACATCCAGGCTACTTACCCATGCAGAACTTTGACATTCACCAGCACTTCAAGTATGTGTCAATCCTCACGACAATACTGTTTACATTCGGGTTACTCTGCACTGCTCGTGCGGAATGTCAACAGCATTTCAGCGATGAGGAGGTGACGAGTTCAATTTCCATGGTCACTCGACACACTCCTCCTCCTTCGCACAGGCCAAACATGATGTGCTTTGTTCATGGGCATTGGGAATCTGCTCGTCCACAGTTCTGCCCTTCAATTTTGCTACACTCCCCCATGATCTGATGATCCCATAGAGGACAACTCGGGGTGGGTCTCTTGAGTCTAGTGCACCTTTGTGGTAATGGTACTTCCTCCTCGGACGACTCGTTTGCAGAAGTGTCATCTGTTGTATACACGTTTGTTTACCTCCATGGGATTTTGCAAATCAGAAATCATTATTAATTTAAAACTGGTTAACTTTCAGACTTTTTGAGAGCATTTTTAGATTCTTTGGGCAAAAATACTTTTATAAACCAATTTTCAGTAGCTCTAGAACTCATTTTACAGACAAAAATAGATTACAAAAAGTTTTGCGACCAGCCACCCAATTTGAAAAAAAATGTCAGAAAAATTAAAGTGAAAAATTTTAACAAATTTTGACAAATTTTGTAGCTTCACTTCTGAGCAAAAATCAAACTATCTTTTTGGTACAAATAATGTTCAATAGATATGAAATAATAATAGAAAAAAATCTTTGCCACATCGGGATATTGATCTCGTTATGAAAAAAGCAAAAATCATCAATAACTTAAAATTGGTTAAAATGCTTTTATAAACCAATTTTTAGGAGTAAGGAAGCTCTAGAACTCATTTTACAGACAAAATAGATTATGAAAGTCACCATTTTTCATGACCCACCTCAAAAAATCAACATAACTCTGCCAATTCTTGGAATTGGAAGCTCAAATTTTAGGGAATGTCTAACTTTAACATAGTCAACGCCTGTACAAAATTTCAGAAAAATTGAAGGGGTGGGTGACATGGCTTGGTTGATTTGACATGGAATTACCCAATAGGTTTAGTTTGAATTCTAAAGCAGCCAGAGGCCAGATAGCTGAAAGTATGTGTTGGTTAATTAGTCTATATAATCTCCAAGATGCAAACTCATTACAAATATTTAATTGGACAACTTTTTGTGTTATGTAAAAAAGTTTGTCAGTTTCCAGCTAAGAATTTTAGAGTAGAAAGTAAAATTATCTGAATACTATTATGTTCCAATAGGATTAGCAGACAGCAGATAGACCTATTGTGTTGCCCTGTCGGTGGGGCATTAGAATACACTGACTGCACCTCTACAGAGGGGTAAGACCCCCCAATGGAGCCACCTGTTGTCTGTGGGTGGTGAACCATGAGGCTAAATGGTTGGAACCCTGAGCAATCCATGACATGCAACATTCCACTTTGGCCCTTATTTTGGTGGTCAGAGAGGCCCTCTCCGATTAATCGGTTGGTCACCTAGTCACCTATATGATTGCCCCAACTCTATTGCCCTTATCGCAACACCCAACCCTTTTTATCATATGGGTGCTAGAAAGCAGTGGCTGAGGGTCTTCGTGTCCTGGGTATGACATTAAACTAACTGATGGTGAGGTTCCAGTTCTGGAGGTCTGGGGGAAGTGGAAGACCCCTTCATCACCATTGCTCGGACCTGGAGTGGTAGTACCTGTTAGGGTCCCATCTATGTGTTAAATAGGAAAATGTGTTTATAAAAAATTGAGTATCCATTAAGAATGAATTTATTAGAAAACTATGTTGGCATTAAATGACCCACTGCGGTTGATATGCCATAAACCAAACCAACCTACTGCGTCCATTAAGAAGATTGTATTTAAGGACAAAAATGAAAATTCTTATTTAACTATTCAGGTTGTACAACCAACATGTGTATCTCATAATGAGTTACTTTGTGAATCACCAGCTGTTTATTAATTTTGTCTTGAAATTCTAAAACTATTTAGCATATTTGATATAAACAATACATTAATGATTGGAGATAATCCTACAATTGCTCATCTCTCTGTTGTTCAAGCTGTGACTGTTGAACCTGTAAAATGCAGATCTACCTGTAATTGGAAACATCTTATATATTTTAATGATTATTTGATATATAAGAACATTGTCTTCTGACAGTTGGAATGTCATGTTGCTGTAGACATTTACATTCTTATCTTGTTAATTTATATTAATTGATATTGTGTCAGTGTCATGGGAATTTTTCTGAAGAAGATATATATATATATATATATATATATATATATATATATATATATATATATAGCTACACATAAATTAAGTTGGATTATTATTAGAGTATTATTGAAGAAGAAAGGTGATTAAGCTAGTTTATATGTAAATTAATCCACCTTAGTCTTGTGTATATCCAGATTTGTATGCAAATTCATCTATTCTGGTTTTGTGTATAATACTTATATTTATTCCTTTTTTTCCAACTGGGACAGACCTTTTTTTTTTTGGTTTATGCAGATGGACTTGCATATGCACCCCCCCCTTCTTCATCATAGTACTACTGAAAATTGGATTCTGAATTTAATTTTTTTGCTTACCTTTGAAAAAACATCAATTGGAATATTTTTTCTTTTTAATAATCTGGAGCCCTGTCAGCTGGGGCTTTAGAATACATTGACTGCACCCCTGCAGAGGGGTAAACCTCCCCCCAATTTGGCCACCTGTTGGCTGTAGGTGGCAAGCCATGATGCTTAAGGATGGAACTAGTGGCTAAGCAGTCCATGACATGCAACACTCCACTTTGGCGCTTACTTAGGCTAGACAGGTAATCAGAGAGGCCCCCTCTGAACAATCAGCTTGTCATATCAAGCCCTAGCACCTATATGATTGTCCCAATCCTATTGCCCTTATGGCAAGCCCCAATCCTTTTTATCATATATGTGCTAGAAGGTGGTGGCTGAGAGTTTTATTGTCCTGGGTATGATGTTAAACCCTACCTGATGGTGAATTCTGGAGCTCAGGGAATGTGGAGTACCCTGTCATCACCATTACTCCCAGGTCCACTCTGACCCTGTTAGAGCCTGTCTATGGGTTAAATAGAACAAAATGTTCCAAAAATGTGTATAAGGAAACCCATCAACAATGAATAAAACGTCTTTGGCATAAAATGACCCAATGGGTTGACATGCTGTAAAATCCAACCAACCAACAATTTTTAATAATCTACTAAAAATCAACTAATAAATAAAATTAAAAATCTTTGTGTATTATTCTCCAGTTATTTTCTGAAAATTGATCAAACTATTTTTTCATGAATTAGGTTTTGTCAATAAGCATCACTTTCTTTGACAAGTGCATTTGTCTTTGTATAAAGTCTTCTTTTTTTTTCTTTTTTTAATATAAAAAAAACAAATTTAAAAAAAAAAAAATCCTTATCAATTCCAAAACTTGAAATCTGTTCTGATTGATTTACTTTTCGTTTTTTCTATCAACCTAAACATTTGATTTGTCAAATAACTTTATTTTCTAGATCTCCCACCATGGCTGGAGGCCTTTTTGCTATAGATCGAAATTTCTTCTTTGAAATTGGAGCTTATGACACTGGAATGGAAATCTGGGGAGGAGAAAATTTAGAAATTTCATTCAGGGTAAGAAAGAATATATCAGGTTGTTTAATATGAAATTGCAGATTTATTTTAACAAAATGAATCTGGAAAAAAAATTCATAGAAAAATTATTTCTACAATTAAAATATTCTCGTTTGGCCTCTTTACATTTATTTCACCTTTGCAGCAGGTTGAATTTTACTTTTCTAAAAATTACCTCATTCAAAAAATTGATAAATTCATTGAAGAATTCTTCAATTTGATCCTTATTGAAGAAAAGATGCTTAAAATAAATGGTAATTTGTACATTGGACAAATGGTCAGGTTGCAATAAAATCTCCATCTTCAAACTAATTCAACTCCTTTTATTCAATGTAAGAACAAGTAAAAGATATAAATAATAATGTTTGTCTATTGGCCAAAGCTTAAATAATGAACTAAATAATTTCTAGTGGTGAAGGGTTGTGTAGAACCAGCCACACCTTTTGGATGAGCTGATAACAAAAGAATGGTGAACTAAAGTACCACAGGTTCTCTGGACAAAACATCCAAGTTTTGAATTTAGAGGTTTTCCTTTTCTCAGATTAGTTGCCCTACCATGACAAGATAGCATATTCTACTCTAGATTAGACTAAGCCAAGCTTAGCAAATGAACTACACAAATTGGTGAAAGGTTTGTGTAGAATCAGCCACACTTTGTTGGATGATCTGATGATAGAAGAATGCTGCCCCAGTGTGCTACAGATTCTCACAAAAACAAAAATGAATCATAATTGACAATACTTCAGAAAGTATAAATCTATTAAATCTAATACTATGCTTATCCATTGATTTGGTAAGGTAACTAAATTGTAGCTTAACAAATGAACTATACAAATAATTTGTTTATAGTGGTGAAAGGTTTGTGTAGAACCAGCCACACCTTTTGGATGAGCTGACAACAGAAGAACGCACCGTTCTTCTGTTGTACAGATTCTCCCAAACAACACTTCTCAGGTTTTAAATTCAATATCTTTACTGGCTGTCCTAGCTAGCTTTATTTCCCCATAGCCGTAGAGAGAAAAGATAGATGCATACTTTTCCCAATGGCATTTGTGTGAAGTGAAATGCAAACAGCCTTGTCCAGAATCTAAACTAAGTCTATTTTCTTTGACAATAACCATTATGGCATCTGTGCCTCCAAGAAAAAAGAAAATGGGCAGAACACAACTAGAAGAGAAGATAAAATATAGTATAAAAGAAATCAACAATCATCCCAAGAAATAACAAGCAGAGTAGAAAAAGACTAGAGATATAGAATAGCAGAATTTGTGAGTAAGACTTAATACAATGAAAGTTCTTATAAAAGGAATTGATAAAAGCTTTTTGTCAAGTTGTTGACTCCAAATAATTGTTGCTGCTGATAATGATAATCATCATCAACATCATGTGGTAAAATTCCATTTTTTTATTCATCAAAGGGGGTTGTGTTAGTTTTGAGTTTTGAAAGCTTATTTTGCCACTCTGAAGGAATTTAGCAAAGAATCACTGTTTACTTCTAGGGATGATAATATACCTTCACTTAATCTTTCAATTTCTTGTCTCTATTCAGCCATTCTATAGATTTTCTATTATTTTACAAAATTCAGTTTTCATTACAACTGATAATGATATGCACAACTGGTTTAATTGTATATATCGGAAAAATTCTAGTTGAATTATCTGCCCATGGCACCAGAGTGCGAATAGCCAATATCGTATATTGGCGCCTAAATTAAATTCCATGATGAAAGTCACTTATCGTGTTGGGCATTCAACTAGCGAGTCGTCTTTTCCTGTGCTCCCTTTGCCTTCAAAAACAAGATAAGTCTTGCAGCAAGCGCCATCAAGTTTGCGACCTTTTTGTACCTTTTTGAATATGTTTTTTTTATCTTCAATTGTTATTCTTGTTTTCTTCATCTGAATTATCTGCTTGTAAATTGGGAAATATGAGTCCCACGAATTCTCATATATGCAAGTAATACAAAAATCTATTTTCATAACTTTAAAAAAAGGTTGATGAATTGAAATTTGTCATTTTTATTCATTTTTTTTTTTTTTTTTTATTGCTTTTAGATTATTATAAATGGCATTGATCAATATATTGAATTTTTTTTTTTAAAGTATAAAAGATGTTTTAATATTTGCTCAACATCTACTTTAAGATAATAAGAGTCTTGTAGTGAAATTGAAAGGCAGAACCCACAGACTGCTGCCTTTGATGAGCCAACTACAGTTTGTCATTCAAAGAGGCAACGAGTGGTGTGCTGTGTGTGTGGGTATGACAGTGGATGCTGACGCAAATTTAGCAACCGTCCATGACTGGATAAAATACTGGTGATGAGCCGGTTGAATGAGAAAAATAAAATATGACGAGCAAAATGGCCTACCTTAAAGTTCGAAACAAGCGCAAAGTGTTTTGCGTGCAGAGTGCCGGAAGTAAAAGAAAAAAAAATAGAAGCGTGAGCAATTTATAAGTCACGAATCTCGTCGCTGGCGAGAGGAGATTTGTAGCATATGCAAATTTCATCCAGCCAGAACTGGTATAAAAGGAGATAGACGGATAGAACAGGGGAGCATATTGTTGCAGAGACTGAAAAAGACAGGACCAGTTGGGAGTAACTAAGTTGAAAGAATTGGCTCGAACAAGTTTTCTTTCTCCTCTTTACCATATATAATGATATTAGAGAGAGAGATGCACATTTTTGTTCTAAAAGAGATTCGTGTCATTTCTTGATCTCCATTTGCTAATGGGATTACATAAAGTTTTTTTCAACATGACTCTGTAACAAAGTCTTTTATATAATGATAAAATTGACTCTTTTCATCTCTCACATTAGATATTTGTTGAATTAAGATGCATTTTTATCTTTAAATGCACAGAAATTAATTTAATTGATTGGAAAAGAATGATAGAAATCATATACAGAATATGATAATTAATTGCATAGAAGAAAAAAGGGACAGGTATCCTATAGGCACCCCAGCTGGGAACTGTTTTGAAAAGAACCCCTTTTGCTTTTCACTGTAAACTCCTGGTTATTTGTTTACAAAAAAACAAACGATTTTTTTTTGCATTAGAATATCACTGTAAGATTTTTTGTTCATGTATATTTAAACCCAAAGGCATGTTTTTATACTAAAATAGTTTTCGATTTTAATAAAAAAAATTAGGATAGGAAATTTTTTAAAATTATAAAACTTTAAATGAAAGACACATTTTTATATTAAAATAGTTTTTATTTAATAAGAAGAGAAATGTAGATATGTTTATTTAAATGAAAATAGTTTTTATTTAAAAATATTTTTATGTTTATTTAAATTAAAGAATGTTGTTAGGAAATGGTATCACACAATTTGTAAAGTTTATTTTCCATGCGCCTCGCGTACCACAACTGGAAATGTATGATGAAAAGCAGTAGGTGTTTTTTTTTTCAAAACAGCTTCCAGCTGGGGTGCTTATTAGATACTTGGTCCCAAAAAAGTATGTAAAAATAAAAAACTAATATTACTAATTTCCTAAGTAGGTTAAACATGTGGGTCAGTAGGTCAATCAGCCTAGGTTTTATCTGCAGATATACAATTTTCATTATTGGAAAAACCATGTTTGTTTATTATAATTTTAAGGCGTTGAAAAGGCTCTATTGTTTCAAATGATTTGCTGTTGGCAATTATTGGAGCAAAATTATACTAAAATTATTTGAAACAACAAAGTTCTATTTTTTATTAAGATGAAATGTTTTATTTCTCTTTAGTCTTGATAATTTGTATTATTCAGACTATTGTCCTCATCTTTATTGTTATCTGTACAACATTTCAGCTAATGTTTCCTGATTATGACAAGAAATACCTGAAGAAGCCTGGAGGGCACATCGGCCGAAATGTTGTACAGATAACAATGAAGATGAGGAAAATAGTCCAAATAATACTAATTAAATTTTTGTTTTTTTTCTTTCTTTCTTCATGTTGTTGATTATTGAAATGCTGATTGTAACTCTAATAATAATATTAAAAGTAAAATTTATTTAATTTAGATATGGATGTGTGGTGGCTCTCTAGAGTTTGTTCCTTGTTCCAGAGTTGGGCATATATTCAGATCCTCACATCCATATGGATTTCCAAGTAAGTATCTTTGTTTTCTCTTTATTCTGATGGGCAAAAATAGGTGGAGTAAATTTTGAGTTTTAGCTATGAGTGATGTCAACTGAAGTCATACGTTATACAAATATCTTAATTTGATTAATCATTAAATCCTGTATTTTTAGATGATATGTTTGTTCATTATTATTATTAATAAGTTTTCAGTATTTTCTTATGTCTCTTAATTTTTAATTTGAAAAAATTGTTTTTCAAAATTGCAACTAAATTGGGTTTTCATTCTCTGCTGGTTTGGAACAATAATAAAACCTGTGTTCTGAAAATGTTTTTTTTGAATTTGAGTCTTTTCAATCAACAACAGTAATCCCTTTCCCGCAACAGTTTGTCTGCCACCACAGTAATCCCTTTCCTCTAACAGTCTTTCTGCCTCAATAATCACAGTAGTCCTCCTTTGTACCAAATTTTACCACTCTCGCCATCCCTCATTTATTCTGCCAGTGTCTGTTGCTTGTTTTTATTACCACCTGCCCAGCCACCATGCACATTACATCTCATGCCATCCAGGTCTCTCATATACGGCACAGGAGATTCTTTACTGCTTACATCGGGGGATCAGCTATGCTCATTACAATGAAACTTGAACCCCTGTTTTCTTGAAAGCTCGCTTAAATATGCACCAACTGAATACTATAAATAGATTGGTGTCTACAGTAACTCAACTGAAACATTTTGTAGCAGGTGACTACAGAGACCGAACTTGCAACCTCCTGATCATGAGTGGTGACTCGTAATTTAAGGAAAACACACTTCCAAGCTTCAAGATCATGTTGGTGCATATGCAAATTCCTGACCTCATTTTTATATTTATCCATAGCAAACAAGTTAAATTGATTTTGTGAATCAAGAGCTTTCTGTTTTGTTATGGTCTTTGCTTTAGATTCATGAATGATTAAGTTTTTCTACATAATTTACAGGTAATGAAATCAGTTTTGTGTTAATGAATCACTTCAATCTTTGGAGATTGTTTTGAAAAAATATATGGAGCATTCATGTTTGATTCATTTAAACAGTTCTTTTCCTTTGTTGTTAATTTAATGGTTGTTAATACATCAGGTATGACTGATCACTTATACACTCACACACACACACACACACACACATATATATATACACATATATATATATGTATATATAAAGAAGTTGCTACCCAGCATCACCAGAGATGAGAGGAAAACAAAAGAAAAAAAAAACTGATGTAATAGTTAGCAAGCTAGTCTTGCAGATCTATTACTACTGAATAGCAAGTTTGAATGTTAGCTGGATGCCCCATAAAAATCCTCATGCAAAAATGACCTTGCCTTGGTGGATATCAGGAATATTATTTTTTTTTTTTAGCTGGGTAGAGGGAATGAAATTACATATAGTAAGAAATTTTAATTCAATAATTTACAATTTAAAAAAAATATATGAGGTGATTACTTCAATTAATATAATTAATATTATATTTCAAAGCAGAAAAAAAACATACCGAAAAAATAAATAAAATAATTGAATTAACATAAAACAACTGCATTTAAATTCAAAATAATTCTTTAATTTAAAGCATAAAAATAATTTTAAAAATATCTATTTGTTAGAGATACAAACAACAGGCCTATAATAACCACAATTTTAATCATTTTCTTTCCATTAATCTCTTGCCTAATAAATGTACTATGAGATTCAGGTTTTCATAAAACATCACATTTCACTAAATTAATTGGATTTTATGAGAAATCTTCAATATATAAATATTTTAACTTCATTTTATATTGAACAAATATTTAAAATTTTTTTTTTTTTTTTTAAGATATTTGATTTCGAAAAATAAATAAATGATTAATCTTTGAGAAATAAACTGTTAATTGAAAATATTATTTGTTTGACAGGCTTAATTTAGTCATACCATTAGCTGGAGCGCCTCACATGGTTTGAATTACAGACAAACCATTATTAGTGAGTTTGAGTCTTACTGAGTGCCCCATACTTCCAGTCCTGTGCCATAATTAATCAAAAACTTAGTAAATTACTACCATTAGCAAACTGCATACATTTCTTTCTTTACTCTTTGCTCGTTTTCCACTTCTTCTTTTCAACCACCTGTTTTCTAGTTTTGTTTCTCACATTCACTAACATTATTGAAATGTTAATAAAAGGAAAAAAAATCTATACATATTATCTTTTTCTTTTGCTAAACTTGACAGTTTTAATTTGGCTATATTTATTAGTTTTAGTTTATAAAATGAGGCAATTGAATGCCAGAAAGCAGTATCTCTAGTTTTATATTTTACTTCTATTTGTCTCCTTCTTTGCTTATTAGATCTCTTTAGTTTTCTTTTTTTTTTCTTCATATATTGTTTTTTATCATTAACTAACTCTGTCTTTCACTATCTGTGTCTCTCATAAACACAATCTTTTTAAGAATTGGTCACTTTTTATCTCTCTCTCTCTGCTCTCTGACAATATTTCCTTCTCATTATCAGTTAATCTATTTCTATCAAAGTTTGGCTTAACTGATTCCCTAGAAATTTATAAAATTATGTAAAATAAAAGTGGCCATTAAACTGACTCCTCATTACAAATACAGTGTGGGCTTGTCAGTATGCAACGGCTCAGTACCTAGAGTGAGATCCTAAATAGAGAAAAAGTAATTTGGATTTTTTGGACTGTTATCCTCATCTTTATCATGATATATTAAAAAAAATCAGAAAAATGAGAGAAAATGAGGTACTATATGATATACAAAAAGAGAGGACACAAGTTACCATATTTATTCATGTAATACAATAGATCAGTGTTTCTCAACTGTGTTCAGCTTGATGTGAGTTCTTTGTGACCCCCACCCCCCAAAAATTGTACCCCCCCACCCCAGGAGGCAATATGGCCCCATTGAGAAACCCTAATTTAAAGAATAAATGAGGAGTTTTAAATTTTAAGAAATTGAAAACTAAAAATGGCTTCTTTGCATAGATCAAATTAAAAGATACAATAAATTCCTGTTAACAAAATGGCTTAGATTTATTTATCATTTTAACTTAATAAGTTTAATAGTTTATTTCAAATATGAATTATTTGGTGTCCCTCCTCTTACTCCCTTGTGACCTGCCATTTTTCAAATTTGGCATTGTGGTTCCCCCGCCCCATTCTCTGTTGAGAAAAACAACACAATAGATTACAAAAACAAAGTTTTTTCTTATAGGTGGAGATTTTCTAACTGGCCTTTAGCGGTTATTATGACAGTCCGAGAGCTTGTAACCATCCTTGATTGTTCTCGATCAATGCTCAAACTGGATGCTTTTGTCAGCTGGATAAAGGGGAGCTAACCCCTAACTCTTCTGTTCCCTATCATAGGAGAGTTATATTTTCATGTTAAAACATGCAGTTGTATTGATTCGAACAAATTTGTATTTTCAGCGTAGATTTACAGTGAAATGAAAATGGCCGACCATCAAAAACGGCTTCCTCAAAGTCAAACATACAAGGGGAGGTTGATCTCATTTATGTAGCTAATGTTCAGATTACCAAGTAAGCACAAAAATAAACTACATTGGTGTATTTAAATATATGAGAGTTTTATCTGTCAAATCAGTAAATGTTTTTAATCTCTATTTCCACTGATTTTGAATGCTAGTTTCTATAGCAACAGAAAGAAATTTGAGTTGTGCTCAAAAAACCTGAATCTAAGATTGGGGATTGAATCAAACACTTCACACCAACTTTCATGTCTAGATAATTTAGATTATACATTATATATTTTTTTAGAATAATTACAAAACATTTACAAAAAGATTTTACATTTTCTTTTTTTGCTTTCAGGTAAAAAAGATTATCATGGAATTAATTCAATGCGGTTGGCTGAAGTTTGGATGGATGAATATCGACGCTTGTTTTATATGCACAGACGAGATTTACTGGTAAAATCCTTTTTTAGCAAATTTATTGACTTTAATTTCCTAAAAGTTAAGCACATTCACATTTTTTTCATTTTTGTCAGTGTTTGAATTTAGTAATATTCAAATAGCCTTTTAAAAAATCAATTTTGATTAAATTTAATCAACTATAGACACTTTTTTCATTAAAAAATACATTTCATCTGGTGACCGTTCATATCAAATGGAAATCTTTCTTGAAATTTTTGTTTGAAATTGGGAGGGGGTGAATTATACATGCATGAGGGATGTACATGGCAGTCTACAGTATTTCACAAAACTTAAAATCTTAAAACAGCAAAAATAAAATTGATTTTTATCAAGATGGATGAACATTTGCCTAATTTTTATTACAATTCTAAGAAAAAAATAAGTATTTGCTGTGCCAAGCTCCTTACAAATATTATGAGGTTTTTCCATGTCTGAGTTTTTTCTTTGAGCATATTTTGCTGATAACTAATTTGGCACATGTAATAATAAAAAAAGATACTCACAAAGGATTTCTTTTTATAAATGAATAATAAACAGATTAGTTAGGTTTTATTCAAGTCAAAACACATGTCTATATTATCAAAAAATACACACTCACAGATATCTATATTTTTTCAATATGGGATCAACATGTAATATATATTTATACAAATCCATTTTTTATTTAGGTTTTGAAAATATACATGCATGCAAATTCTAATTTGCAATTTCAGCGTTGCGTTTTAGTCATGTTGAAAGCACCGATTCCCACTTGATCACCAAAGTTAAGCAGTGATGAGCCTATTTAATATTTAGATGGGTGACCATTTAAGCAACAGTAAGAATTCCAAAAATCAAAATGACTTGATTTGGCATTAAATGACCCGAAAAGGGTGGATATGTCATAAAACTAATAAAAAATAATTCCCTTAACATTTTAGATGCTACAATACATTGGAAATGGGAATAAAAAATAATTCTCTCAACATTGCAGAATTGTCAAAAACATTCTGGGTGCATTATTAGAAATTATGCATCATTTTGAACTAAGATAATGAAATGCAATATGTATTTAAAATGTCATATATACCAGCTGCAACCCCCCACAAACAACTATGCTGTCAAGAAAGCGTCTGGGGTTGGGGGGGTCAGTAGATGGTATCAAGATCAAAGCTTCATTGCCTCTAATGCAAAGCAGCATCTTACAATACAACTAAACCTTTGTTGGTTTTCTATCACATTGTTGAAATGTCAGATGAAAATGTAAAGTCTTGTGTAATCATTTGCTGTATTCACAACTTTATAAACGCCAATGTAGATACAATGATATCAGATTTAAATTAACTAATTAGATTTAATACATTGAATAAGAAATGGAATTTTTGTGAAATGACAAATTTTTGACCTGATCATTGATGTGTGAAATATAATGAAATTTTTTGATTTGCAACATGAAATTGTTTATGCTTGAATAGATTAAACAAATATTTTTTTTTTTGACAATTCTACTTTTTATGCATTCACCTCAAAAAATCAATCTAAAGCTATATAAGAATTAAAAAAAACAAACTTGCTAAATCTTGCATTAATTATTCAAAGAAATCTCATTGAAAACTTCCCTTGACAAATTGGGTGCAACAACAAAGAAAAATTAATATTATTTACTGATAGAATTTCTATTCTTTCTAATGACTTATTGTCAACGGAAGTTAATTTGAGAATTTCTTGATGACTTCAGAAACAGTTAATATTGCTTTTTAAAGTTCCTTTATTGATATAAACTGCTTTCTGACAATGCTCCAAAGATTCTTAATAGGGTTTAGATCTGGGTAGCTTCATCAAAAGTCTATCATTTTTAAAGTTCCTTTATTGATATAAATTGCTTTCTGACAATGCTCCAAAGATTCTTAATAGGGTTTAGATCTGGGTAGCTTCATCAAAAGTCTATCATTTTTAAAGTTCCTTTATTGATATAAATTGCTTTCTGACAATGCTCCAAAGATTCTTAATAGGGTTTAGATCTGGGTAGCTTCATCAAAAGTCTATCATTTTTAAAGTTCCTTTATTGATATAAATTGCTTTCTGACAATGCTCCAAAGATTCTTAATAGGGTTTAGATCTGGGTAGCTTCATCAAAAGTCTATCATTTTAAAGTTCCTTTATTGATATAAATTGCTTGCTGACAATGCTCCAAAGATTCTTAATAGGGTTTAGATCTGGGTAGCTTCATCAAAAGTCTATCATTTTTAAAGTTCCTTTATTGATATAAATTGCTTTCTGACAATGCTCCAAAGATTCTTAATAGGGTTTAGATCTGGGTAGCTTCATCAAAAGTCTATCATTTTTAAAGTTCCTTTATTGATATAAATTGCTTTCTGACAATGCTCCAAAGATTCTTAATAGGGTTTAGATCTGGGTAGCTTCATCAAAAGTCTATCATTTTTAAAGTTCCTTTATTGATATAAATTGCTTTCTGACAATGCTCCAAAGATTCTTAATAGGGTTTAGATCTGGGTAGCTTCATCAAAAGTCTATCATTTTTAAAGTTCCTTTATTGATATAAATTGCTTGCTGACAATGCTCCAAAGATTCTTAATAGGGTTTAGATCTGGGTAGCTTCATCAAAAGTCTATCATTTTTAAAGTTCCTTTATTGATATAAATTGCTTTCTGACAATGCTCCAAAGATTCTTAATAGGTTTAGATCTGGGTAGCTTCATCAAAAGTCTATCATTTTTAAAGTTCCTTTATTGATATAAATTGCTTTCTGACAATGCTCCAAAGATTCTTAATAGGGTTTAGATCTGGGTAGCTTCATCAAAAGTCTATCATTTTAAAGTTCCTTTATTGATATAAATTGCTTTCTGACAATGCTCCAAAGATTCTTAATAGGGTTTAGATCTGGGTAGCTTCATCAAAAGTCTATCATTTTTAAAGTTCCTTTATTGATATAAATTGCTTGCTGACAATGCTCCAAAGATTCTTAATAGGGTTTAGATCTGGGTAGCTTCATCAAAAGTCTATCATTTTTAAAGTTCCTTTATTGATATAAATTGCTTTCTGACAATGCTCCAAAGATTCTTAATAGGGTTTAGATCTGGGTAGCTTCATCAAAAGTCTATCATTTTTAAAGTTCCTTTATTGATATAAATTGCTTTCTGACAATGCTCCAAAGATTCTTAATAGGGTTTAGATCTGGGTAGCTTCATCAAAAGTCTATCATTTTTAAAGTTCCTTTATTGATATAAATTGCTTTCTGACAATGCTCCAAAGATTCTTAATAGGGTTTAGATCTGGGTAGCTTCATCAAAAGTCTATCATTTTTAAAGTTCCTTTATTGATATAAATTGCTTTCTGACAATGCTCCAAAGATTCTTAATAGGGTTTAGATCTGGGTAGCTTCATCAAAAGTCTATCATTTTTTAAAGTTCCTTTATTGATATAAATTGCTTTCTGACAATGCTCCAAAGATTCTTAATAGGGTTTAGATCTGGGTAGCTTCATCAAAAGTCTATCATTTTTAAAGTTCCTTTATTGATATAAATTGCTTGCTGACAATGCTCCAAAGATTCTTAATAGGGTTTAGATCTGGGTAGCTTCATCAAAAGTCTATCATTTTTAAAGTTCCTTTTTGATATAAATTGCTTGCTGACAATGCTCCAAAGATTCTTAATAGGGTTTAGATCTGGGTAGCTTCATCAAAAGTCTATCATTTTTAAAGTTCCTTTATTGATATAAATTGCTTTCTGACAATGCTCCAAAGATTCTTAATAGGGTTTAGATCTGGGTAGCTTCATCAAAAGTCTATCATTTTTAAAGTTCCTTTATTGATATAAATTGCTTTCTGACAATGCTCCAAAGATTCTTAATAGGGTTTAGATCTGGGTAGCTTCATCAAAAGTCTATCATTTTTAAAGTTCCTTTATTGATATAAATTGCTTTCTGACAATGCTCCAAAGATTCTTAATAGGGTTTAGATCTGGGTAGCTTCATCAAAAGTCTATCATTTTTAAAGTTCCTTTATTGATATAAATTGCTTTCTGACAATGCTCCAAAGATTCTTAATAGGGTTTAGATCTGGGTAGCTTCATCAAAAGTCTATCATTTTTAAAGTTCCTTTATTGATATAAATTGCTTTCTGACAATGCTCCAAAGATTCTTAATAGGGTTTAGATCTGGGTAGCTTCATCAAAAGTCTATCATTTTTAAAGTTCCTTTATTGATATAAATTGCTTTCTGACAATGCTCCAAAGATTCTTAATAGGGTTTAGATCTGGGTAGCTTCATCAAAAGTCTATCATTTTTAAAGTTCCTTTATTGATATAAATTGCTTTCTGACAATGCTCCAAAGATTCTTAATAGGGTTTAGATTTGGGTAGCTTCATCAAAAGTCTATCATTTTTAAAGCCAAGTACTCAACAGTTGCACAAAGAGCTTGACATGAAAATTCCTTTTTGTCTTCTTAATTATGGAAAATATAGCTATCTCCCCCCACCTCCAACATTATGAATGGAATAGACCTTGAGAGAACCCAATGACCCGAAAACAACAGGAGCCAAAGTCACTTGCTCAAAAACACTTGTAGGACAGACAGAAGAGTAGCTGGCAGAAGCAGACAACTACTGCTATGTTGGAGTATCAGATTTCACCCCCTCTAAGGCTACAAGAGAGGTCAGTAGCTAAAAGGTCATAGAAGCAAACATGCAGACTGACAAATGGTCCAGACCAAAGAAGATAAATCAACCACGAAGGAAGCTGCTTTGTGAAGAACCATGAAATGAATGACTGGTCAAAAGAAAACAAGATTAATTGATCATGAGATAAAGCCACTTTGTGAAGAACCATGAACAGAAATGAAATGGATGACTGGTTAAAACCAAACAAGATAAATTAAATATGATGGAAGTTGCTTTGCAAAGAACCGAAACTGCAACAAAACAGATGAACAAAAACATAGAAACAATAGAATTTATGAAAATGAAGTGCAGAACATATAAATAACAATAAAAACCAAATTATCATGTAGAAAAAGATTTGGTTAGAAGAAACAATAATGTATATGCATTTAGGTGTAAGCATGTCCATATAAATATGCATATAAGACATAATATATGAATATGTATGTTAGGTTGAATATATCTGTACAGATGTGTGTGGTAATAATTTATGCATGTATGTGGATATATATATATATATGTGTTATATATATATATATATATATATATATATATATGTGTATAATAATATATATATATCTATGTGTATAATAATATCAAAAGGAGATCTGAACAAGTTAGGGAAATCAACAGAGTTTATTAGATAAAAAGATAAAAATTAGGATGAAATGTTTTTTAATGTCCATGATAAACTCAAATCGTTGGCATTGGTCAATAGTCAGTTTAAAATTTTCAAAATATTTTAGTTTTTGTTGGTCTATGTAATGAAAAACTTATTTTTTAGAAGTCCAAAGAGCATATATTCAAGGAAATCATATGAACGTCAATGTGACCAGACTGATGAACGTCAATGTGACCAGACTGATGAACGTCAATGTGACCAGACTGATGAACGTCAACGTGGCCCGACTGATGAACGTCAATGTGGCCTGACTGATGAACGTTAACGTGGCCAGACTGATGAGCGTCAACGAGGCCAGGATGATGAGCGTCAACTTGGCCAGACTGATGAGCGTCAATGTGGCCAGACTGATGAACGTCAACGTGGCCTGATGAGCGTCAACTTGGCCAGACTGATGAGCGTCAACTTGATGAGCGTCAACTTGCCAGACTGATGAGCGTCAACTTGGCCAGACTGATGAACGTCAACGTGATGAACGTCAACTTGGCCAGACTGATGAGCGTCAACTTGGCCAGACTGATGAACTTGGCCAGACTGATGACGTCAACGTGGCCAGACTGATGAGCGTCAACGTGGTCAGACTGATGAGCGTCAACTTGGTCAGACTGATGAGCGTCAACTTGGCCAGACTGATGAGCGTCAACTTGGCCAGACTGATGAGCGTCAACTTGGCCAGACTGCAACTTGGCCAGACTGATGAACGTCATGACGTCAACTGGCCAGGCTGATGAGCGTCAACTTGCCAGACTGATGAGCGTCAACTTGGCCAGACTGATGAGCGTCAACTTGGCCAGGCTGAGCGTCAACTTGATGCGTCAACTTGGCCAGACTGATGAGCCTTGGCCAGAATGAGCGTCAACTTGGCCAGATGAGCGTCAACTTGGCCATCAACTTGGCCAGACTGATGAGCGTCAACTTGGCCAGACTGATGAGCGTCAACTTGGCCAGACTGATGAGCGTCAACTTGGCGTCAACTTGGCTGATGAGCGTCAACTTGGCCAGGCTGATGAGCGTCAACTTGGCCAGGCTGATGAGCGTCAACTTGGCCAGGCTTGAGCGTCAACTTGGCCAGGCTGATGAGCGTCAACTTGGCCAGGCTGATGAACGTCAACTTGGCCAGACTGATGAGCGTCAACTTGGCCAGACTGATGAGCGTCAACTTGGCCAGACGTCAACTTGGCCATGACGTCAACTTGGCCAGGCTGATGAGCGTCAACTTGGCCAGACTGATGAGCGTCAACTTGGCCAGACTGATGAGCGTCAACTTGGCCAGACTTGAGGCGTCAACTGGCCAGACTGATGAGCGTCAACTTGGCCAGACTGATGAGCGTCAACTTGGCCAGGCTGATGAGCGTCAACTTGGCCAGGCTGAATGAGCGTCAACTTGGCCAGGTCAATGATGAGCGTCAACTTGGCCAGGCTGATGAGCGTCAACTTGGTCGCGTCAACTGATGAGCCAGGCTGATGAACGTCAACGAGGCCAGGCTGATGAACGTCAACGTGGCCCGATGAACGTCAACGTGGCCCGATTGCGTCAACGTGGCCAGACTGATGAGCGTCAACTTGGCCAGGCTGATGAGCGTCAACTTGGCCAGGCTGATGAACGTCAACGTCAACGTGGCCAGGCTGATGAACGTCAACGTGGCCCGATTGATGACGTCAACGTGGCCACGTGGCCAGACTGATGAGCGTCAACTTGGCCAGGCTGATGAGCGTCAACTTGGCCAGGCTGATGAGCGTCATGATGAGCATCAACGAGGCCAGCTGATGAACGTCAACGTGGCCCGATTATGAACGTCAACGTGGCCCGATTGATGAGCGTCAACGTGGCCAGACTGATGAGCGTCAATGTGGCCAGACTGATGAACGTCAACATGGCCAGACTGATGAGCGTCAACTTGGCCAGACTGATGAGCGTCAACTTGGCCAGACTGATGAGCGTCAACGATGGCCCGATTGATGAACGTCAATGTGGCCTGACTGATGAACGTCAATGTGGCCTGACTGATGAACGTCAACATGGCCAGACTGATGAGCGTCAATGTGGCCAGACTGATGAGCGTCAACTTGGCCAGACTGATGAGCGTCAACTGGCCAGACTGATGAGCGTCAACGTGGCCAGACTGATGAACGTCAACGTGGCCAGACTGATGAACGTCAACGTGCCCGACTGATGAACGTCAACCAACGTGGCCAGTGTAATAATATCCTTGCTGGTCACGCGGCACCAAATGTAATACAATGTTGGTCGGGGTGCCAAATGTAATACTATGATCTGGTCACGGTACCAAATGTAACACTATGCTGTCGCGGCGCCGAATCTAACACGATAGGTATTATTTGACCCACAGGAAAGTTGAAGTGCTTGTTCTGGGCTGTACCTGAAAGTGACCAAATTCACCAATGTTGTTCCACAATTAATACGAACGCGTTTTTAACAATAAAAGACCTTTATTAATGATACAGTGATTAAAAATCATGTACAAAGGGGTATCGAGTTGAAGTTGAGTCAGAATTTTGTGGACTGACTGGCGATATATGTTGAGTTCTGATTCAAATTCAGGACTTTGAGTAACAAGATGACAAAGCAAAGACGGCGACAAAGGTTGTGAGATGGAGCTATCAATCTGGTCAAGAACCAGCTCCAGCTCTCCAATCTGGTCAAGAACCAGCTCTCCAATGTGCCTGGAACCCATTTGGGACCTCTTTTATGGGTTCCAAACCCCTAAATCCAGGGCTCTGATTGGCCAGCCAATAGAAACGCCGGACCAATGGCCCTACAGTGTAAACATCAGGGGGGTGTACAAAAACCCACCCACGCGGTCGCATTTGATTGGACGGCCAATCGAAATCATGGCCTTGGGTTACACATCTTGGAGTGGGGGGGCAACAAGTTTCCTGATTGGTGAGGCACCTGATGATATTTTTGTTATTGTATAAATGGTCTTGTGCCAGACTTATATAAAATAACATTTTTAAGATTTAATCTTTAAACTAACTTCGTTGAGTAAATTCTCTTATCTTATGTAGTCCCCACAAGAACGACAATAGATATGAATATAACATTTGTATGAAACAGACATTTGCTTTTTATCAACCGAATTTTTAGCCTTTAAAATCTCTCCTGTTTGAGTAATAAATTGTTCTTATCTAGTGTTGACCACTGACTTGTACTCTGATCTAAGTCGCTTGTATGACTCTAAAAACAATTGTTATTTTTATATCCAAAATTGTATTTTTAAACTATCTAATAAGATATCGCCAATCAGTCCATAACACAACTACAGTGTTATACCAGACTGATGAATGTCAATGTGGCCAGACTGATGAACGTCAACGTGGCCAGACTGATGAACGTCAACTCGGCCAGACTGATGAACGTCAACTCGGCCAGACTGATGAGTGTCAACTCGGCCAGACTGATGAGTGTCAACTCGGCCAGACTGATGAGCATCAACGTGGCCAGACTGATGAGCGTCAACGTGGTCACCATAGTTGTTTATAAGAAGGACATAGACAGAAGATTTTGGAGTTGGCCATTAGACAAAATGGAATAGGAAACTGATCAAGGCTTTGAGAAATTGTCATCAGTAAATTTAGCTATATGTCTGTATTTGTTTTTGTCTCTTTTTCTTTTCTGTGGTCCTATGCCAGTCATGGTACTTGATGAGATTCCTTTGTTCTATGACTACTATATGTGTTTCTTGCTACTTGCTATGTTGATACTTTCTGCACCCACATTGTGTTCCTTTGATCTGCAGATCTAGGATTGATGCAACTTGGTCAGGGCATCTTTTTTTGACGGGTTCAGTGATTAGTGAAAATAAACAGCTGTAGTTGTTGGCAATGAGTTAACAATAACAATGGTTTTATTATTATATATAACAGAAAGGAATATGTTTGGCACACTCAGTCGGAGAGAAAAGACATGGTGAGGAACTTTGTCTGGTGTTCTGTTCTATGCTAATTAGCATTAAGTAATTCAGCAAAGGTGGACTGCGTCATATATTTTATCATAGTTTTTCTTGGTGACAATATCTTTTTCTTCTAGTGACAACAATGTCTTATTTCAGCAATTTTGAGGTTTTGTAGTTCTTTCCTCTGACAAGTTTAGTCTTTGATTCTATTGTCTTACTGACTTTTTAACACTTCTAACAATTCTTTTAAATAAGAAAATTATAGCTTTTTTTATTTTTAAATAATCAACAAGTGTTAACTAGTGCAATTTCCGCAGCTGCAAAAAATCAAGTTGACCTCTGTGACATCTGACCTTTGACTGAATCTGAAAACAAATGAAGAGAATGAAACTTTATATTTTGATTTTCATATTTCCCATTTTAATAAAACCATTTCCTCTAACAAAACAATTTTTATAATTTCCCTCTTTCGTTAAAAATTAATAGACACCAACAAAAAGAACGTCACTGTGTCACACCATGACCTTTTACGTTTTTCGTCAAAACCTGATGGCTGACAGATCTTCTAAAAATAATCTCAATATGAGGGGTGGAGAGAGAAGCTGGTTTCCCAGTGAGACTCAGCTGGCTGCAATGATGACAGCATCAGGTCAAAAATGTGTCATTTTCACAAAAATTCCATTTTTTATTCAGTGTATTAGATCTAGTTAATTAATTTTTCTTTTAATTTTCTTTGAAAATATTGATTTTCTTGGAATGACAATTTCTATTAGTTATGAGTTCTGATTTTTATAAAAGCCACAATGCTCACCTATGATTACATATTTTACAGAATGCACAGATACTCTGAACCCATGCAATTGTATCAATCCATATTCCAATCATCTTTGATGGGTAGTATGCTAGTATTGAAATAATTAAGAAATATTCTGGACACCAGTATATTCTTATTTAAACTTTGTTTTGATTTCTGTGAATTATGATACCATAAATTAAAAAGAATTATCTCAACTATTCAACATATTGATTGATTTATTTCCATTTTTTTACATTAATCGAAAACAAGTTGAAATTTCGGACCTTGACACCAATAAGCACCCCAGCCCAAATCCATTTTGAAAAGAACTGAATTTTGCTTTTAGTAAACAAAATAGCCCTACGATAAAAAACAGTAACATTTTTATACTAAAATAGTTTTTGATTTTAATAAAAAAAAAAATTTGTTATTTTATGTTGTTGAAAAAATTAATTTTGCACTAAAGATAAACTAATTGTTATTTAAAAAAAAACAACAACTTAAAACGAAAGACATGTTTATTTATTTTTCTTGTACCTCTATGGATAGTTAATATTAAAAAGTATTTATTTAAAAAAAGATTTTGCTAGGGTTAGGGTTAGCTGTTATTATTATAACCTTATAATATACTTTTTATAGCTTTAACTATTCCTGTGTTAAACGTGTCTAACGTTAAAAGTTTCATAATCAAAAAAGAATTGCTATTGAATTAACAACATGAAATTAGTTAAAAATAAAAAAAGTGTCTTTAATATAAAAACGTGCTTTTTGTTTATAGTTTTATAATTAAAAAAAAAGTCTGTCTAAAAAAAGTGAACAACCAACTGGATTTTGACAAGTGAAAAGTATAACATGTTCTTTTGAATCTAGGTCTCACCTGGGGTGCTTATTAGTGTCAAAGTCCGAAATTTCAACCTCGAGCTATTTGAAAGTTATCAGTTTCTCTCCATTTCTACTTCATTTTCACTGCAAATATCAATTTATCATTGACTTTGTTTTTATTAATTCTAATCAATTTTAAAACAAACATTTCTTCACAGGGTAAAGACTATGGTGATGTATCCGAACGAAAAGCTTTAAGAAACAACTTAAAATGTAAAAGTTTTAAATGGTATCTGGATAATGTTTATCCTGAAAAATTCATTCCTGATGAAAATGTTCATGCATGGGGAATGGTAAGTTCAAAATTTCTCTTTTATTGATAAATAAAATTCATTAAGATTTGCTTCAAGTAAGTTCAATTTTTATAGAAAGTTTTTTTTTCTATTCTAAGTAATTTCTGATATTTTCAATTAATAAGAACTTAATAAGACTGCAATGGTTGGGTCACACCATTCATATACCTACAGATAGACTCCCCTGTAAACTACTTTACAGTGAATTCACATATGGCACGTGGAAGAGAGGAGCCCCCTAAAAACGGTTCAAAAACCATATTAAGACTATGCTGAAGAAATGTAACATCACACCTTCAATCATGGTAGATCTGGCCTCCAACAGACAGGGTTGGTGAGACGCCTGCCACACAGGAGCTAAGCAGCTCAATATCGAGATAAACAGGACTGCAGATGGGAATTTCCCCTGCAATGTGTGTGACCGCATCTGTCCAGAATTGGACTAATGAGCCATCAGAGGATCCACAACTGTTGAAGACCTGGAGTTGCGTCATTGTCGTCTGCGATGGACTTCCGAAGAGAAGAGATCCTCCATAAATGAGTTAATTTTTAAAAATATCAACTCTTTGGAGATTTAATGAATGGAGTTCAGTTTATAATTGAACTGCCATGGTAGAAAATCCCTTATTTTCCATGGCTTAGAGTGGATCCCTTGCAGAGGGGTAAGACTACCCTCAAGGGGTGTCCTGAGTATGACATGAAATGATATCCAGTATATTGCCATTATTCTCAGGTTCACTCTAACCTGGAATGGTAGTATGTTAAAGTTCCATCTTTGGGTCAAATATATGTCTGAAAATTATTTGTATTAGAAAGGACTACTAGTAAACTATATAACTGTGCACAAATTATTTGTATTGAGAATAGTTACTTGAAGTTATAGTAGTTTACAATTAATTATTATTAGTTACTTGAAGCCATATGATTGCTTGCAAAAAAGAATGACTTGAGCATTAAGTACCCAATAAGGGTTGATATACCATAAAACCAACCAACCGTCTTCATTTTCTTTCTGTGTTAATTTTTCTTATGTGTATGTTTGAATTTTTTTTTTTTCGTATTGAATATTTTTAATTTTTGAGGATAAGTTTTATTCAAAGGCCTATTTAACAGTTATTTAAAAAGATGAAAATTAAATAAAAAATATCAATAATTCATTTTAAGCTTGGACCCAAATCTTATATAAATTCTACTTTTAGTCCTAAAGATCATAATGATAATAATATAATAATCTTCATACAATGACTGCTATTTACACAGTAGCATTGCAACCAACAAAGCCTTCATCAGATGATGACTCTGGATTCAGGCATAGTTTCGGGGCCAAAGCATCATTACCACTAACCCAGAGCGCCCCAGCAGTATCTCACGATACCACTAGACTTTGTCGGTTTGATGTCACAATATAGGACTGCCATATCCACGCTGATGCGGTTAGAGCTTTCTCCTGAATCTTTTTCAAGTATTTCCTCTTGTCTGGTAGAGAAAGTCCAAGTTTAGACAAAAATGCCAAGGTTGAGTTGGCAATAAACCCTTGACATCCGACCTCAATGGGAAATACATCCGTGATCCATCCATTTCTGACGCATTGCTCACGTAGGTCTTCATATTTTTCCAACTTACGCTAATGGGCCCAATCCAGATTTTCTTCAAATGGAACTGTCAACTCAACGATAAAAACTTTCTTTTGATTACAGACCAAATGACAATATCAGGACGCTGGGTCGTTACGGTTATTTCAGTTGGAAAAACGAGCTGATGTTCCAAGTCGCATGCAATGCGCCAGCTCGCGGAGCTGTCAAATATAGATGCCTATTTTTACGCGAAAATTTCGAAATGCTTCCTTCTTTAACAAAATGTATTGCTTTGTTGATGTTATTATCAGATTTATTTGCAGTCTCACAACCTATTTTTGACGCCTCCGCAACAATCTCGAGGACTTCATTGTGTCTCCACGTGAAACTTCTTAGAGCATACTCGCATCCCGTGAGAATATGTTTCAGGCTAGCAGTTTTCCCACATGCTTTGCATAGGTTTGACGTAGCTAGGCCCCAGACGTGAAGATTGACTGGTGTTGGCAATATATCGTAAACTGCCTTTATCAGGAAACTTAATTTTTTAGGCTCCATATTTCTGATGTCGCTCCATGTTACAACCCTCTCTTTTGCACTCTCCCACCTGGTCCATGCGCCCTGTTTACTTTGTCCCACAGCTGTAGCAATACGCTTGATTTCCTCAAGTTGGTGGATTTCCTCCGAAATCATCATCCTTTTACTTGACGTGGATTCTTTTGACCACCAACGCTGTGGTTCTTTCATCTTGAGGGATGATTCTGCGATTTCTACAGCTTATATATATATAAAATTTTTAAATAATATATATATATATGAAATTAAACTTATTGGTAAACCCTTGCAGTAAGAAAAAACCTGGCAAATATTTTGATAATGAAAATATGCTACCAAACTTCACCTGGGGGAAAAAAATGAAAAAAAAAGAAAAGACCAAGAGGGTTGTACCAACTGAAAATAATCGGTTAATACTATAACACTTGGCCAAAAGAAGAAAAAAATTATTTATATATATATATATATATATATATATAAACCGCTAGCTAAAATGTAAAAAGTGCTCAATACCTAAGTAGAGCAAATAATAAAGTTAAACCTAATGAGTCAGTTAACAGTTTCGTTTAGTAGCTCATCAGGGCATGAATCTAACTCTTGCCCTGATGAGCTACTAAGTGAAACTGTTAGTAGGTATATCTGACACATTAGTTTTAACTTTATTGTATGTGTATATATATATATATATATATATATATATATAATATATATTTAAAAGAATTTTCTTTTGTGGTTCAGTGGTTCTCTGTTCATTTATTGGGCAAGTTTTTTTTCTTTTATTTTAGATTTTGTTTAACTTTCATGAAATTAATTCATCAATATTTTTAGAATTTCAAAAGTTTTTGTTTGTAAAATTGCAGCCACATGCAATTTTTCTGCTTTTGTAACCTAAAAAGATTTTGAATCTATTTCACTCCCCCACACAATGAAATTATTGGAGCAGAATGCATTCAAAAGAGGAAGAATAATTGTGATGATGGTATTGGGAAAAAGATCAGTGTAGAAAGAAAATGGTCAAAATCCTCCTGATAAATTGACTGTGAGTGGAATAAGTGAAGCTGGAAAAGATCAGCTGGAAAAAAAGGGACAGAAAGATGGAAGAAAGGAGGCAAATGAAAGAAGGATGAAGAGAAGAAGGGGAGAGAGGAAGAGGGAAGAAAGGGAAAGAAGCATGAAGAAAGAGAGAGAGAAAAGAAGGATGAAAAAAGAGAAAGAAGGTGAAAGGATTTGTTGCTAAGAAACCCCAGCTATCAGTAGTCGTGAAACCCCAGCTCATGGAGTAACAAAAAATAAGGACACATTTAAATTGAGCAATATTCCTTAAATATACAAAATTGATAAAAAATCTAACACCTCAACTAAAAACTATAAGATTAAAACAGATCAAATTAGTAAATAAATACAAAGAATTCACATAGACATGCATATGATTCCCTATGCCAAAAAAAAAAATTGTAAATACAAATTAAAAAAAAATGTTCTTTTTTAAAAAGTAAACAACAAAACAATTTGAAAAATAACCTTATAAATTAGCATCTGCTAATTTTTCAAGCCTATATTACATATAGACGCTTATATATTATTTCAGGCATAACTGAAATTCTCTCAAAAATTTTACAGAACACAAAAATATCCTGAAAGAGCGTGCACGACTGTGTTTGGCATGCAGAATGAGATCAGAGGCAAGTGGGGAGATTGAACTCGCATTCTGCTGATCGTGAGTCGTGGCCTGACGCATGGGAATGGCTAAACTATCCAGAGTGGCCAGGATGTGAAGGATTGACGCGTGCTGGTCAGAGTACGGAGCCCAGATGAACACTGTAATTGTGTATTTATTTGACCAGCCCTCACAAACCGAGAGAAAAGCTTGCAGTAGCATTTTGGCTGTGGTGACAAGTGGACGAGAGACAAGATCTTTTGGTAGTATTGGTGAGAAGAGTGCAGCATTGCTGGGAGAGTAAAATCGTCGGACTTAACTGTGCCCCCAGAGAACATTCTTATTACACATATGGCTGAAATAGACTAGATGATTTTCAACAGGAGAAAGTATACTATATACTATACTCAGGAAAGCAACTGTTCCACTCTGGGTTTTCGGCAGCATTATGATAATCAGGCAAACAACAATTTATGCCCTCCATTCAAGTCTCCTTTTCATGTAAATCCACACTGAAAGAAAAAAAAAAATAATAAACGGTAAATTTCTTAAATCGTTTTGACGTTTTCCTCATTTGAAAATTTAGTCTCAACGCAAGGGGAACAATTTCTACCGTTTCTTTTCAAGGTTGCCTCCCTTGATCTTCGAACGCTAATTTAGTAGTTTCACTTGTAGTAGGGCAGATAAGTCATTTTTTTTAGAAGAAGAATCGTGCTAATGATGATACTAGATTAAAATTTGGCACAATTGTTCTCCAAGGGATACTAATCAAATCTGGCCCGATTGGCCAATTGAAAATCCATTTTTTAAGATGGCGGCCAAAATAACCACCTGAAGTTGATGTTTTGCTTAGAAATATTTTTAGTTCTCTGATTTGCATGATCTAAGTGTGGATTCCTAAGTTTATAAGTCTGCTGATGTATATTTTCTAGTTTATAACATGGTTAAGGCACTGTCTTAAAGGAGTGATTGTCGGGTATTACCAAGGTTCGTTGGTGACATCACTGCTGTGAAACTCAGCATGGAGTTCAGTGTCAGCTAAGTAGGAAATTTATGTTGGCATAATCTAGCAACAATCTACTAGTATCCCAAATGCTGCCTAATAAACCCCAAATCAGTCAGGTGCTGCACCTGAATGGACAGGACATGCCAGTGCAGGAGAGCCAAGGATAACGGGGTTTTAGTTATCTGGATGGTGTACAGATCGCACAGGACTTATGACAGTGGATGAACGATCGGACTAGGTGTATTGTTGTATCCCATACAGGAAAGTGCCTATTGTATATTACAGGACATAAGAGGCCTATTATACTATTACATGTACTGGATGGTAAAAGGATAAACCCTCGGACCTGAATGTAATCGTAATCATGGATGCAAACTCTACAGGATGATCATGGAAAACAAACTGGACCAAGTTCGTTGTCATGTTCGAAAGTCTTCATATAAAAATGGCTTCACTGAGATCAATAGAAATATAACTTACAAGACAATGGGTGGACCATTGTGGAAGCAGGGGTGGCATCATCTGGTCCATCAGAATCTTACTTGTCTGCATCCAGTGTCACAAAGACAAGACAAGCACACCAGATTACAGCATACAGCTTGTACAAACTGATGAAGAAGGCATATAATGATTTCTGCTCTGAAGAGTCTAGCACATCAGAAAAAACGTTTGAGTTCCAATTCTGGAGTCTGGTGCTGTACATGGAACTCACAATATTCACCCTCATCCGCTCATTTAGAGAAGGAGACTTTAACTTTTACCGTGAAGCACTTTCAAAACTGGTGCCTTACTTTTTTGCAAATAACAAGGTTAACTATGCCCGGTAGATCACTATTCACCTCCGATATATAATATTACTCGAACAACAACAACATTTGGACGTGGCCAAGGAGTTTCACAATGGTAACTTCATCATCCACAAGTCAAGAAGAGAATTCTCTGCCATGGTGATTGATCAAGCGCACAAGCACAATAATGCAGTGATCAAAGATGCAGGAGATGGATGACCCATTCCAAGAAGAATGAGCAGACCTGATGGTGTTAGATACAAAGAACATTGCAGACCCAACTGTAGCTGAAATGGTAGCTACACATCACCGGCAAGGCAAAGAGCAGTTCCAATCATTTATGAAAGGGCTAGAAAATGAAGCTGAAAGTCTTTTCTATCAGCCAATCATTCTTCAAACAAGAACAGGCTGAGGGAATCTCTAAGGAGAAACTCCTAATAGATAACTATCGGTTATTCTCGCGACTGTTCCTCTCAAGCCAGAACAGACAATGTGACTTGCAAGAATTCTTTAAGTCTCTAATCAGAGGTTCTGTCAGGGAGATCCATTTCCTAATTGGAGGTGATATTATCCCAACAGTCAGGGAGAAACCGGTAAAGAGCCTCAGACGTCTCTATTCGATCCCACTGACTGACCGACATCAGGGTCCAGAGGTCCAGAAAGTAGCCTTGAAGGGCCTTAAATCGATCGAAAAAACTGATCTACCCGGAAAGTTGAAGACGTGGTTTTACCAATATGGATTATTACCCCGTCTTTTATGGACCTTACAGATGTATGAGATTGCACTATCTCGCATTGAGCGAATCCAACAATATAGCAACACATACCTGCGTAAGTGGCTCAGAGTCCCTCCTTGTTTTTCGAAAGTAGGGTTATATACCAATACTGGAAACCTACAGCTCCCAATATCTTCACTGGTAGAAGAGTTCAAGGTTGGGAAAGTGTGCCTTCATATGATGATGAAGGATTCAGCCGATGAGGTAATTCGGAAGGCGCATCCAGAAATAAAGTCAGGTACGAATTGGTCAGCCGTTAAAACCACCCAGGAGGCAGAATGTAGCCTACGAATCAAAGATATTATAGGCGTCATGCAAACCAATCGAGCTGGCTGGGCAGTACGAGCAAAAAAGTATTTTCCAAAGATGGCCCAAAAGGGAAAAGAGACATGGTGATCGAAGAAGTCAGGATGTTTGAGGAAGAGCAGAGAATAGCCACTGCTGTTACTCAGCCCAAACAATGTGCAAGGACAAAGTGGAATGATATCAAACCAATCAAGTTATCGTGGAAAACTCTAATTTCGATGGAGCCACTGGCAATATCATTCCTCCTTAGATCCACATATGATCTCCTACCAAATGCGATCAACTTGAAATTATGGGGATATACTGTTTCGGACCTGTGCATTTCGTGCAAACGGGATCGAGGTACCTTGCGTCATGTGCTATCCGCATGTCCACAATCGCTCCAGATGTACACGTGGCGACACAACAAGGTTTTGGAGGTGGTCACGGAATTGATAAAAAAACAATGTGAGGCAGCAAACCAACAGCCTATCAGAGCCCAGGAATCCAACATTCAGTTTCACAAGGAAGGTGAATGCCCCGTGAAGAAACAAAAAACTCCAAGCATGAAACTGCTGAATGGAGCTGGTGACTGGAAGGTTTCGGTGGATCTCAAGACATCCCTACAATTTCCAGTTCACATACTTCAAATGAATAAGCGCCCAGACATTGTAGTGTGGTCTGACACAAAAAAGAGTGTCCTCCTCGTCGAATTAACCATACCGTGGGAAGAAAACCAGGAGGAAGCACACGAGCGAAAAATGAACCGGTACGAGTCACTGCGTGCTGACTGCGTGGAAAAGGGTTGGACATGCCATGTTATTCCTATTGAGGTTGGGTGTCATGGATTTCTAGGACACTCGATTCTTTCAAAAATAGGAATCAATGGCCGCTGTCTGAAAATCGCCTCACATCGTCTTCAAACCACGGTGCAAAATGCATCGAGCTGGATCTGGTCGAGATTTAAAAGTCTTCAGCACGAATGATACGCGCATGGAATCATCATTCCCGTGTTATTACGTAACATCTGCAATTGCGTAATCAACTCAACGGCCGAAAACAAATGCGTTTTCAAACTGATAACAAAACATCTCCGATGAACGGATCATATAATCTCTTCTCTGCACTATTTCATTTTTTATTTTTAATACCCTGTCTGGTGGCGAAAGCTGCTGGGTAGCACTAGGAAGTGGCATCCTTAGCTACCAAAACTGTGTTATCACTCCTAGTTAGCAGCTGATGAGGGCAGGGTATCGCACGTACTATCACACGTTGTATGACGAAAAAAAAGCACAAGAATCAGTCATAGCCTGCATCTCTCAGTGACAGCAGCAAGCTTCATATGTGACAGAAGTCACAGCTGGTTGAAATTCTTGAAACGCAAGTGAATGTCCCAGTTGGAGAACCAAAGGAAGATACAATGATCATTGACGGCTCAGCACTTATCAATGCCTCACCTCCACGTACTTCAAAGACAGTTAATGACTATGCCAAAGAAGGCATCATCCCAAAAAGTGGAATTCTATGGTACTAGGTATAAGCGAGTGGGCATAGTCTTTGATGTATACAAGAAATCAAGTCTGAAATCAGACGAGGTCAGAAAGGGAGAAAGGAATCAGAAGAAGAGTGACAGGAACAAGCAAGACACCAGGAAACTGTCATAGCTTCCTACGTGACCCCCAGCAACAAGACTGAACTGTTTTACTTCCTGGCCAAAAAGATGTGTGAAGCAGAAATGATAAGCTCAGAGGATGCCATTAGCAATTTGTAGGACATGACCAAACATAGACTATAATAGTTGCACCAACCTTAGGCGAAACTTGCAAATTGGCTGGAAAATTCAAATAAAAAAAAATACCTCCCTTGGTTATCATTGTGAATATCTGTGTGTGTGTGTGAGAGAGAGAGAGAGAATACCTGTGTGTATGCATGTGTGAGAGAGAGAGCAAGTGTGTATGTGTGTGTGATTATTTGAGCCAGTTACCTCTGTGTCTCTCTCTCACACACACACATACATACACAATAATAACCAAGGGAGATCATTTTTTTAAATCTTAATTTTCCAGCCAATTTGCAAGTTTAGCCCCTTGTTGATTGTGGTCATTAGTATCTGATGATAGTTCTCAGAGGTTTGTGGTAGCAGGCATCAAGCTTATCCTTTGCTGACCCAATTCAAAAAGCCCCTTTAGTCTGTAAATCTTCTAGAAACACTGGAAAGCAATATTGCCCATTACACAATGTGCCACTTTGCTAGATAAGCTGCAGAACATCAAAGAATCTCTTCCTCCAATCTTTATTTCTGCTAACAGATGTTTTCTTTTCATCCAGGTTGTATATGTCCAACAGTTCCAAAATCGACCTTCCCTAATATACATGGCTAAACTGTTTTATCTTCATTTATCAATAGGTTCACATCTTTCAATATTTCTGTTGCTATGGAAACAGTTTTTTAAGTGGCTTCTTGTCCTAATCTATGAAGTGCAAAAAAAAAAAAAATTTTTTTTCATACAATGACTGCTATTTACACAGTAACATTACAACCAACAAAGCCTTCATCAGATGATGACTCTAGGTTCAGGCATGGTTTCGGGGCCAAAGCATCATTACCATTAACCCAGAGCACCCCAGCAGTATCTCACGATACCACCAGACTTTATCGGTTTGATGTCACAATATAGGACTGCCATATCCACGCTGATGTGGTTAGAGCTTTCTCCTGGATCTTTTTTAAGTATTTCCTCTTGTCTGGTGGAGAAAGTTCAAGTTTAGTCAAAAATGCCAAGGTTGAGTTGGTAATAAATCCCTTGGCATCTGACTTTGATAGGAAATACATCCGTTATCTGCAGATCATTTACATATTCTATCTCTAGTGGTATTTTTTGTGATGAGATGGAAGGATTGGGTAATGTAGAGCATCTTTATACAGACAATAGGGCATTGGCAAGATAAAGAGCCAATTGTTGTCCTAAATTCACAGGAATAGACCATCTTGATGAAGATCCTTAGTTTAGTGTTTTGACATTAGTGATCATTTCAGTCAGTTTTAATGAAGTTGATCTTTTAATAGTGTCACATGATCTGATAATGAAATGTTATTGTGTACAGTGCTCAGGTATACCACAGCTCATCAAAGTCTCATACAGAATAATGTATTAGTGCCAGGAAGATGAACAGCATACAGTAATAATATACATGTATGTGTGCGCATGCATGAATATGTGTGTGGATGGGAGTATCAGGTATAGTGTTGGTGGACTACAGGAAACATGGAGGCTTTGAAAGATCCAGTGTTTCGGCAGCCCACAACAGATGCAGGCAGCTTATTCGATGCCTCAGCAATTATGAGCGTGAAAAAATGTTTCTGAAATTCATGTGAGCTATGCTGTTTGTCTGACTTTGTAGGCATGTCCAGGTGTGTTAGAAACATGGAGATCAAAAAGGTGCTCATCTGTCTATGCCTATTTTCTAGAAATCCCATCATTTGGAAATGACCACAAAAGGAATGAGGTTTGACATCAACAACAACAAAGACCTACTGCATATAAAAGTGATGGTAAATGATTTCAATCTTCAAGATAATGGCAGTATTCTTTGTTGTCTGTGAAAGAAATTGTTTATCAGACTGAAATTCCTAGAATGGTCTGCAAGAATCCCAGATTTTAATTTAATAGCCAAGATGCTTCAAGGATTTGTTCATGATGGAGCAAGAAATAACAAAAGAGATTTAACTATGGAAACACATATAGCGTAATTATTATGGTCTATGGAGAATTTGGGGATTGAAAAGAAAATGGTAATCAGATTTCTGGAGAAAGAGAAGAAAAAGAAATAAGAACAAGAAGAGGTTAAAGTTTGGGAGTGTAAACACTCAATGGGTGCCAGTCATTGGCTGACCAATGACCCCAGAACTAGATTTTGAAATAAAAACAGAAATTTCAAGTTTTTCTGCGGAGGTGTGGAAGTGGATGTGTCCCCCACCCCCAACCCAGGACCACAAATGGAGGTAAAGAATCTGTAATCTCTTGACATAAAATTGGAATTTTAAAAGAATGGAAGAATCAATACAGAAAAAGGACAGATCTGTTTTTCATTTACATATTATTTACTATTTTATATTTTATAATTTTTAATGTTTATTTCTTTTGTATTTATTTATCTTTTGTCAGTAAAATTGTAAGAATCTGTAATTCTTTAATGAAAAATCCAATTTTAGTAATGATAAGATGAAATGTTTCAGCCTAACCATGCAGGTCTTAGGTCTCTCCCAATGAACCAACTATAACAGATTAAATAATTACTGCCACTACTGCTAGGAACAGTCCATTAAGCTGAGGAGGTGTTTGACTGTTCTACTGCCCAATAGTTAACAATCTGTGACAGTCATTTCCAGGCTGCAGGTTCAATCCTGGTCAAGGGTGAGAGTAACATAGAATAATAATTAATTAACAATCTAATTCCTTTTCTATTCAAAAGTAAATCATCTCTCCATTATTCAAACAGTCTATCATGTTGTAAGATGAAGCGCCTCTTTTAGTTAGACAGCAATTTGATCATTAGATTTTATCCATGTTATTGAAGTGATTTCTTTCTTTTCTAACATTTCTTTGATCCTTGCTATTTCAATTCTTAATCTTTTATCTGCCACAAGTTTAGTCGATTTAATTGCTTCGACCAAATCCTTGTTATCTACAAAACTTTGGATGGGAAAAGTCTTTTAGTGATTATTGTTTAATAATTCAGTAAAGAGCATTGAGGCATTGAATGCATTGTCAATCCCTTCTGATAGAGCAAGTGTTTCACTAGCTAATGTACTTTTTACTACTCTCTTCAATTTTCGGAATTGCCATGATATTGGATTCATTTTCTGACTATCTCCGTTGGTGATTATAAAATATCCTCCTTGGCTGCCACCGTCATGCAAATTTCCAAATGATGCATCCGTAAAAACATGTATTTTTAGATCCTTGCCCAAATTTTGATACTTCAAAGAAATGTGGTTAGATTTTACTTTCTTGATAATCTTATTCAATCGTTTCAAATCTTCAACTGTACTTGTGTTGATTCTACCAGCCAGATCTGTCACATCAAATGCAATATCAGGGTGTGATTGTTTGGAAATCCACAAGAGCTGACCAAGTTTAGCTCTTAACACAGTTTTCTCATCCTCGGATAATTGCACCATTTTCTCCCTTTTGTCTAGTTTTACTTCTGTTATGTTATTAATGTAATCCTTCTGTGTTAACATTATACACATATTTTCTTGACTCAGATTCAATCCAATATATTTGAATGGACTTGTTGCTTCTTTTCCAACTTCAAATATACTTTTTATTTTTGATACTATGTCCTTTTGGAATTTATTGCTTCCTGCCCATAAGAAATCATCAACATGCACAGCAAATATTCCATACAGGCCTTTCTCATCACCCCAATAAAATATTGCTGGATCAATCTTAGATACCTGTCCTTTTAGTCTTAACATAGTTGTTTTTACCTTCTGATACCATTGCAATGATGCATCTGCTAAACCATAGATACATTTCCTTAATTTCCAAATCCTTTTAGTACATGCCTCTGATGGTGGTCTAATATAGACATCCCGTTCAAATTCTTCACCTTGCAAAAATGCAGTCTTTATGTCAATCGTGTTGACAGACCAATTATGTTGTGCAAAGACTGATAATACTGTTCTTAGAGATGATTTGTGGATTGTTGGTGAATTTTTTGGTATTTCTTCGAGACAGTCTTCCTCAAATCCTTTTGCCACCAACCTAGATTTTAACTTCATCTTGTCACCCTCATTTTTCACTGTATTTACCCACCTAGATGACACACATTTTTGTCCTTTATCCTCTACTTCTGAATAAACTTTTAGTTCTTTCCATTTTCTCAGTTCATCTCTTTTTGCTTCTGAAAAATCAAGCTTCTGTTTGTATTTCCATTTGTTTGATCTTCAGATTCTTCACAGTTGACAAATCAATAGACATACTTGTTCCTTTTATGTCATTAGGTTTTATATATTCAATATTGTACCAGTTCTTTGTCTTGGTAGATGCTTTTCCAGCTCGTCCAAGAATTTTAGCTTTGTGTTCCTCCCCATTTTCTGCAAGTTGAAACTGAATTATTTTATCTTTCTGAACTCTAATATCATTGGGATTCCTTTGTTGAATAGATGCTGATCCATCCCTCTCTATGTTTGCAGTAACTCCAAAATCTTCATCTTCTGTTTCACCTTCTTGATGTACATCCTTTGGAAAGTCATCATTGTTCTCAGTACCTGCATTATCCGTATTTTCTTTGTCATCGTCTTCACTGTCATCACTTTCTATATTATCTCTTGTTTTATCACTATCAATATCGTTAGATTTTAAAGCTCTCAAGAGTCTACTTTCATGCACGCGAACATAAGTACCTCCATATCTTACTATCACAACTACATTGTCTTTTCCTATAATCCAACCTGGCCCTTTCCATTGACCATCTCTTAAAAAGAATACCTTTTCACCTTGTTTAAAGTCTTCTCCCTTTGGTCTTATTTGTTTTCTTAGTGCTCTTTGGATTCTTTCCGACGATTCTGCTGCCAAATATGCTTTTCGTGCTTCTTGTAAACCTGTAAGATGCCTTTTCATCACTTCACCAATAGTTTTATTTTCCAAAGCAGGGGGTTTGTTGATAATATTAGATGGTAAGTTTGGATTCCTGCCATACACTATTTGATATGGATTAAATCCATGTACATTTACCAAACATTTTGCATTTACAGCCCAACTTGTAGCAGTTTCCCATGAAATAACATTTTCTTCTTTAATCTTCTTAATGATTTCTGTCAGGATTGCATTATGCCTTTCAACAATACCATTTGACCATGGGGAATAGGCTGCGGTTGTTTGAGTGATAAATTCAACTTTTCAGCCATTTCTTGAAAAGTCTTGTTGTTGAACTCAAGACCATTATTCGTAAAAAGACCAATTTCAGATGTGCCATAAATTGTGACCCAATTCTGCATAAACTTATCTACGATGACACCTGCTTCTTTACTATGGATTATTACAGCCATGCTTAATCTACTAAACAAGTCAATCATATGTAAATACCAGAAGCCAGGACCAAGTTCATGAAGGTCAAGGGCAATTACTTGGTTAAAATCATTTGCTGGATTAAAACAAACTATTAGTTTCCTTTTAGGACGTGTATATTTGTGGCAAATAGGACATTTCTTGTAAATATCCTTGAGAAGATCTATAGTGTCCTGATCGATTTTGCCTGCTGTTTGTAATAAATTCAACAATTTCTCCTGTGAGGCATGACCAAACTGTTTATGTAATTTTAAAAGTGTATTTCTTTTATCACTTCTTTCCATGTTGTTATCAATTACGAGAACAATATTTTCATCATCAGTCCTTTCCTTATCATTTCTCATGATATTCACACAATAGTGTCCCGTTGATGTAGTTTGAATGTTTATTTTCTCACCAAACATCATTACATTATCTTTTCCAATGTCGATCACTGCTTTTGCCTTAGCTAGAGATTCCTTACTTAACAGCAATGGAATTTTACACTCTACAACTTCTGTTTTTATGTTACATAAACGATTGCCAATTTTTGCTGGGAAAGTAACAGTTTGATATGAGTTCATTATCCTTCCATCTTCAAATTTAAAAGGCATATGACTCTTTTTAATTTCGACAGACTTTAACTCTTCAGAAGATAATGAATCAAGCATGTACTGCAACCATTCATTACCACAAACTGTCTTGGTACATGCAGTGTCTACAATTGCTGTATTACACGCCTCCATTACCAAAACATCTTGATTTGACATTTTGTCCAATACTTTAGCTTCTGTCATTAAAGTCATATGAACTGTCTCTTCTGAATGTTTCTCTATATTTTCCGTCATATTAACAATTTTGTTGACATGTGGACAGTCTTTTGCCCAGTGATGTGTCGACTGACAGACGTTGCATCTTGATACAACCCCATTAAATACGGGATTCATTCTTCCGGGGCCTCTTCCGATTGTCCTTCTGTTATATCCTCTAAATTTTTCTCCTCTATACATAGAACTTCTAACCGATTCCCTTCTTCTACCATCATTTTCTGCTATCAATGCTTCCTCTTTTATCTCTACTTCACTATTCATCTGCAGTTCGGTTTTGTTATTTGTAAATATTCTGGTGAGAACATTTTTCATGCTTTCATATTTCATTTGGGGGTTTTGGCTGTTAAGGCCGCCTTTGTTGCTCACTAAGATTTGCATTGTATAATAATTTCAGGGCTAATAATGCATCAGTGTCAATTTCTAAATTGGTACACCTCTTATTTAACTGTTCAAACTCTACTATATAGTTTAGTATTGACATTGCCTCTGTTTTTCTTAGATTTTCAAACTTTGTGTCTGCTTCATACATTTGGTATGCCTTTTCTTTCTCAAATAACTTGTCCAGTTCTGTTAAAACATTTTTGACACCATCATCAGCTGTTAGGAGAGATTTATCTACAGCTATGGCAATTTCTCTTGCTTTTCCTTCCAAGGAGAGTGCCAGTGCTATACCTTGCTTTGTTTTGTCCATTTCTGTCAACATCTGCTACAATTCAACCCCCTTCTTCCACTGGCAGTAGTCCTTTTTTTTCAAATGTGGGTGGATGTTTGTACATAGACATCATTAATGCTCTGCTACCATTGATAAGTTCAAATGTTGCAGCCTAACCATGCAGTTCCTAGGTCTCCCAATAAACCAACTATAACAGATTAAATAATTACTGCCAGGAACAGTCCATTAAGTTGAGGAGGTGTTTGACTGTTCCACTGCCCAATAGTTAACAATCTGTGACAGTCATTTCCAGGCTGCAGGTTCAATCCTGGTCAAGGGTGAGAGTAACACAGAATAATAATTAACAAGTAACATTACCATTTTTCCCCAATGTTTATCTACATTTAATTTTTCATATGATTTTGTTTTATTTAAAATTGTCATGCAAGGGGAATATATATTTGAAACTAAGAGATTATTTTTCATTATTGTTTCTGACTTTTGCTCTTAGAGAATGATAACCCAATTAAAAATAACTGAACTTCATCTATATATAAAGGACAGTTTGTGCGTATGTATGTCCGGAGGAAACTTTGAAAATAAACAATTAATGAAAAAGTAAATATATATACACATTCACTATCACCAGATCTTGCTTTTTGAACAAAAATAATGATTTATATTTGTGAAAATTATTAAAAAAATAGAATTTAAACAATAACAGCTTGGATTTTTTTTACATTTAGTATTTTGAATAAGAGACATTAATTTTTCTTGTCAGAATGTCTGGATCAACGCAAGCTCTTTTTTTACATAGGGATTTTAATGGAGCAAGGATCCAACTTACTATTCAACAATAATAGATCTGTGAGACAACCTTTGTTATTCCCCTCTACCCAGGCAATGCCGGGTAGCCACTTCTAGTATAGAATAAATAAAAAAGATGTTATTAATACTAACAAATAAAAAAAAAAATAGTAACAAAAATCCACCACCAAGAGAGATTGATAAACCGAATAAGGGATGATTTTATAGTTTTGATTTGAGCTTTTTACAGAACAATAATTCTTGATGGAGTAGCTGGTGTGCTTAACCAGACTTTACCAAGAGAAAAGAAAATGTCAATTCAAGAATTTACCATTTATTGTTCTTTCTAACCATCTGGTGAAATGAGAAAATTAAAAGAAAAAAATTATAATTGTTAATATAATTATTCTTCAATTATTAAATTTCTTCAAATTTTCATTAACAAAATTTCCTTTTTTTAGGTTAGGAATCCATCCACTAATTTATGCTTAGATACTCTTGGACAAGATGAAAAAACAACTTTTCATATTGGTGTATTTTCATGCCAGAATGGAATCAGTGCCAACCAGGTAAGTATGAAATTGTAATTATTAATTGTTGTTATAGAATTAGAATTTCAGAACCATATGACCTTTAGGCACCCCTTTTGCAATCTCAATTCGTGTGGACATTTTTCCATTTACACTGTCAAAATCCGGTTAATTGTTAATAGATGATTTTTTTAATTTTTTTTTTTTTTTTAATTATAAAACTAACCTCTAACCAACAACCGAATTTTGACGGTGTAATTGAGAAAAGTGTCCTTGTGAGTCGAGATTGTGAAAGGGGTGCCTAAAGGTCATATGGTCCAATTTCATACTGTTAACAATTATAGGTGTGGCTGGCAAGCATAATGGTTATCACCTCAAAAAATAGAGTCAGCAAGCTAAATTCAAATTCTAACTGAGGTTGTTTGAATTCATTTTGAACTTTTAACAAACTATGGATTAAAATAGTAGGACAGGTTGGGCACTTTAGCTTTGGTGGGCAACTAATTTAGGAAAAGGACAATTCTAAAATTACAAACCAGAATCTGGAGTCTTTAAAGCAGTATAGCATTTTTTTCAACTTTGTTTTAGCAATTCCTGTGATGATACTGGTGCCAAGCTGCATTGTCTCTTGGGCAAATATATATATATATATATATATATATATATAAGTGATTTATAGTTTGCTTGAAGCATTGTACGTATGTGTTTAAAATAGAAATTAGAAGGCAATTGACAATGCAATGAAATAGGTGATGAAAATGATGTTCATTTACCTGTTTCCCAAATATTTTCGGGATAAAATCCCATTTTCAAAGGTTTTGGAGGTGCTTGTGTTTTTTTAGTACTTACATTATGACACTGGCACAAATGTTTGTTGTTTATTAAGTTAAATAAAGGAATGCCAGATGTTGCAGTGAATTTGAAAATGTTCGGGTATTTTTGTGGTGAATCATCAGCCCGTGCGTGCGTGCAGTCTCAAATATGGATCTCCGAAATTCTAATAATAAACAACAAACGTTTGCGCCAGCGCCGTAATATAAGTACTAAAAAAATAACACAAGTACCTCCAAAACCTTTGAAAATGGGATTTTATCCCGAAAATCTTTAGGAAACAGGTAAATAAACATCATTTTCATCACCTATTCCACTGCATTGTCAATTGCCTTCTAATTTCTATTTTGAATATATATATATATATATATGTGTGTGTGTGTGTGTTTTATACCTACTACACCTCTGCAGAGGAGTAAGACCCCCCCCTAATTGGGCCAGCTTTTAGCTATAGGTGGCGACTTGTGATGCTTAAGGATGGAACCCTGGTGGCTGAGCAGTCCATGACATGTTGTACTGCACTTTGACCCTTACTTAGGCTAGACGGGCAGTTGGAGAGGCCCCTTCTGATCAATTGGCTAGTTATGCCAACCCCTAGTACATATATAATTGTTCCAACCCTATTATCCTCATGGCAAACTGAGGGTCTTAATGTCCTGGGTATGACATTATACTCTATTTGATGATGAGGTTCCAATTCTGGATGTCTGTGGAGTACCTCTTCATTCTGACCTGGAGTGGTAATACCAGTTAGTCCCATCTAAAAAAGTGGTAATACCAGTTAGTCCCATCTAAAAAAAAAAAAATTTTTTAATACTCATGAAGAATGAATAAAACAAAAATGTCTTCAGCATAAAATGACCCAACAAGGGTTGTCATGCCGTAAAACCAAACCAACCAACTGTTTGCAAAACTTATTTAGAATATTTTATTCAAGATAATCTTTAAGTTGGTCTTATGTTTGATACGTGAAGAACAACATACACCCAGAGAAATAGTTTGTGGTACATCCCTGCTTTGTTCAGGTATCAGACTTTCTTGAACTTTGACTGTTGGTTGCCTTTGGTTAACATCACTATTCTTCTCTTTTTGCTTGGGTGCCAGAATTAAACTATTTGTAGAATTTTGATCAGTTCCATTAGATTTAACTAAATCAGTTCCTTCAAGTTGGAGATCAGTTAATCTGTTACCTGGGGTGGAGCTAAGTCTCTCAGTGAAACTGTAGTTTCACATCCATCTTGTAAGCATACATGCATAATTAGGGTTAGCCTTGAGTAGCTCATCTTCATCCACCATTGATCTAAACTTAATTTGTCAAACATGTGGTCTCATTAGCACGGTTCCAGTTTGAGATAACTAGGCAGGAAGTGGTTTTACTGCCTACTTGTCTTCGTAGAAAGGGAAAGAAAATAAACAAAAAAAGAAAAAAACATTAGCAGGTCACCATGTACTATTTATACATATGTTATTGTGACAGAGAACACGAGGTGAGTGGCGAGCGTCAGGGCCTGCCGTATTCTCGAAGGAAGCGGGCTAGGCTTTGCCTGACATGTCGGACTGTAGAATCGAACCCGCTTCCTTAAGAATGCAAACATTGTCACCGAAGTCTAGAAGCTACAATCCCGGATGTAAGCGCCAGGTGCCCGGATGATGGCTATGATGATTCCAGCGATCGGGTTTGGCTCGAGAATCTCGTGCGTGAGGTGCAGACACCGGATGTTGAAAGAAAATTAGTATAAGTAGAAGTGGGGTGACGACAGCAGCAGTTGCGATTTTCAGCTGCTGGAGATGTTTGAGTTGGTGGTTTTGCGACGGCGACAGATTTTGTTACGGCGACGACGACGACGACATTGTTGACCCCCCCCTTCTCTTCAACAAGTCGAATTTATTTTTCCACTCTATTTTCTTTTTCATACTAGCAGCTATTTCGGCTTAGAGGTTGTATAATATCATCACATAATGGCGGACGCCATGTTTGACCTCAAACTTATTCCTGAATTCGACGGCTCCACATCTGTGGTGGACTGGATCGAGAAAGTGGAGCTGACGTGTCGCTTATGTGGGGTCAAGCAGGTCGATCTAGTCATCCCCCTGCGACTGATGGGGGGCGCTCTGGACGTATACCAGCAGCTAAAAGACGACGAAAAAGCTGATGTTGTGCTGATTAAGGCTGCGCTATACAAAGCCTTTGCGATGGACCCCAGCACTGCGTATGAACGTTTCACAACCCGGATGTTGATGGCAGGCGAGACGGTGGATGTCTTCTTTGCGGCACTGAAGAAGCTGGCGGTTTTGTTTGGGGGATTGCCTGAACGTACCTTTGTATACGCATTTGTGGCAGGACTCCCGGCTCGAGTGAAACAATTGTTGAGGGCGTCCACCAGTATAGAGGCAACGCCGGTGGAGCATTTGCTTGAGCGCGCACGGGCTATCGTCAGGGATGAGGCAGAGCTAGGGCAGCCAATTGCAATGGCTGCGCAGACGGCCCAGAGTGGCCATACAACTCCACCCAGGCTGGACCATCGAGTCAGAGTGAATTGCTTCCGTTGTGGAAGGCGTGGCCACAGGGCTAATGAGTGCAAGATTAGCACGGACGAAAGACGTGGGCGCATACGCTGCTTCAAATGTCGCGGCGTCGGACACATGGCCTCAATCTGTCCGGGAAAATGAGCCAGGGGACAAGATGTCAACGCCGCTCTGCTCCCCGGACAAGTGAACAAGGTGCAACCAATCATCCGAGTCCTCGTCGACCAAACGCCTAGCTCGGCGCTTCTCGATTCAGGCTGCTCTCGCACCATAGTGAGCGCAAGACTATGCCGCACCTGGAGGAAGAGAAGCATTAAAGTAACGACCATAGATGGTGATACCCGGGCATGCTGTGGAGTAGGATCAGTGAGGATTCATACTGACTCTGGTGCATCTGCTAAGATTGATGTATTGGTGACGAGAAAACATTTACTGGGCTTCGACCTACTGCTCGGATATGACGCCATCAAGGCACTGGGCGGTGTCCTGATTACACGAGGTGGAACTGTGCAATTCCTGGAGGCCCCGGTGTGTGCCGCGCTTCACATCGATCGGCCCGACTTCAGGGTAGAGTTCAATCAACGCCAGAAGATCTGGACTGCCTCGTGGAAATGGACGGATAAGGAGGCGCCAACCAAGCTATGGAATAGCGTCGCAGAGTACCCCGTATCCGCGAATGTTAGGAACGCATACGAACAGGAGCTTGACGCCTGGATCAAAGATGGCTGGTTGATCCCGTACCCCGACCAAAAGCTTGGGCCTCCTAAAGGTCTGATCCCTTTAATGGCAATAGTGCAGCAGAACAAGTCAAAGGTGCGACCAGTTCTGGATTACCGCGAGCTCAACAAATATATTGAGGCTTACACGGCTGATGCCGATGTATGTGCAAGCAAGTTGCGGGAGTGGTGCCAGAAAGGATCAAACGTGTCGTTGCTGGATCTGAGAAAGGCCTATCTGCAGGTGCGGGTCGACGAAACATTATGGCCATTTCAGACGGTGGTGTTTCGTAGCAAACGGTACTGCCTGACCAGGCTGGGCTTCGGCTTGAATGTGGCGCCACAAATCATGAAGACCATCATTGGTGCTGTGCTGTCCCAAGATGAAACTGTCAAAAAGGCGACGTCGGCGTACCTCGATGACATTTACATCAATGAAGATGTGAAGCAAGCGTCACACGTTCGAGCGAAATTGGCACAATTTGGCCTGGTTTGCAAGGATCCAGAACGGCTTGAAGACGGAGTGCGTGTACTAGGCCTGGATGTCAGGGGGGAGGAAGGCATCCTGCGATGGAGACGAGGAAGTGTGGTTCCAGGTATTCCTGAAGTTCTCACAAGGCGGACTGTTTTTTCCCTGTGCGGAAAACTTGTGGGACACCTGCCAGTGTGTGGTTGGCTTCGTGCAGCAGTGGGTGTAATAAAACGCCGGGCGAATGCTGTGACCTCAGGATGGGACGATAAAACAAGTGATGCCCTCCTCACCCGAATGATTGCAGAAAGTGTTGGGAGAGCAACACACGAGGACCCTGCCAGAGGAGAATGGTGTGTTAACGGAGAGGAAATTAATGTATGGGTCGATGCCAGTTCATTGGCGTTGGGAGTCCTGTTGGAGAGGGACGGGGCTGTGTTGGAGGATGCGTGTTGGTTACGGCCCATGAATGATGCCCAGCACATCAACTTAGCTGAGTTGGACGCTGTGCTGAAAGGCGTCAACCTAGCTCTACAGTGGCAGGCAAAGAGGCTGCACCTGCACACTGATTCTCTCTGTGTCTACCATTGGGTGTCCGACACGCTGACTGACAAAGCAAGGATACGCACCAAGGCAGCAAGCGAGATGCTGATAAGGCGGAGGCTAGACACCCTAAAGAACCTAGTTTCGGAGTATGCCCTGACAGTCAGCATAACACTGGTCGCGTCGTACTGCAATCTTGCCGACCAGTTGACACGAGTGCCGCACAAATGGTACGTTGCTGTAAAGACGAGTACCGAGCCCGTTGGTCAAACCTGCGCTGCCATAGGGAGCTCGATGGACCGGCAGCAGATTAAAGACATCCACGTGCAGAGCGGGCACCCAGGCATCAAGCGGACGCTGTATTTCGTGAGACGCGTCGACCCAGCGGTGACCAAGGCAGAGATTAAACGAGTCATAAAAGACTGCGAGGTGTGCCAGTCGATTGACCCAGCACCAGTACGATGGCGAAAAGGACGACTGGACACAAATGATGCGTGGCAAAGGGTGGGAATGGATATCACCCATTATGGTGGCAACCACTTTCTTACCCTCATCGACTGTGGACCCACCCGTTTTGCGATTTGGAGACCGCTGGCACGGCAAAACTCAGCGAGCGTTCTTAAACAGCTATCGTCCGTCTTTTACGAATGAGGTGCACCAGAGGAAATATTGACGGACAATGACACAGCCTTTTGCAGCCAGCAAGTAAGGCAGTTTCTGTGTGAATGGGGGGTCCGACTACGGCTGCGATGCGCGTATGTGCCATCAGGCAACGGTATCGCGGAAAGAAGTCACCGCAGTATTGGTACAATGTGACGCCGAAGGACGGGGTGTCCCCGATAACCGCACCCGCGAATGCCATCCACACGTACCGGGTGCGGGTAAAAGGAATAGACGTTGTGCAGTCACCTGTCGACGAAGTGGTTTGCGAGCCATATGCTGTGGGGGATTCCGTTTGGGTGAAACCCCCAGGCAGTCGATGCACCACCCGATTCAAGCGGGGGCGAGTGACTGGTGTGGTCAGTCAGCAATCTGTGCTGGTTGACGGAGTCCCACGTCACGTACGCGATCTCCGCCCTGCTGGGGAGGTGGATTATTCATCTACCGATGAAGATGATGAGCCATCTGACGACGAGTTGTTATTGAATGTCGACAATGATCCCCCCAAAGACACAACCGCTAGCCCGTCGGACGATTCAGAGGCAGAAACCGCGGTGCACGTACTGCTTAGAAGGAGCACGAGAACAAAAAGGCCACCCCCACCATGCACAGTGTGTGATCCTGAGATCAGGGGGGAGTGTGACAGAAAACACGAGGTGAGTGGCGAGCGTCAGGGCCTGCCGTATTCTCGAAGGAAGCGGGCTAGGCTTTGCCTGACATGTCGAACTGTAGAATCGAACCCGCTTCCTTAAGAATGCAAACATTGTCACCGAAGTCTAGAAGCTACAATCCCGGATGTAAGCACCAGGTGCCCGGATGATGGCTATGATGATTCCAGCAGTCGGGTTTGGCTCGAGAATCTCGTGCGTGAGGTGCAGACACCCGGATGTTGAAAGAAAATTAGTATAAGTAGAAGTGGGGTGATGACAGCAGCAGTTGCGATTTTCAGCTGCTGGAGATGTTTGAGTTGGTGGTTTTGCGACGGCGACAGATTTTGTTACAGCGACGACGACGACGACATTGTTGACCCCCCCCTTCTCTTCAACAAGTCGAATTTATTTTTCCACTCTATTTTCTTTTTCATACTAGAGTTATATACCTCTATTTTTGGGTATATAAATTGTGAGAGAATTCTATTCTTTTTATGAGGCGATGTGAGGCATTTGTATCCCACATATTTAAGTCTTTTCTTAATTATTTGAATTGCTCAGCTGGTACCTTATTTCTGTAGTCTCTTTCTTCATTTCTTCTAATTGGTCTTTCTTAGTTCTTCATTTCTTCAAAATGGTCTGGTTCTGTAGAAGCTGGTTTGTAAAGGCTGTCATTTAGTTCATATAGACAACACAAGGCTTATTTTTTATGTGATCACATTTTTAAAAATTTTGAACCATACTTCTCAACCACGGCGGAATCAAAGTGGATACAATGTTTATATCATGGCATCTATTAATTAACTAAGCTAAACTCCTGTAATCACTGTTTCCCAGTGGCATGAAGTTGGGATCAACTTGATGTCATCAAGTGTCAATCATCTAACTCTACAGATGTTGAATTCCAACAATTTTCAATTTAAAATCTAACTACATTAACCATCCAAAAAAAAACAGCAGTCTATCAATATATAACAGAAGTTTTTCAGCTTTAGCTGCATAGGTCTTTAATATAGAACACCACGAATATGACTCCATCTTGTCTTATTATTTATGAAGTCAAAAACATTTTACATGAAAATTACACACGCACCCATAAATAATCAAACAGACCACCAATAGCAAAAAAAAAAAAAAAGGATAGGCCAAATTCCACACACACACATTATAATAATAATAAAATAATAATAATAATAAAAAAGAATCAAATGGTCCTGTTGATAAACAAAAAAGGTTTATGCTTAGAAGGTGAGCCAGATCTGGAATGATAATCAGGAACTGTTGAACAGGCGCACATACACATAAGCACCACCACACCCACACACACAGTTTGGAAGGCATGAGACAGAACCAAATGGACAGCCACTAGCAACAACTTCAATTCCGGAGAAGAGATTTTTATCTCGAAATATTAAGAATAAATCACAGGTTAACAAACAACACCATTGTAACCTTTTTTTTTTTTTTTTACACTTCCATTGTGATATTCAAAACTAACCACCAAACCAATATAAACACAATGCTTCAAGCCAATTATAAAACCCTTTTATTTTACATTTCATATCAAAGTTTTTATCTTGCTCCATTTGGTCAAAAATGCCATCTGATTTTCCTATCTGGTAACCTCAGAGATCAAGTCAATATCCATGAGGCTTTCTGTTTTTTCAAGATCCTCAGAAATATACAAACAGAATGATGCACAGTGGAACTTTATGTAGGTACATAGAATAATGAAAATGATTTTATAGTATTATTAAAAGTGTTTGTATTTGTCTTCCAGGTTTTTTCGTTAAGTTTAAAGAATGAATTAAGACGAGAAGAGGGTTGTCTTGAGATCAACAAAATTGGTGATAAACCAATACTTTACTTTTGTGACAGTCAAAAATCAAATCAGCAATGGATATATTTCAAAGTATGTATAATTAAACTTTATTGGCTTTATATATGTATATTTATTATAACAATGCATTTTAAAAGAAAAACAAATTTTGAACAAATGTTTATAATCTTGTAATTTTAAAGAACTTTGCAGTTTATAAATTAATAACAGTGGCTACCAGGTGAACCCTCGGGTAGAGGAGAAAAAAATAGTTTAATAATCATTTACAGATCTATTACTACTGAATAGCGAGTTCTATCCTTGCAGGATAACCCATAAAAATCACCACATAAAAAGGATCTTATTTTAATCTGGCCTGGTGGGAAGTCAGGAATTTTTTTTCGTCAGATTAGAGATATAATAATATAGTAAGAAATTTTAATTCAATGATTAACTATATTTTTTAAATGAAATATAAATGACGTGATTTGCTAAATTTCAAATTAATATTTCAAAGCAAAAAAAAACATTAAAGTAATCAAATTAATGTAAAATGATAAAAAAATGACATTATTAATTCAAAGCGTAGCTGATCAAATATCAAATTATTATACTATAAATTTGATAACAATTTCATAAAAATAATATACTATACTAAGTATAGTATATTATTTTTTAAATTGAAAAGTGCACTGAGTTGAAAAGATTATGAAAAGAAAACTAAATGCATAACAAAAAAAATGAGACATTTTTTTAAATCGAATTTTGAATGTGCTTAAAAGTTAAATATCAAATTACACTTCTGATTTTTGTACAAAGACATAATAGCACGCAATAGATAATATCATTAGAATCGTATTTTATGAATAAATAACATTAGATTACGGAAACTCCTGAAGGACACTAATTCTAACCCACTTACTCGAGTGTATCAAAGTTTTCAGGTATTTCCATGAAATGTATTAGGTAATCTAATGGTATTATCACTTGCGCACAATTCTGCATTAGTATCATCATTTTATTTGTATTTCTAATTTTAAAATAAATACATTAACGCGATTATGAAAAATAAAATAAAATGGTTTGATTACATTGATGAATGACAGAAAATCGACAGTACATATATAAATTTTAATTTTTGAATAAAAAAATAAAAAAATAGTGCTCAGGCATAAAACCTCTGTGGAAAATTGATATTTCCTATTTAAAATATTAAATTTAAAAAAAAAAAATCTAAAAATCATACGTCTTAGAAAGAATGTTGTATTGTTTAAAAGTTAAATATCAATTCGCCGTAATAATTATTATGATGTCAAAAGAGTAACTAAGTGATTAATTCTTAAACTGTCTATAAAAATTGTATAATAAAAAAAAATACATTAAATAAATGATTGTTTATCCTGTACAATGAAATATTTAGTACAACTTTGAATCAGTAAAAATGTAGATTTAATATGAAAAAAAAATGAAAAGCAAAAATTGATCGAGATTCTGTTCATTATTCATTTCATTTGTTAACTTTTAGCAAAAAACACCATAAATGGCCGAGCAGAATTTTAATGTTCTTTTATAATACTTTTTAATTTTTAAATGTATACAATAATATAAATCAAATCTTCATTATTTTTGCTCAAAAACCAAGCCCTGGTGATATTTGATATGTATAATATTTAATTTGTCGTTAATTGTTTTATTTCCGAAGTTTCCTCTGAACATACACATTCCCACAACTGCCCTTTATATTTGTATAGATGGCTTAAAATTCATAATTTGTTCAGTCCTGTAGAAATATACATCAAAGGGAAGCAAGTTTATACAATGTTACTTTCCTTCTATCTTTAATGTTTAGCTATCAAGTATACATAGGGCCTTACTTTTGCCACACACTTTAGCTATCAAGTATACATAGGGCCTTACTTTTGCCACACACTTTAGCTATCAAGTATACATAGGGCCTTACTTTTGCCACACACTTTAGCTATAGGGCCTATATATAAGTATACATAGGACTGATTGATTCTGAATGTTGATAAAGGACTGATTGATTCTGAATGTTGATAAAGGACTGATTCGTTCTGAATGTTGATAAAGGACTGATTCGTTCTGAATGTTGATAAAGGACTGATTCATTGTGAATATTGATAAAGGACTGATTGATTCTGACTGATTGATTCTCTGATTGATTCTGAATGTTGATAAAGGACTGATTGATTCTGATTGATGATGTTGACTGATTGATTCTGAATGTCTGAATGTTGATAAAGGACTGATGTATTCTGATGTCTGAAATGGACTGAAATAAAGGACTGATTGATTCTGAATGTTGATAAAGGACTGATTGATTCTGAATGTGATAAAGGACTGATTGATTCTGAATGTTGATCTGATTGATTCTGAATGTTGATAAAGGACTGATTGTTCTGAATGTTGATAAAGGACTGATTCTGAATGTTGATAAAGGACTGATGTTCTGAATGTTGATAAAGGACTGATGTATGTCTGAATGTTGATAAAGGACTGATGTATTCTGAATGTTGATAAAGGACTGATGTATTCTGAATGTTGATAAGGACTGATGTTCTGAATGTTGATAAAGGACTGATTGATTCTGAATGTTTGATAAAGGACTGAATGTTGATAAAGGACTGATTCTGAATGTTGATAAAGGACTGATGTATTCTGAATGTTGATAAAGGACTGATTGTTCTGAATGTTGATAAAGGACTGATGTATTCTGAAATCTGATCTGATGTTGATAAAGGACTGATGTATTCTGAATGTTGATAAAGGACTGATTGATTCTGAATGTTGATAAAGGACTGATGTATTCTGAATGTTGATAAAGGACTGATGTATTCTGAATGTCTGAATGTCTGAATGTTGATAAAGGACTGATGTATTCTGAATGTTGATAAAGGACTGATGTATTCTGAATGTTGATAAAGGACTGATGTTCTGAATGTTGATAAAGGACTGATGTATTCTGAATGTTGATAAAGGACTGACTCTGAATGTTGATATGATGTATTCTGAATGTTGATAACTCTGAATGTTGATAAAGGACTGATGTATTCTGAATGTTGATAAAGGACTGATGTATTCTGAATGTTGATAAGGACTGATGATTCTGAATGTTGATAAAGGACTGATCTGATGTCTGATGTTGATGAACTGATGTATTCTGAATGTTGATAAGGACTGATGTATTCTGAATGTTGATAAAGGACTGATTATTCTGAATGTTGATAAAGGACTGATGTATTCTGAATGTTGATAAAGGACTGATGTATTCTGAATGTTGATAAAGGACTGATTCGAATTCTGAATGTTGATAAAGGACTGATGTATTCTGAATGTTGATAAAGGACTGATGTACTGATGATATGTTGATAAAGGACTGATGTATTCTGAATGTTGATAAAGGACTGATGTCTGATGTCTGATGTTGATAAAGGACTGATGTATCTGATGTTGATAAAGGACTGATGTATTCTGAATGTTGATAAAGGACTGATGTATTCTGAATGTTGATAAAGGACTGATGTGATTCTGATGTTGATAAAGGACTTGATTGATTTTCCTGAATGTTGTAAGGACTGATGTATTCTAATGTTGATAGGACTGATGTATTCTGAATGTTGAATAAGGACTGATGTATTCTGAATGTTGATAAAGGACTG
>CM042180.1:17317306-17362306 GCA_023376005.1 Doryteuthis pealeii
TTTTTACATGCCTGAAATCAACCTGAAAAAAGCCTGTTTTGAAGCTTTTTGGCTTGTTTTTGACGCTCGATTTCAAGTATATGAATTTAAGCAAAATTTTTAAAGTTAACCAAAATTTTCAAACTTTCAAACTATCAGCATCATTAGACCCGTTAGGGCTTGCTAAAAATACCAAATTCAATGTTATTTTATTAATTTTCGATAGTGTTACACCTTTTTTTGTTTTTTAATAGCCAGTTTGGAAGTAAAAAATCGCTTCAAACCCCGATTTGGAAAATTGCCCCAAAGTTTTCCAACATACCAACTATCAGTAAGGTGTCCGGGACGGCCCCTACTAGAAACAACAGTTGGAATGTAAATTTCTTAGTTTTAAGGGTCCGCCGGCGTTTTTAAGTTTTTTTTACATGCCTGAAATCAACCTGAAAAAAGGCCTGTTTTGAACGCTTTTTGGCTTTTTTGACGCTCGATTTCAAGTATATGAATTTAAGCAAAATTTTTAAAGTTAACCAAAATTTTCAAACTTTCAAACTATCAGCATCATTAGACCCGTTAGGGCTTGCTAAAAATACCAAATTCAATGTATTTTATTAATTTTCGATAGTGTTACACCGTTTTTTTTGTTTTTTAATAGCCAGTTTGGAAGTAAAAAAATCGCTTCAAACCCCGATTTGGAAAATTGCCCCAAAGTTTTCCAACATACCAACTATCAGGTAAGGTGTCCGGGACGGCCCCAACTAGAAACAACAGTTGGAATGTAAATTTCTTAGTTTTAAGGGTCCGCCGGCGTTTTTAAGTTTTTTTTTACATGCCTGAAATCAACCTGAAAAAAGGCCTGTTTGAAGCTTTTTGGCTTGTTTTTGACGCTCGATTTCAAGTATATGAATTTAAGCAAAATTTTTAAAGTTAACCAAAATTTTCAAACTTTCAAACTATCAGGCATCATTAGACCCGTTAGGGCTTGCTAAAAATACCAAATTCAATGTTATTTATTAATTTTCGATAGTGTTACACCGTTTTTTTTGTTTTTAATAGCCAGTTTGGAAGTAAAAAAATCGCTTCAAACCCCGATTTGGAAAATTGCCCCAAAGTTTTCCAACATACCAACTATCAGGTAAGTGTCCGGGACGGCCCCTACTAGAAACAACAGTTGGAATGTAAATTCTTAGTTTTAAGGGTCCGCCGGCGTTTTTAAGTTTTTTTTTACATGCCTGAAATCAACCTGAAAAAAGGCCTGTTTTGAACGCTTTTTGGCTTGTTTTTGACGCTCGATTTCAAGTATATGAATTTAAGCAAAATTTTTAAAGTTAACCAAAATTTTCAAACTTTCAAACTATCAGGCATCATTAGACCCGTTAGGGCTTGCTAAAAATACCAAATTCAATGTTATTTTATTAATTTCGATAGTGTTACACCGTTTTTTGTTTTTAATAGCCAGTTTGGAAGTAAAAAAATCGCTTCAAACCCCGATTTGGAAAATTGCCCCAAAGTTTTCCAACATACCAACTATCAGTAAGTGTCCGGGACGGCCCCTACTAGAAACAACAGTTGGAATGTAAATTTCTTATTTAAGGGTCCGCCGGCGTTTTTAAGTTTTTTTTTACATGCCTGAAATCAACCTGAAAAAAGGCCTGTTTGAACGCTTTTTGGCTTGTTTTGACGCTCGATTTCAAGTATATGAATTTAAGCAAAATTTTTAAAGTTAACCAAAATTTTCAAACTTTCAAACTATCAGGCATCATTAGACCCGTTAGGGCTTGCTAAAAATACCAAATTCAATGTTATTTTATTAATTTCGATAGTGTTACACCGTTTTTTTGTTTTTAATAGCCAGTTTGAAGTAAAAAAATCGCTTCAAACCCCGATTTGGAAAATTGCCCCAAAGTTTTCCAACATACCAACTATCAGTAAGTGTCCGGGACGGCCCTACTAGAAACAACAGTTGGAATGTAAATTTCTTAGTTTTAAGGGTCCGCCGGCTTTTTAATTTTTTTTACATGCCTGAAATCAACCTGAAAAAAGCCTGTTTTGAACGCTTTTGGCTTTTTTGACGCTCGATTTCAAGTATATGAATTTAAGCAAAATTTTTAAAGTTAACCAAAATTTTCAAACTTTCAAACTATCAGCATCATTAGACCCGTTAGGGCTTGCTAAAAATACCAAATTCAATGTTATTTTATTAATTTTCGATAGTGTTACACCGTTTTTTTGTTTTTAATAGCCAGTTTGGAAGTAAAAAAATCGCTTCAAACCCCGATTTGGAAAATTGCCCCAAAGTTTTCCAACATACCAACTATCAGTAAGTGTCCGGGACGGCCCCTTACTAGAAACAACAGTTGGAATGTAAATTTCTTAGTTTTAAGGGTCCGCCGGCGTTTTAAGTTTTTTTTTACATGCCTGAAATCAACCTGAAAAAAGGCCTGTTTTGAACGCTTTTGGCTTGTTTTTGACGCTCGATTTCAAGTATATGAATTTAAGCAAAATTTTTAAAGTTAACCAAAATTTTCAAACTTTCAAACTATCAGGCATCATTAGACCCGTTAGGGGCTTGCTAAAAATACCAAATTCAATGTTATTTTATTAATTTTCGATAGTGTTACACCGTTTTTTTTGTTTTTAATAGCCAGTTTGGAAGTAAAAAAATCGCTTCAAACCCCGATTTGGAAAATTGCCCCAAAGTTTTCCAACATACCAACTATCAGGTAAGGTGTCCGGGACGGCCCCTTACTAGAAACAACAGTTGGAATGTAAATTTCTTAGTTTTAAGGGTCCGCCGGGCGTTTTAAGTTTTTTTTACATGCCTGAAATCAACCTGAAAAAAGGCCTGTTTTGAACTTTTTGGCTTGTTTTTGACGCTCGATTTCAAGTATATGAATTTAAGCAAAATTTTTAAAGTTAACCAAAATTTTCAAACTTTCAAACTATCAGGCATCATTAGACCCGTTAGGGCTTGCTAAAAATACCAAATTCAATGTTATTTTATTAATTTTCGATAGTGTTACACCGTTTTTTTTGTTTTTTAATAGCCAGTTTGGAAGTAAAAAATCGCTTCAAACCCCGATTTGGAAAATTGCCCCAAAGTTTTCCAACATACCAACTATCAGTAAGGTGTCCGGGACGGCCCCTTACTAGAAACAACAGTTGGAATGTAAATTTCTTAGTTTTAAGGGTCCGCCGGGCGTTTTTAAGTTTTTTTTTACATGCCTGAAATCAACCTGAAAAAAGGCCTGTTTTGAACTTTTTGGCTTGTTTTTGACGCTCGATTTCAAGTATATGAATTTAAGCAAAATTTTAAAGTTAACCAAAATTTTCAAACTTTCAAACTATCAGGCATCATTAGACCCGTTAGGGCTTGCTAAAAATACCAAATTCAATGTTATTTTATTAATTTTCGATAGTGTTACACCGTTTTTTTTGTTTTTTAATAGCCAGTTTGGAAGTAAAAAAATCGCTTCAAACCCCGATTTGGAAAATTGCCCCAAAGTTTTCCAACATACCAACTATCAGGTAAGGTGTCCGGGGACGGCCCCTTACTAGAAACAACAGTTGGAATGTAAATTTCTTAGTTTTAAGGGTCCGCCGGCGTTTTTAAGTTTTTTTTTACATGCCTGAAATCAACCTGAAAAAAGGCCTGTTTTGAACGCTTTTTGGCTTGTTTTTGACGCTCGATTTCAAGTATATGAATTTAAGCAAAATTTTTAAAGTTAACCAAAATTTTCAAACTTTCAAACTATCAGGCATCATTAGACCCGTTAGGGGCTTGCTAAAAATACCAAATTCAATGTTATTTTATTAATTTTCGATAGTGTTACACCGTTTTTTTTGTTTTTTAATAGCCAGTTTGGAAGTAAAAAAATCGCTTCAAACCCCGATTTGGAAAATTGCCCCAAAGTTTTCCAACATACCAACTATCAGGTAAGGTGTCCGGGACGGCCCCTTACTAGAAACAACAGTTGGAATGTAAATTTCTTAGTTTTAAGGGTCCGCCGGGCGTTTTTAAGTTTTTTTTACATGCCTGAAATCAACCTGAAAAAAGCCTGTTTGAACGCTTTTTGGCTTGTTTTTGACGCTCGATTTCAAGTATATGAATTTAAGCAAAATTTTTAAAGTTAACCAAAATTTTCAAACTTTCAAACTATCAGGCATCATTAGACCCGTTAGGGCTTGCTAAAAATACCAAATTCAATGTTATTTTATTAATTTTCGATAGTGTTACACCGTTTTTTTTGTTTTTAATAGCCAGTTTGGAAGTAAAAAAATCGCTTCAAACCCCGATTTGGAAAATTGCCCCAAAGTTTTCCAACATACCAACTATCAGGTAAGTCCGGGGACGGCCCCTTACTAGAAACAACAGTTGGAATGTAAATTTCTTAGTTTTAAGGGGTCCGCCGGGCGTTTTTAAGTTTTTTTTTACATGCCTGAAATCAACCTGAAAAAAGGCCTGTTTTGAAGCTTTTTGGCTTGTTTTTGACGCTCGATTTCAAGTATATGAATTTAAGCAAAAATTTTTAAAGTTAACCAAAATTTTCAAACTTTCAAACTATCAGGCATCATTAGACCCGTTAGGGCTTGCTAAAAATACCAAATTCAATGTTATTTTATTAATTTTCGATAGTGTTACACCGTTTTTTTGTTTTTTAATAGCCAGTTTGGAAGTAAAAAAATCGCTTCAAACCCCGATTTGGAAAATTGCCCAAAGTTTTCCAACATACCAACTATCAGGTAAGGTGTCCGGGACGCCCTAACTAGAAACAACAGTTGGAATGTAAATTTCTTAGTTTTAAGGGGTCCGCCGGGCGTTTTTAAGTTTTTTTTAACTGCCGCAAATCAACCTGAAAAACGGCCTGTTTTGAAGGCCTTTTGGCTCGTTTTTGACGCTCGATTTCAAGTATATGAATTTAAGCAAAATTTTTAAAGTTAACCAAAATTTTCAAACTTGCAAAGTATTTGGCATCATTAGACCTGTTAGAGGCTTGCTAAAAATATCAAATTCAATGTTATTTTATTAATTTTCGATAGTGTTACACCGTTTTTTTTTTTTGTTTTTTTAATAGCCTGTTTGGAAGTAAAAAAATCGCTTCAAACCCCGATTTGGAAAATTGCCCCAGAGTTTTCCAACGTACCAACTATCAGGTAAGGTGTCCGGGGACGGTCCTTAACTAGAAATCACAATTGGAATGTTAATTTCATAGTTTTAAGGGGTCCGCCGGGCGTTTTTAAGTTTTTTTTTACATGCCTGAAATCAACCTGAAAAAAGGCCTGTTTTGAACGCTTTTTGGCTTGTTTTTGACGCTCGATTTTTCCAACATTCAATTTTATTTCATTAATTTTTCATAGTATTGCACAGTATTTTTTGTTTTTTAATAACGCGTTTGGAAGTAAAAAAAAAAAAAAGCCTTTCAAACACCGATTTCAAAAATTTACAAAACTTTTTCCAACGTAACAGCTATCAGTTAATATGTACGGGTAGACCCGTTCAAAAATCAACTTTTTCCTTTTTTCATACCCTCCTGCACGGTTACCCATGCTTTTTGACCTGGAAAAGCCGAAAATTACAACCATTTTGAGGAAAATGTCAGGAACCTTTGCCCAATTGGACCTTAAGATATCAAGCCCGCGATGGTAGAAAAGGGCCAAATTTTGCCTTCTGCCAGACAGTTTTTCACCTGTAACTTTTGTTACAATTGGGATAGAACAACAAAATCGGTATCAAATTGAAGCATTTGTAATAATCTTTCTGTAAAAATAATCCAAGTAAACATTCAAGAAAGAAGAGACACATCATACTCTGAAAAATATCAAAATTTCATAAATATTACAATCTTGACATCAGAAAATGTGTGACAAAGACCCTAAAAATTATTTTCAAGAGGCAGAAAAGTCTATTGTCCATGTCAGAAGGACACTTCACAGTCATATGTTCAGAGTTTGCTTCTTGAAGCTATCAAATCGCTCATGGTTGTATTCCACAGCTTGAAGAAGATACTCTCTTTGCTGAGAATCTGTGGTAATGATGTTTGCAAAATCACTCATCACCTTGACCCCCCGCTCAGCGATGTCATTTACTACTTTTACATTGCTGACATATTCTAGGGCCTTGCTGTAGTTATCACTCATTGGACATGTTGTTACAGGTTACAGAAGCCAGTCAGACTCAATGCCAAGGGTGTCAAGCAGAAGATGACACTCTGGACCAACTAGATCAGCCAGAGTCGTCTTGGCTGTAACCTGAGGGAACACAGGTTTCCTTGTCTGAAGCTATTTGGCTTCTCAGTAGCAAGCAGCTTGGTAGCAATGTCTTGCTTCTCTTTGTCACTGAGTCTGCTACCGAAGAGAGCGAACGTCACAACCTTCCGTGTCAAGTACCAGTGGTTTTCAAGTTTTTTGTAGCACTGCCTGAGCAATGTCTGGATCTGTTCTCTTGAACTTCATCATGTCCTTCATGAACTGCAGATCACTTACAGGAGCATCTGCAGCAAGTGTAGAACAGTCCTAGGAAGAGGTTGAAGCGTTCCAGCTTCATAACAGTTTCCTCGTACTCCAACTGTTCAGCAAACATGAACATCTTCATAGAATACAAGTTTCTGGCAATCCACCTGGCCTAGAATCTTTACAACTGCATGTTTTAACACAAAAATAGCATAATTCTATGCCCACACCAAACTTTTCCGTTTTACTTTTCCGACTTATTTGAAAACAGAGCCTAACATTGAATTTGGTATTTTTAGCAAGCCTCTAACGGGTCTAATGATGCCTGATAGTTTGCAAGTTTGAAAATTTTGGTTAACTTTAAAAATTTTGCTTAAATTCATATACTCAAAATATAGCCTTCAGAACTAATGAAAAATACGTCGAAACAGGGCATTTTTCACTTTGTTTTGACGAGTGTAAAAAAAACCCTTACAAACGCCTGCCGGACCCCTTAAAACTATGAAATTAACATTCCAACTGTTTGTTTTCAGTTAAGGGTCATGCCCGTACATATTACCTGATAGTTGTTACGTTGGAAAAGTTAGGGGAAATTTTTGAAATCGGTGTTTGAAAGGCTTTTTTTTAGTTCCAAACTCGTTATTAAAAAACAAAAAAAACTGTGTAACACTATCGAAAATTAATAAATTAAGCCCCTAACGGGTCTAATGATGCCTGATAGTTTGCAACTTTGAAAATTTTGGTTAACATTAAAATTTTTGCTTAAATTCATATACGAGCGTCAAAACAGGCCTTTTTTTTAGCTTGTTTTGATGCATGTAAAAAAACAACTTAAAAACGCCTGGCGGACCCCTTCAAACTATGAAATTAACGATCCAACTGTTGTTTCTAGTTAGGGGCCGTCCCCGGACACCTTGCCTGATAGTTGGTACGTTGAAAAACTATAGAAAAGGTTCTTTAGTGTTAAATAGTGTTCCCCACACCGTACTGGTTAATTCTCACAGAAATTTCCGCACTGTTCACAACACAAAAGTTCTCAACTCTCGACATCAAAGTCCGTCAGCCAAGTGTACCGACGCTTACTGTCAACATGGCTCCCAGCGTCCCTCCTCATTTGTTTATGCCGGCAATCCCGACTAAGTTCGATAACTCAAGTGATTATCACGGAAGTTATCTCCCCTGGACCTTAGCAAATCTCTACAACAAAAACGTTCAAAACAGGCCTTTTTTTTAGCTTGTTTTGACGCATGTAAAAAAAAACAAAACTTAAGAACGCTTGTCGGACATCTTAAAACTATGAAATTAACATTCCAATTGTTGTTTCTAGTTAGGGGCCATGCCCGGACACCTTGCCTGATAGTTGGTTTGTTGGAAAACTTTGAGGCAATTTTCCAAATCGGGGTTTGAAGGGATTTTTTTTACTTCCAAACTGGCTATTAAAAAACAAAAAAAAACGGTGTAACACTATCGAAAATTAATAAAATAACATTGAATTTGGTGTTTTTAGCAAGCCTCTAACGGGTCTAATAATGCCTGATAGTAGCGAATAACGGATTACAATTTCAGAAATTCCTATAATTTAAAACGTACACTAAAATCCTTGACAAACATGTCCTAATCGACCAGGTTTGACAAAAAATATTTTTAAAAACAATGAAATTTACGTTCCATTATCTGTTTCTAGTAAAGTTTCATGGTGTTACACTATACCTCATAGTTGGTACGGTCGAAACATTTTGGAATATTTTAGAAATCGCTGTTTGGAAGTTTTTCTTTACATGCTAGTGCGCTCATAAAAAAAGAATGTGTGTAGGAAGCTCTCATTTTATCTGGTGGCTATCTATAATCTGTCAGCCGCTCCTGAGCTAAAGGGCTCACTGAATTTCTTAAAATGGCCATTAAGATCGGATCTTCTGCATCTGATCATGGGTTTCAGGGTTTATTTATTTGCTGAATGTCTGGCCAAATGCCCACATTGTGTTCAGATTTCAAACGACCAGAAATTTGCAACAGAAACTGATATTCCACGGTTAATGGCGGCCTTGTGGTCACATAAAGAAACAAGGACTTTTTTTTCTTTCAACCACAACAAACATTTATTATCATAAGGGAATACAAAGTAATTCTTTCTCAAGGCTGTGGGAATGATGGACCTCTAATTAATAACTTCTGGTCAGAATATAATCAGGTTTGGTTTGGTTTGGTTTGGTTTGTTTTGTGGCATATCAACCTCAGTGGGTTATTTAATGCCAATAAAGTTTTGAAATAAATCAATTCTTAATGGATAATACAATTTTTTTATAAATACATTTTTCTATTTAACCCATAGGTACTACCACTCCGGGTCAGAGTGGACCAGGGAGCAATGGTGATGAAGGGGTGCTCCACATTCCCCATACCTCCAAAATTGGAACCTCACCATCAGATAGAGTTTAACGTCATTCCTAGGACATGTAGACCCGCAGCCACCGCCTTCTAGCACCCATATGATAAAAAGGGGTTGGGGCTTGCCATAAGGGCAATAGGGTTGGGAAAATCATATAGGTGCTAGGGCTTGACGTGACCAGCCGATTGATCGGAGGGGGATATAATCAGGGGCTCTGCAAAAAGTTTGTGAATTTGGGCTAAGTTTTTCAATAGTCTTGGTTGAAGTGAGTTTGTCTGTCTCCCTCAGAATTTGCATGGCCTGAATGTGCTATAGTGGCTCGCTCAGCTTGTCTGGCTTATCATCAAAAACATCTCAGTTAAATAACGTCTCAACCGGAAACTTTTGATTTCCGGCTGGCGTGAGGATATCAGCAATTCTCTTTGGACATCCCACCTTGGTACCGCCTTCTTTAGTTCTAATTTGTCAATTGAATTCACTTCCGCTCACCAATCTAAGTGCTATCTCTTCCGGTCATTTCAAGTAGGTCCTACTTATAGTATGTGGCCTACCTTTTTAATTTTGTTAAGATATATAAGAGTATATTTATAGATATAAGTAGTAGACAATTTATTGAAACTAATTATTTTTCACATAAATCAATTTCAAGAAATGCAATTCAGTCATAAGCTATATATAGTAATTAAGAATAATTAAAGAATTTATCCATAATTTACATGAATCAAAGATCTATTTAATTCTAAAATATTCTAAAATAGGGTTAGGGTTAACAGTTATTATTATAACCTTATAATATGCTTTTTATGATAGGCCACTTACTATAAGAGGGACATGATTTATAGGCCACATTCAAAAGGTAGGTCACATACTATAATGGTACCTATTATTTGAACAATGGCAAAGATATTATTTAACTCTTTATTTCATTCAATAATGACAATTTTTCAATTCTATCGAGATGAATTCTTAATGGGTTAAACACAGATTTAAAATTACCACTTTTTCAGTGAGTGGGTAAGAGGTATGTCTTTGACTAACAAGCAGCAGCAGCAGCAGCAGCATCCACGCTATTCCAGTTGCATAGAATGATGAATATCCTGCATTTGTGATTGAAACATATAATCATTAAATGGTGACATCCCATGGCCAATTTACTCACTCACCAGATCTATCCCATTGTAATTACTTCCTCTTGAGGACGGAGAGGGGGGGGGAGAGATACCTGAAAACTCAAGTCTTTAAACATAGACCCTCAGAAAATTGATGAACTGAAAGATTTTATTCATTATAAAATTACAGCAATACCAGAAGCAAATGACTAGGTAAGTCTTCAGGAATGTTTGTGAGGTAAAGAATTTAGAAAATCTTTGAAACAAAATGATGATAACAATTCGAAATGGCATATATTGTTCTTTCTTTTAGTAAAACTAAATTTTAAACATTGCTTTTTTTTTTTATTTACATCCCAAATGCGAGAGATCATTCTGCTAGAAAATGTATTATAACATTGTTTTAAAGAAATTAAATTATAAGTTAAATTCTTATTAAAAACATTTTTCTTAAAGCAGTTTTTCACTTTAGAGAGAAAAATAATTCCAGTTGAGTCAAAAATGTAAATTTTTTTTCCATTTACCTAATTTTATAAAATGAAATGCACAAAAATTTAACTCCAAAAGTTTGATGAGATATTTTTTTTTTTAAATAACAGTTTGTAATTTTGTTTCTTAAAATGTGACAATATCTTGAGAAATTGGATTGTTTTCCAAGAGTTTTTTATAATGAAAAAAGAACTTTTTTTTGTTTTAAAGAAAAATAATTTCAAATAAATTTTTAAAAGAAAAACTTTCATAAAGAAAATTGAATAATTACCAAATGCAGAATGGAATTGAATAAAGTTAATTTTTTGAAGTTGGTACAATTTATCTCTACACATTTTTGTGTCAGAATAAAAAGTTTTAAGTGAACCATCAAGTGAACAATGTTTTCTTTTTTTGTTGTTATTGTTTTTAATTGACTTCATCTTTGCTTAGTGTTTTGAATTTGTTGAACTGGATTTAAAATATTATTCACATTTTTAAAGTGATTCCTTTACAATGTCAAAAATTATCCAAGGTAACCATTAGAAATGAATCTATTTTCATTTCCAATGATAACCTTGAATAATTTTCCTTTTTTTTTCAGTAACTATACTGGAAAAAAAAAAAAGAAAAAAAGTCTTTGGTGATTTTTTCTGATTCAATTTAACTTCTTTTTATCTCTTCCATATTTGGTTCATATATCTAAGTAATGTTCAAAAGCCCATTTCTGTGTATCTGCTTTGGAGCATTTTTTTGTACTGAGATGTTGACCATTCTTTGTGCTGTCAAGGCAAGCTCCTGTTTTAACATGAACCAATGTACCATTTGACTGGAAAGCAGAAAGAACAAAAAATCTTTAAAAATTTATCATATTTGAAACTTTTTGAAAAAAAGTGTCTCTTTCTCAAATCAATTTTTTAACGGAATAACTTTGTTTAAATTCTACATTTATTTAGTTTTTCACTTTCTAAATTCGGAATCAATGAGTCCTTTATCAACATTCAGAATACATCAGTCCTTTAGCAACATTCAGAATACATCAGTCCATTCAGAATACATCAGTCCATTATCAACATTTTACATCAGTCCTTTATCACATTCAGAATACATTCAGTCCTTTATCACATTCAGACATCAGTCCTTTATCAACATTCAGATCAATCAGACATTCAGAATCAATCAGTCATCAACATTCAGAATCATCAGTCTTTATCAACATTCAGAATACATCAGTCCTTTATCAACATTCAGAATACATCAGTCAACATTCAGAATACATCAGTCCTTATCAACATTCAGAATACATCACTTTATCAACATTCAGAACATCAGTCCTTTATCAACATTCAGAATACATCATCCTTTATCAACATTCAGAATACATCAGTCCTTTATCAACATTCAGAATACAAGAGAGGATATCAACGACCCGACCTCAGGGAAATTTTGAATTCAGAAGTTATCCCTCTCCTAGACTGGTTACCTACCTAAGGCTGAAGGACCCAAGTCTGCCCTACTATTTAACCCATAGCTGGAGGGAGAATATATGGTTTCATACCTTTCCCAAGGTATTAGCACTATGTGAAATGCCAACAGCTTCGTCTAGGAATTGAACTCGAATCAACAAGTCCATTTTCCACAACTCTAACCACTAGCCCATGCGCTTCCATATCATGACAGAGTGAGGGTATTACTGTGTTTTGTCTTCTTTTTTTTACTCACCAACATACGATAAAACCAGGTGGTCTGCTTTTCTAAATCAATTTTCTTGCCGAATATTATCACCAAGTACAATCAACATGGACACTGTGGATTGAATGTTCCTGGAGGAGGAAAAGAGAAAATAATAATAATAATAATAATATACATGTGGAATATCAATGGGTACTTACAACTAAGATATATATATTATATATATATATATATATATATATTGATGTGGATTTTGCGTCTCCGTTATGCTTCTGGTGCGTATATATATTTGAGGTGAATGTTAGTATTTGTATCCGTTTTAGGAGATACTTATAACCGGAGTTTGGGCTTAGGTGTGAAGCATTAACGTACTTATTATGCTAATATTGTTAGCGTAATATGTTAGTTGAGGAATAAATATCTGAAGACTCTGTGGTTTGGTTCGTACCAACCAGAAACTACGTACTTCAACTGACCGTGACACCCGGCATTCGCCACAAGATCACCACCACTATTCACGGTCAGCCGAAGGTACGCAGCAGTCCCGAAAATTTACCAGTCTAAATAAATGAAACTCAAAAACAACCACAGATTCTTCAGATATTTATTCCTCAACTAACATATTACGCTAACAATATTAGCATAATAAGTACGTTAATGCTTCACACCTCAGCCCCAACCTAGTATTAAGGTATCTCCTACAACGGATACAAATACTAACATTCACCTCAAATATATATATATATATATTATTTATTAAGAAATTTGGAAAAAACAAGTGTCCAAAATTAGATGAATTTATGTCATTTACGTTAAACGTTCTGGTTTCTTTAAACCTTCATCAGGATGTATTAAGGGATGAAGAAATTGATGGATGTTTTATAGATGACAGGAGATAAAAAATTTTATAAAATTTTTTTTTTTTTTTTTTTTTTTTTTGTTTATAAAATTTTTATAAAATTGTGGGTTCTGTTTAAGAGAGAGAGAGAACAGGGGGAGGTTCATTTCATAGACCCTGATCAAGAACAAACACCTTGGTGGGGGGGGAGCATCACATACATACCTGTTCACATAGGAAATCAACATATCTTTAACCATTGCCCTACAATCCCAAGGGGGCAAATTGGAAGTTTGACGCTAATGTAGAGTTCATTACCGACCACAGCACTGCTGCAACTAGTGTCTTTGTTGCTGTTATTGTTGTTGTTGGTGGTTGTGTGGAACGAGTTGGCGTCGCTGTCGTTGGCACTGGCGGGAGAGTCATGAGTCATGTGAACCAGTGGTGCCATCCCGAAATTCAGCTCGTGACGAGGCTGGAAGGCTTCAGCGGGAAGGGACCAGTCCTGGTTTGGCAAGAACAAGAATAAGATCAATCAAAAAAAAAAAAAATTTTTTTTTTAAATGTATTTCAACTTATGCACATATAGAGATGCTAATAGGGCTAAACTTGCAAATCGGTCGGAAAATTAGGATGACCCCCAGAAAAAATAGAACCCACAAATTTTGTAATAAAACTGTTAATATTAACTAGGGGTGGGGTTGGGGTTTAGGGTTAGTTTAATGGGAAAATAGATAAATAATTTGGTTCTGTTTTTTCTGGGTCACCTGTATACAGGGTGACCCAGAAATATAGAAATCCATTAACATATAATTAGAATAAGTGTAATCTTTTATATGCATTCTTATTTAATTTTGTTAGTCTTTCTATTTAAATATATTTCATTACATAAAACTTAAATTATAATATAATTGAGTAGAAGGACTCTGATTAGAATGATAATAGGACTTTATTTGGATAGAATGAGTTCTGAGGTGAATAGATTGTAAACTTTGAAATATCCCATCATACATCCTACCATAAGCTTCTGGCAGCAGTTCTTGCCAAAGGACACAGATTACAAATAATAATGGACTTTATTTGAATAGAATGAGTTCCGAGGTGAATAGATTATGAACTTTAAAATATCCCATCATACATCCTACCATAAGCTTCTGGCAGCAGCTCTTGCCAAAGGACACAGATTACAATAATAATAGGACTTTATTTGAATAGAATGAGTTCTGAGGTGAATAGATAGTGAACTTTGAAATATCCCATCATACATCCTACCATAAGCTTCTTGCAGCAGCTCTTGCCAAGGACACAGATTACAATAATAATAGTACTTTATTTGAATAGAATGAGTTCTGAGGTGAATAGATTGTAAACTTTGAAATATCCATGATACAGGTAAAAAAAAATACTAAGAAAATTTGGTACAGCCGTGGGGGAAATTTGGTAGACAAAGGGTTAAGTCTTTATTATTAGCCTTACTTTAAGTTGCTCACAGCAGCTCTTCCATCACTCCAATCCTACTGTAAACCACTCGTGTAACTTCTTTATTAGCAGAAAGACTCAGATTACAATAATAATAAGACTTTATTTGAATAGAATGAGTTCTGAGGTGAATAGATAGTGAACTTTGAAATATCCCATCATACAGGTAAAAAAATACTAAGAATTTNTCAGTCCTCTATCAACATTCAGAATACATCAGTCCTCTATCAACATTCAGAATACATCAGTACTTTTATCAACATTTCAGAACGAATCAGTCTTTATCAACATTCAGAATACATCAGTCCTTTTATCAACATTCAGAATACATCAGTCCTTTATCAACATTCAGAATACATCAGTCCTTTATCAACATTCAGAATACATCAGTCCTTTATCAACATTCAGAATACATCAGTCCTTTCAACATTCAAATACATCAGTCCTTATCAACATTCAGAATACATCATCCTCTATCAACATTCAGAACACATCAGTACTTTATCAACATTCAGAATCAATCAGTCCTTCATCAACATTCAGAAACAATCAGTCCTTCATCAACATTCAGAAACAATCAGTCCTTCATCAACATTCAGAAAACAATCAGTCCTTTATCAACATTCAGAATCAATCAGTCCTTTATCAACATTCAGAATCAATCAGTCCTTCATCAACATTCAGAATACATCAGTCCTTCTATCAACATTCAGAAACAATCAGTCGTTTATCAACATTCAGAATCAATCAGTCCTTTATCAACATTCAGAATCAATCAGTCCTTCATCAACATTCAGAATACATCAGTCCTTCATCAACATTCAGAAACAATCAGTCGTTTATCAACATTCAGAATCAATCAGTCCTTTTATCAACATTCAGAATCAATCAGTCCTTATCAACATTCAGAAACAATCAGTCGTTTATCAACATTCAGAAACAATCAGTCCTTTCATCAACATTCAGAATCAATCAGTCCTTTATCAACATTCAGAAGACATCAGTCCCTTTATCAACATTCAGAAGACATCAGTCCATTATCAACATTCAGATACATCAGTCCTTTATCAACATTCAGAATACATCAGTCCTTTTATCAACATTCAGAATACATCAGTCCTTTATCAACATTCAGAACGAATCAGTCCTTTATCAAACATCAGAACGAACAGTCCTTTATCAACATTCAGAATACATCAGTCCTTTATCAACATTTCAGAATCAATCAGTCTTTTATCAACATTCAGAATCAATCAGTCCTGTTATCAACATTCAGAATCAATCAGTCCTTTATCAACATTCAGATCAATCAGTCCTTTATCAACATTCAGAATACATCAGTCCTTTATCAACATTCAGAATACATCAGTCCTTTATCACATTCAGAACGAATCAGTCCATTATCAACATTCAGAACCAATCAGTCATTATCAACATTTAGAATACATCAGTCCATTATCACATTCATCATTTAGAATACATCAGTCCTTTATCAACATTCAGAATCAATCAGTCCTTTATCAACATTCAGAATACATCAGCCCTTTATCAACATTCAGAACGAATCAGTCCTTTATCAACATTCAGAACGAATCAGTCATTTATCAACATTCAGAACAAATCAGTCATTTATCAACATTCAGAACAAATCTCTTATCAACATCAGAATACATCAGTCCTTTATCAACATTCAGAATACATCAGTCCTTTATCAACATTCAGAATACATCAGTCCTTTATCAACATTTCAGAATACATCAGTCCTTTATCAACATTCAGAACGAATCAGTCCTTTATCAAACATTCAGAATAAATCAGTCCTTTATCAACATTCAGAATGAATCAGGCCTTTATCAACATTCAGAATCAATCAGTCTTTTATCAACATTCAGAATCAATCAGTCTTTATCAACATTCAGAATCAATCAGTCCTTTATCAACATTCAGAAGACATCAGTCCTTATCAACATTCAGAAGACATCAGTCCTTTATCAACATTCAGAAGACATCAGTCCTTTATCAACATTCAGAAGACATCAGTCCTACAACATTCAGAAGACATCAGTCCATTATCAACATTCAGAATACATCAGTCCTTTATCAACATTCAGAATACATCAGTCCTTTATCAACATTCAGAACGAATCAGTCCTTTATCAACATTCAGAATACATTAGTCTTTATCAACATTCAGAACGAATCAGTCCTTTATCAACATTCAGAACGAATCAGTCCTTTATCAACATTCAGAATACAATCAGTCCTTTATCACATTCAGAATACATCAGTCTTTTATCAACATTCAGAATCAATCAGTCCTTTATCAACATTCAGAATCAATCAGTCCTTTATCAACATTCAGAATCAATCAGTCCTTTATCAACATTCAGAATACATCAGTCCTTTATCAACATTCAGAATACATCAGTCCTTTATCAACATTCAGAATACATCAGTCCTTTATCAACATTCAGAACGAATCAGTCCTTTATCAACATTCAGAAGACATCAGTCTTTATCAACATTCAGAACGAATCAGTCCTTTATCAACATCAGTAACCAATCAGTCCATTATCAACATTTAGAATACATCAGTCCATTATCACATTTAGAATACATCAGCTTTATCAACATCAGAATCAATCAGTCCTTTATCAACATTCAGAAACATCAGTTCCTTTATTCAACATTCAGAACGAATCAGTCCTTTAATCAACATTCAGAACGAAATCAGTCCTTATCAACATTCAGAATCAATCAGTCCTTTATCAACATCAGAATCAATCAGTCCTTTATAAACATTCAGAATCAATCAGTCCTTTATCAACATTCAAACAATCAGTCCTTATCAACATTCAGAATCATCAGTCCTTTATCAACATTCAGAATCAATCAGTCCTTTATAACATTCAGAATCAATCAGTCTTTATCATCATTCAGAAACAATCATCCTCATTCAACATTCAGAATCAATCAGTCCTTCATCAACATTCAGAATCAATCAGCCTTCATCAACATCAGAATCATCAGTCTTTATCAACATTCAGAATACATCAGTCCTTTATCAACATTCAGAATACATCAGTCCTCTATCAACATTCAGAATACATCAGTACTTTATCAACATCAGAACGAAATCAGTCCTTTATCAACATTCAGAATAATCAGTCCTTATTCACATTCAGAATACATCAGTCCTTTACAACATTCAGAATACATCAGTCCTTTATCAACATTCAGAATACATCAGTCCTTTATCAACATTCAGAATACATCAGTCCTTTATCAACATTCAGAATACATCATCCTTTATCAACATTCAGAATACATCAGTCCTCTATCAACATTCAGAATACATCAGTATTTATCAACATTCAGAATCAATCAGTCCTTTATCAACATTCAGAAACAATCAGTCCTTCATCAACATTCAGAACAATCATCCTTTATCAACATTCAGAATCAATCAGTCCTTTATCAACATTCAGAATCAATCAGTCTTCATCAACATTCAGATTACATCAGCTTCATCAACATTCAGAAACAATCAGTCCTTATCACATTCAGAATCAATCAGTCCTTTATCAACATTCAGAATCAATCAGTCCTTCATCAACATTCAGAATACATCAGTCCTCATCAACATTCAGAAACAATCAGTCCTTCATCAACATTCAGAATCAATCAGTCTTTATCAACATTCAGAAGACATCAGTCCTTTATCAACATTCAGAAGACATCAGTCCATTATCAACATTCAGAATACATCAGTCCTTTATCAACATTCAGAATACATCAGTCCTTTATCAACATTCAGAACGAATCAGTCCTTATCAACATTCAGAACATTCAGTCCTTTATCAACATTCAGACGAATCAGTCTTTATCAACATTCAGAACGAATCAGTCTTTATCAACATTCAGAATACATCAGTCCTTTATCAACATTCAGAATCAATCAGCTTTTATCAACATTCAGAATCAATCAGGCCTTTATCAACATTCAGAATCAATCAGTCCTTTATCAACATTCAGAATACATCAGTCCTTTATCAACATTCAGAATACATCAGTCCTTTATCAACATTCAGAATACATCAGTCCTTTATCAACATTCAGAACGAATCAGTCCTTTATCAACATTCAGAACCAATCAGTCCATTATCAACATTTAGAATACATCAGTCCATTATCAACATTTAGAATACATCATCTTTATCAACAATCAGAATCAATCAGTCCTTTATCAAACATTCAAATACATCAGCCCTTTATCAACATTCAGAACGAATCAGTCCTTTATCAACATTCAGAACGAATCAGTCATTTATCAACATTCAGAACAATCAGTCATTATAAACATTCAGACAAATCAGTCCTTTATCAACATTCAGAATACATCAGTCCTTTATCAACATTCAGAATACATCAGTCCTTTATCAACATTCAGAATACATCAGTCCTTTTATCAACATTCAATACATCAGTCCTTTATCAACATTCAGAATACATCAGTCCTTTATCAACATTCAGAACGAATCAGTCCTTTATCAACATTCAGAATAAATCAGTCCTTTATCAACATTCAGAATGAATCAGGCCTTTATCAACATTCAGAATCAATCAGTCTTTTATCACATTCGAATCAATCAGTCCTTTATCAACATTCAGAATCAATCAGTCCTTTATCAACATTCAGAAGACACTAGTCCTTTATCAACATCAGAAGACATCAGTCTTTATTCAACATTCAGAAGACATCAGATCCTTATCACATTCAGAATACATCAGGTCCTTTACAACTTCAGAACGATCAGTCCTTTATCAACATTCAGAACGAATCAGTCCTTTATCAAACATTCAGAATACTTCATCCTTATCACATTCAGAATCAATCAGTCTTTATCAACATTCAGAATCAATTCAGTCTTATCACATTCAAATCAATCAGTCCTTTATCAACATCAGAATCAATCAGTCCTTTATCAACATTCAGAATACATCAGTCCTTTTATCAACATTCAGAATACATCAGTCCTTTATCAACATTCAGAAACAAATCAGTCCTTTATCAACATTCAGAATACATCAGTCCTTTATCAACATTCAGAATACATCAGTCCTTTATCACATTCAGAATACATCAGTCTTTATCAACATTCAGAATACATCAGTCCTTTATCAACATTCAGAACGAATCAGTTCTTTATCAACATTCAGAATAATCAGTCCTTTATCAACATTCAAATGAATCAGGCCTTTTATCAACATTCAGAATCAATCAGTATTATCAACATTCAGAATCAATCAGTCCTTTATCAACATTCAGAATCAATCAGTCTTTATCAACATTCAGAAGACATCAGTCCTTTATCAACATTCAGAAGACATCAGTCCATTATCAACATCTCAGAATACATCAGTCCTTATCAACATTCAGAATACATCAGTCCTTTATCAACATTCAGAACGAATCAGTCCTTTATCAACATTCAGAATACATCAGTCCTTTATCAACATTCAGAACGAATCAGTCCTTTATCAACAATTCAGAACCAATCAGTCCTTTATCAACATTCAAGAACCAATCAGTCCATTATCAACATTTAGAAATACATCAGTCCATTATCAACATTCAGAATCAATCAGTCCTTTATCAACATTCAGAATCAATCAGTCCTTTATCAACATTCAGAATACATCAGTCCTTTATCAACATTTCAGAACGAATCAGTCCTTTATCAACATTCAGAACGAATCAGTCCTTTATCAACATTCAGAATAAATCAGTCCTTTATCAACATTCAGAATCAATCAGGCCTTTATCAACATTCAGAAGACATCAGTCCTTCATCAACATTCAGAAATACATCAGTCATTATCAACATTCAGAATACATCCAGTCCTTTATCAACATTCAGAATAAATCAGTCCTTTATCAACATTCAGAATACATCAGTCCTTTATCAAACATCAGAACGATCAGTCCTTTATCAACATTCAGAATCAATCAGTCTTTTATCAACATTCAGAATCATCAGTCCTTTATCAACATTCAGAATCAATCAGTCCTTTTATCAACATTCAGAATACATCAGTCCTTTATCACTTCTGATCGATCATCCTTATCAACATTCAGAATACATCAGTCCTTTATCAACATTCAGAATCAATCAGTCCTTTATCACATTCAGAAACAATCAGTCCTTTATCAACATTCAGAAACAATCAGTCCTTCTATCAACATTCAGAATCAATCAGTCCTTATCAACATTCAGATACATCAGTCTTATCAACATTCAGAATACATCAGTCCTTTATCAACATTCAGAACGAATTCAGTCTTTATCACATTCTGAATACATCAGTCCTTTATCAACATTCAGAACCAATCAGTCCATTATCAACATTTTTAGAATACATCAGTCCATTATCAACATTTAGAATACATTCAGTCCTTATCAACATTCAGAATCAATCAGTCCTTTATCAACATTCAGAATACATCAGTCCTTTATCAACATTCAGAACGAATCAGTCCTTTATCAACATTCAGAACGAATCAGTCCTTTATCAACATTCAGAATACATCAGTCCTTTATCAACATTCAGAATACATCAGTCTTTTATTCAACATTCAGAATACATCAGTCCTTTATCAACATTCAGAATACATCAGTCCTTTATCAACATTCAGAACAATCAGTCCTTTAATCAACATACAGAATCAATCAGTCCGTTTATCAACATTCAGAAACAATCAGTTCCTTTATCAACATTCAGATCAATCAGTCCTTTATCAACATTTCAGAAACAATCAGTCCTTATCAACATTCAGAATCAATCAGTCCTTTATCAACATTCAGAATCAATCAGTCCTTTTAAACATTCAGAATCAATCAGTCCTTTATCAACATTCAGAAAACAATCAGTCCTTCATCAACATTCAGAATCAATCAGTCCTTTATCAACATTCAGAAATACTCAGTCCTTTATCAACATTCAGAATACACAGTCCTTTATCAACATTCAGAATACATAGTCCTTTATCAACATTCAGAATACATCAGTCCTTTATCAACATTCCGAATCGATCAGTCCTTTATCAACATTCAGAATACATCATCCTTTATCAACATTCAGAATCAATCAGTCCTTTATCAACATTCAGAATCAATCAGTCCTTTATCAACATTCAGAACGAATCAGTCCTTTATCAACATTCAGAAGACATCAGTCCTTATCAACATTCAGAAGACATCAGTCCTTTATCAACATTCAGAATACATCAGTCCTTCATCAACATTCAGAAATCAATCAGTCTTTATCACATTCAGAATACATCAGTCCTTTATCAACATTCTGAATCGATCAGTCCTTTATGAACATTCAGAAATACATCAGTCCTTTATCAACATTCAAGAAACAATCAGTCCTTTATCAACATTCAGAAACAATCAGTCCTTGCATTCAACATTCAGAATCAATCAGTCCTTTCAAAGCATTCAGAATACATCAGTCCTTTATCAACATTCAGAATACATCAGTCCTTTATCAACATTCAGAACGAATCAATCCTTTATCAACATTCAAAACCAATCAGTCCTTTATCAACATTCAGAAACCATCAGTCCATTATCAACATTTAGAATACATCAGTCCATTATCAACGTTCAGAATACATCAGTCCTTTATCAACATTCAGAACGAATCAGTCCTTTATCAACATTCAGAACGATGCAGTCCTTTATCAACATTCAGAATACATCAGTCCTTTATCAACATTCAGAACGAAAATTCAGTCCTTTTATCAAACATTCAGAATCGAAATCAGTTCCTTTATCAACATTCAGAATACATCAGTCCTTTATCAACATTCAGAATACATCAGTCCTTTATCACATTCAGATAACGAAATCAGTCCTTTATCAACATTCAGAATACATCAGTCCTTTAAATCAACATTTCAGAATACATCAGTCCTTTATCAACATTCAGAACGAAATCAGTCCTTTATCAACATTCAGAATACATCAGTTCCTTTATCAACATTCAGAATACATCAGTCCATTATCAACATTCAGAATACATCAGTCCATTACAACACATTCAGAATACATCAGTCCTTTATCAACATTCAGAATAACATTCCGTCCATTATCAACATTCAGAATCAATCAGCCTTTATCAAAAATTCAGATCCAATCAGCCTTTATCAACATCAGAATACATCAGTCCTTATCAACATTCAGAATACATCAGTCCTTTATCAACATTCAGAATACATCAGTCCTTTATCAACATTCAGAATACATCAGTCCTTTATCAACATTCAGAATACATCAGTCCTTTATCGACATTCAGAATACATCAGTCCTTTATCAACATTCAGAATACATCAGTCCTTTATCAACATTCAAATCAATCAGTCCTTTATCAACATTCCAGAATACATCAGTCCTTTATCAAACATTTCAGAATACATCAGTCCATTATCAACATTCAGAATTACATTCAGTCCTTTATCAAACATTCAGAATACATCAGATCCTTTATCAACATTCAGAATACATCAGTCCTTTATCAACATTCAGAATCAATCAGTCCTTATTATCAACATTCAGAATCAATCAGTCCTTTATCAACATTCAGAATACATCAGTCCTTTATCAACATTCAGAACGAATCACTCCTTTATCAACATGTAGAATACATCAGTCCTTTATCAACATTCAGAAATACATCAGTCCTTTATAACATTTCAGAATACATCAGTCCTTTATCAACATTCAGAATACATCAGTCCTTATCAACATTCAGAATACATCAGTCCTTTATCAACATTCAAATACATCCGTCCATTATCAACATTCAGAATCCAATCAGTCCTTTATCAACATTCAGAATCAATCAGTCCTTTACACATTCAGAATACATCAGTCCTTTATCAACATTCAGAACGAATCAGTCCTTTATCAACATTCAGAATACATCAGTCCTTTATCAACATTCAGAATACATCAGTCCTTTATCAACATTCAGAATACAATCAGTTCCTTTATCAACATTCAGAATACATCAGTCCTTTATCAACATTCAGAAAACATCAGTCCATTCATCAACATTCAGAATCAATCAGTCCTTTATCAACATTCAGAATCAACCAGTCTTATCAACATTCAGAATTCAATCAGTGCCTTTATCAACATTCAGATACATCAGTCCTTTATCAACATTCAGAATACATCAGTCCTTTATCAACATTCAGAATACATCAGTCCTTTATCACATTCAGAATACATCTAGTCAGTTATCAACATTCAGAATCAATCAGTCCTTTATCAAACAATCAGAATCAATCATTCTTTATCAAACATTCAGAATACATACAGTCCTTATCAACATTCAGAACGAATCAGTCCTTTATCAACTTCAGAATACATCAGTCCTTTATCAACATTCAGAATACATCAGTCCTTTATCAACATTCAGAATACATCAGTCCTCCTTATCAACATTCAGAATACATCAGTCCTTTATCAACATTCAGAATACATTGGTACAGCCGTAGTGAAATTTGGTAGGCAAAGAGTTAAGGGGCCCTGTTGGTAATTAAAAAAAGGCTTTCCCACCATTGTGATCCTGCCATAAACCGCTAGCAGCAGCTATCATTATAATAGGACTTTATTTGAATAGAATGAGTTCCGAGGTGAATAGATAGTGAACTTTGATATATCCCATCATACATCCTACCATAAGCTTCTGGCAGCAGCTCTTGCCAAAGGACACAGATTACAATAATAATAGGACTTTATTTGAATAGAATGAGTTCTGAGGTGAATAGATAGTGAACTTTGAAATATCCCATCATACATCCTACCATAAGCTTCTGGCAGCAGCTCTTGCCAAAGGACACAGATTACAATAATAATAGGACCTTATTTGAATAGAATGAGTTCTGAGGTGAATAGATAGTGAACTTTGAAAATATCCCATCATACATCCTACCATAAGCTTCTGGCAGCAGCTCTTGCCAAAGGACACAGATTACAATAATAATAGGACCTTATTTGAATAGAATGAGTTCTGAGGTGAATTGATAGTGAACTTCGATATATCCCATTATGCTGGTAAAAAAACACCAAGAAAATTTGGGGAAATTTAGTAGGCAAAGAGTTAATCCTATTAAAGAAAATGTTCATAAATATGTTTTTTTTTCAAAATTGTACCTGTTTGTCTGGAATGACACTGTCATTATCATCCAGGTCATAAGGGAAATCTGTTTCACCATCACCAAAAAAGAAATCTCCTGTCTGGTTGGCCAAACCCGTTGCTATATTTGCCAAATTTTTCTCTGGAAGCGTCTCATTTTCAGCCTCAGATTCTTCATCACTGCAACCTGAAAATAAAGAAATAAGAAATGAATAAAAGATTGTTGTATGCCACATTTATCTTGTGGGTAGAGGGATATAATTTTAAAAAGTTAGTCTCGCAGATCCATCAACTGTTGGGGTGGGGTAAGGGTTATAATTTCAATTTAATACTTTTGATATATCTTATTAATTTTATTTGAATAGAATAAATTGATAATCTTTTCTAGATTGAAATAATAAGTTTTTTAGCAATTTTAAATCTAAATTTATTATAAACAAGGATTTTGGGAGGTTTCATAGAAGATTTTTAAAACTAAAAGCTCAAAAATTAGTGCAAGTTAGAAATCTAGTTTTTGGTATTACGCACAGTGAAGTATAGTAGAGTACCCCTGCATACCCATGGTTGTATACATTATAACGAGATTTTTATTCAAGCAATTCCCTGAAAATACACAGATTAAAAGAATAGGGCAATTTCCAGTTCAATTTGCAACCAAATGATAACTTTGATTTTTATATATAAGGGCCGGTTTAGCTCAGTCGGTAGAGCATTCAGCTAGGAATTCCAAGGTTCCTGGTTCGATACCAGCCCTCGACACCACAGGGATTTGTGCCGTAAAGTGAGGAGCTGATGGTAGGTATGGCGCTCCACCTCAGACGCTAAAATATTTTCCTTGGTCTAGCGCTACTGAAAAGCGGATAGACTCCCTCTCTGTCTGGCTGATACCGACTTTAGAACACCCCGACGACGTTACTTTTTTTACTTTATATATATATATATATATATATATATATATATATATACACACACACACACTGGAGGTGTGTGGCCTAATGGTTAGAGTTGTAGGAAAAAAAAAATTTTTGTGTTCAAATCCTGGATGAGGTTGTTTGTATTTCACATAGCACTAATACCCTTAGGAAAGGTATGTATCCACCTACTCTCCCTCCAACTCCTCAGTAAATAGTAGGGCAGACTGGGCTTTTTAACCTTGGTTAAGCAACCTGTCTAGAAGGAAAATGTTGAATGCAAACATGTCAAACTCTGCTTAAAAAATTGACCTTGTGTCACATCCTGCTCATGCAGAGGGGTTGCTGATCATCCAAATTCTTATATAACAGAGATGACAATAAAATGCTAATTATAATTTTTCACTCCTTCCTGAAAAGAAGTACCAATATCATCGTGGATCACTGTTACAATGAAAACACAAATGGTTTATATATATATATATATATATATATATATTATATATATATATATATATTTACCAACTCCTCCGCACGAGAAGGTCAATTTCTTAAACGGAGTTTAACAGGTTTAGTTTTCTACTATCACGTACTGCTTGGGTGAAAAACTAATAATAATAATAATAATAATAATAATGAATATGTATGCACACACACAGAGAATACAGAGCAGAATAATAGTACTATATAATATTTAAAAAAAATTTTATTTTAAATGAAAATTGACATGTAAAAAAAATTAACTGAAAATGGACGTATGATGAGTGTAACCTACCTGAAGTGTTCTCTCCAGTCGGATTTTCTTTTTCAATTTCACAGTTTTTATCTGGAATTGTTTCAACAATTTTACCTGTGAAAAATACCAAAAAAGGAGTCATTTAAAAATTTTTTAAAAAAAAAAAAAGAACAGGTTTATAAGTTCCCAAAATTCACTCTGAATTGTCCAACCGGACACAGTGCAACAGATATAGGTGTTGAGTTAATACAGTTCTAAGTGACAGTTATCTCTGGGCTGCAGGTTCAATCCTGGCCAAATGCAACAGTAACATAGAATAATTAACACAGCTTAACATTTGTACCCAGTCATGGTTAATGGAATGAGAACAGTCTACCCCCATGGATTGAATAAAGGGTTCCGTAAAGGTTCCAGAGTTCGACTATAGGTATTGAATTAATACAGTTCTAAGTGACAGTCATCTCTGGTCTTCAGGTTCAATCCTGTAACAGAGTAATTAACACAGCTTAACACTTGTACCCGGTCATAGTTAATGGAATGAGAACAGTCTACCCACGTGGATTGAATAAAGGGTTCATTTTGAAGTACTAAGAAGGTTCTCGAGTTCAAAGAGAAGGTTTCTGATTGGTTTGTTTTGTTTTACGGCATATCAACCTCAGTGGGTCATTTAATGCTGATTAAGTTTTGAAATAAATCAATTCTTAATGGATAATACAATTTTTTTTTTAAATACATTTTTCTATTTAACCCATAGATGGAACCCGAACAGGTACTACCACTCCGGGTCAGAGTGGATCAGGGAGCAATGGTGATGAAGGGGTGCTCCACATTCCCCAAACCTCCAAAACTGGAACCTCACCATCAGATAGAGTTTAACGTCATTCCCAGGACATGTAGGCCCTCAGCCACCGCCTTCTAGCACCCATATGATAAAAATGGTTGGGGCTTGCCATAAGGGCAATAGGGTTGGGGCAATCATATAAGTGCTAGGGCTTGATGTGACTAGCCAATTGATCAGAGGGGGCCTCTCCGACCGCCCATCTAGCCCAAGAAAGGGCCAAAGTGGAGTATTGCAAGTCATGGACTGCTCATCCACCTGGGTTCTATCCTTAAGCATCACGGGTCGCTACCCACAGCCAACAGGTGGCCCCATTGGGGGAGTCTTACCCCTCTGCAGAGGTGCAGTCGTTGCATTCTAACGCCCCAGCCGACAGGGCAGGAAGGTTTCTGGGTCTGACAAGAAATACCTGAAGAACGTCAGAGGGCAAATCGGAAGAAACATTGTGTAGATAACAATAAAGATGAGGACAATAATCCAAATAACACAAATTATACAAATTATCAAGACTTCTCAAAATTTCAGAGAAAAAAAAACTTATTCACAAACTATTAAGAGCATTTATAGATATTTACAACTTAATCATCATGTCGTGCTAGTAGCACAAATATCCATGACAATCTCTCGCCAATGATCTCTAACATTCATTCTTCTCAGGAGGTCCTCAGCACAACATCCAGTATCCGTGCAGAACTAGTCAATGTAGGTGGCATATTTAGAATAATTTTCTTAAAAATTTAATTAAGACAAAAACATTGTTTTCTTGGTAAACTGAACATTAGCTACATAAATGAGAGTAATCTCCCCTTGCTTGTTTCATTTTGACGAAGCCTTATGTTTTGGTCGGCCATTTTCATTTCTCGGTAAATCTACACTGAAAATACGAATTTGTTCGAATCTATACAACTGCATGTTTTAACACAAAAATATCATAAAATGTGGTCTTAATTGTGCTTGTGCATTATTTGAAGTGAACTTAATTGCTATTAAGAACACATTTTATGATATTTTCGTGTTAAAACATGCAGTTGTATTGATTCAAACAAATTTATATTTTCAGTGTAGTTTTACGGTGAAATGAAAATGGCCGACCAAAACATAAGGCTTCCTCAAAGTGAAACAAACAATGGGAGATTACTTTCATTTATTTAGCTAATATTCAGATTACTGTTTTCTTACCTTTTTCTGGGTCTGATTTTTCACTGAGAGCCGGATAGCCAGGCCCCGCATGATAAGGCGGTGTAATATTGTTTGGGGAGGTACAAGTGAACAACGTCTTTAGAATTAACCACGTCAGATAGACCTAAAAATCAAATTTGAAGACAATATGTGAAATGATTTGAAAAATGACTCGAAAAAAATTACATAAGGGCAATTCCATGTCGAATCATCCAGGAAAAAGTAAAATTGTCACCAGCCCCCTTCAATTTTTCTGAAATTTTGTACAGGTGTGGACTATATTAAAGTCAGACAATCCCCAAAATTTGAGCTTCCAATTCCAAAAATTGCGGAGTTATGGCGATTTTTAGTTCTACATTTACAGACAAAAATAGATTACAAAAAGTCGCCATTTTTCAAGGACACCCCCCCTCAAATTTGGAGAGCTAAAAATCGACATAACTCCAGCTATTTTTTTGAATTGGAAGCTCAAATTTGGGGGATTGTCTAACAGTCCACACATGTACAAAATTTCAAAAAATTGAAGAGGGTGGGTGACATGGCCTAGATGATTTGACATGGAACCCATAAGAATTATGTATATTAGCATATGGATAAAATTAATAAAATCTTTAAGAATTTCTCAAAGACTAAAACTAAAAAACAATTTATAAAATGTTCACGATATTTATTAGTAAACAATTATAATAACAAATAATTATAACCAAAAATAAAGTTTTACAAGAAAATTATTTATAAACAAGAAATAGTTATATAATGTTCTTCACGATTAAATTTTATATTTTATTATACAGTGAAAAAAAAAAAAACATCCGTTTTGGTTATCAGATGTCATGAAATTTTGTTTTACGACAGATGATAATCAAAACAGATTAAATATTTGAATTTAAATCTGTTAAGTATCTGGCCACCATCCTTGGCCAGTTGTAAAGAACTTAAAATAAGTAAGTCCCGAGTTATAGAATCCTTCGGTAAGTGAATAAGTCCTGTGATATAATACTACGTTCCGTCGTCCAAGAAGATCCAAGTAGTAATGATTAGTATGACCAGAAAAGGCCAGTATAAATAATAATATCAGCAGCAGATCACTGCCAGTGATTGGACAATAGGTTGGTCACATGGTAGTCGGCAAGTCTATAAGTACAAGTAGGCATTTACCACACGCCTTAGATACTAAAATGCCAACAAAATCTTTGAAACTTGGTTTTATTAGAAAGAAAACATTTATTTGAATTTTGACAGGAATTTTTTATGTCTATTATAATTAATTTATGAAATTTACTTTCTAATCTGTTCCATAAAAAATTTTCATATTTCTTGTTTAGATAGTTTTAAACAGACTGAGATAGATAGATATTTTCGAATTAGTAAGAATTACGACAAAAAAAGGTTTAATGTTTTTTTCTTTCGAATGGAAAAAATAAGTAAACAAGAATTAAGACAAAAAAGAGCCCCCCCCCACTCTCAAATAGGCGCCGATACGATAGTTGGGGTTGTTATTTGAGTTGGTTGTTTTCTTTCAAGTAACACCGCTGTAGCGGCAATAGTTGGGGTTGTTATTTGAAAGTTCACTGGGCAGCAATTTCGGAGGCAGGGGACCGGGACGAACTTCCTCATAAATTACCCAACCTCCATTTGGTTATTTCTCATTTCGTAACCTTTGTTAGGTTACAACAATTATACAATCCTATTCCTAATTATTTCAAATAAGTCATTCATATTTACCTGTTTTCTGTTGAGTTTTTGAGCAACGGAAGCGTTATGATCACAGATTTCTTCAAATGATTTGCCGCTAAGCCAATACATTTTAGCAGATTTAACAAACCAATCCACTGAAAGATCCTACAAGAAATTTAAAAAAATAAAATAAAAAAAATAAAAAATTTTTAGCACAAAGTAAACATCAAATATTATAATACACGTGCTTGCTTTCGAACACAAGAAATCGGAAGACAGTCTGCGATCCTATACAATAGCTGAGGGAAAGGGGGCAACCAAAATGGCCCACAATTTTATTTTTTGTTTTATATTTCAGTTTCTTGGGGATTTCCGTTTTTGATTCATCCCAACCCTTCCATCGCCCTCAAATCACTCGAAGCACAAAACTTAGTGCTTGATCATAATCATTCATTCGATAAATGGGAAAATTAAGTAGAATAAAGTCACAGAGCGAAAGGAGTATTTTGGTGTAAGTAGGCTGAGCAAGGAGAGAACGGAAGAGTTTATTTTTTGGTATGGATCGGTCAGCGAGTGAACCTAGCTAAATAGACTCATGTAGTAGTATGACCAGGTTTGTCATCCTCTCTCCTATTGAAGTCAGTTAGCCTACTGTTGGTTTGAATAACAGCAGCTAACTAAGTACCACTCAAGCAGTGTCCAAGACAGCTGGTATAAATAGGAATCAAGAATGATCCATCCATGAATCTGGGTGATTTGGGTGATTCCATTCCTTGAGGGCTGCTTGACTGCTTGATTTGAATGACATTGTGGAGTCTTATATATACTTTGTCATTTTGCAGTGTACTTTGTAGCATTCGGGTTTGTATTTGAGTTACAACCGTTTGTTGCCTTGTCTTCCCAGTTCGAAGGTAATTGGAATTTTAATTAAACTTAGTGCTTAATCATAATCATCCATTCGATAATGGGAAAATTAAGTAGAATAAAGTCACAGAGCGGAAGAGTTTATTTTGGTGTAAGTAGGCTGAGCAAGGAGAGAACGGAAGAGTTTATTTTGGTATGGATCGGTCAGTGAATGAACCTAGCTAAATAGACTCATGTAGTAGTATGACCAGTTTTGTCACCCTCAACCCCCCCCACTCCAAAACCTGCGGCTATATGCCGAGTTGTAACACACTTGCTGGATCTCTCTTTTAAAAATGAATAAAATTTTTGGAGTGAGTGCACGAGTGTGCTCACTTCAAATATTCCTACAAGAAATTAAAATTAAAAAAAAAAAAACATTTTTAGCACAAAATAAACATCAAATATTATAATACACGTGCTCCTTATATATATTTACCAACCCCTCCACACGAGCAGGATGTGACACAATGTCAATTTCTTAAGCAGAGTTTAACAGGTTTGAATTCAGAGTTTTCCTTCTCCTAGACATATTTACCAACCCCTCCGCAAGAGTAGGATGTGACACAAGGTCAATTTCTTAAGCAGAGTTTAACAGGTTTGAATTCAGAGTTTTCCTTCTCCTAGACATATTTACTAACCCCTCCGCAAGAGCAGGATGTGACACAAGGTCAATTTCTTAAGCGGGGTTTAACAGGTTTGAATTCAGAGTTTTCCTTCTCCTAGACATATTTACCAACCCCTCCGCAAGAGCAGGATGTGACACAAGGTCAATTTCTTAAGCAGAGTTCAACAGGTTTGAATTCAGAGTTTTCCTTCTCCTAGACCAGTTGCCTAACCAAGGTTAAAGAGCCCAGTCTGCCCTACTATTTATTCATAGCTGGATGGAGTGTAGGATTCATACCTTTCCCAAGGGTATTAGCGCTAAGTGAAATGCAATTACCACATCCAGGATTTGAACTCGGGGCGACGAGTCCATTTCCCATGACTTTAACCATTACACCACGGGCTTCCATTATATGCTATCAAAAAAGTCTCAAAATTAACCAATTTTAGATTATTAATGATTTCTTATTTTTTCATAGCAATATCAATTGGTGGAAAATCTCAATGTGGCACTACATACGTGACAACATTTTTTCATTTTTATCATTTTATATAGTTTATCTTAGTCAGTAGAGCACTTGACTAGGAATTGCAAGGTTCCTGGTTCTATACCAGCCCTCACCAACTCAGCGTATGAGTAGCACAGGGAGCTGATGGTAGGCGTGGCACTCCACCTCAGACATTCAATTAAAATGTATCATTTTAATCTTTATCAATTAAAACACACAAATTTACTATGAAAATGCATTTTTATGATAATACAGGAAGTCTGTATATGGTCTTTTCAGTAACAATAGAATGGTGCCCAAGAAATATCAAGCGTAGTAGGAAAAAGCATGAAAGGAGATGAGGTTAAATAGAACAATCAAAATCCTTATAGAAGGAACTGGGAAAGGTTTTTGCCCAGCAATTAACTCAAAATGGATGTTCCTGCTGCTGATGACAGGGAAGAGGAAGAAGAAAAATGTAAAAATAATCTCCTTGGCTAGCACTAGTGTTAGTTCCTTGCAAGGTTCCTGGTTCTATACCAGCTATAATCAACTCAGCGTATGAGTAGCACAGGGATCTGTGTGGTTTAAGTGAGGAGCTGATGGTAGGTGTGGCGCTCCACCTCAGACGTAAAAATAATCTCCTTGGTCTAGCACTAGTGGAAAAGGGGATAGACTCCCTCGCTGTCTGGCTGATACCGACATTAGGCCACCACAACAACTTACTTATTTTACATATATTGAACATTATTTGCACCAAAAAAGACTTCTTTTTTTTTAGCAGTTTTGGATTCCTCAGGTAAAAAAGCTTTTGTAAGCCAATTTTTTATGAGTAGGAAAGCTCTAGAACTCATTTTATAGACAAAAATAGATTACAAAAAGGTTGTGTTTTTTGTGTGCAACCCCCTAAATTTTGAAAGCTAAAAATTGACATAATTTGGTCAATTTTTTTTTTAATTAAAAGCTCAAACTTTGGGGATTGTCTTACTTTAACAGTCCACACCTGGACAAAATTTTTTTGAAATTGAAGAGTATGGGGGTAATTCCATGTCAAATCATCCAGAAAAAAGTAAAATTGTCACCCACCCCCTTCAATTTAAAAAAAATGTTTTCCAGGTGTGGACTATGTTAACATTATAAACCAATTCTTATGTGTATGGAAGCTCTAGAACTCATTTTACATACTGTTATGTTACCCTATAGACCAATAGAATGCGCCAACAGTTACTATAAGTAACAGGGACAATTATGGCTTGAAGAGTAAGCCAATGTGAGTCAGCTCATAACTCTATTGTTGGACATATTTCCCACTTCTCTGTACTGTAATTGTCTACTCTTTTGTTAATGCATTTTCCTACATTTGTTACCCGTCGTTTTGTTCTTATTTGAACCCTTAAAACCCCACAACACATACAAAAATAGAGTCCAAAAAATCACCATTTTTTTGTGAACCCCACAAAATCGACATAACTTTGCTATTTGAGACCCTAATGAGGCTATCTTTTTAGTACAAATAAAGTTCAATATATCTGAAATAATGTATCTGAAATAATGATAGAAAATTTTTTTTGTTCAATATATCTGAAATAATCAATAACTTAAAATTGGTTGACTTTTTTTTAGCATATTTGGATTTAATGGGCAAAAATGCTTTTATAAACCACTTTTTAGTAGTAGGGAAGCTCTAGAACTCATTTTACAGACAAAAAGTTGCCATTTTTTGCCAAACCAACCAAATTTAGAGAGCTAAAAATCGACACAACTCTGCCAATTTTTTTAATTAGAAGCTCAAATTTTGGAGATTGTCTAATGTTAACAGTCCACATCTGGAAAAAATTGAAGGGGGTGGGTGACAATTTTACTTTTTTCTGGATGATTTGACATGGAATTACCCATCTGCATTATTTAGAAATTGTAATAACAAAAAAAGAAAAACCCAATCTTATTTAAAAGAAATATCGTTTTCTTGAATTTTTCAATGGTTGGTCAATTTTTTGTACAGAGAAAAAATCTCAGAAATTTCAGAAAAATTGAAGTGGGTGGGTGACATGGCCTGGATGATTTGGCATGGAATTACCCATTGAAGGGGGTGGGTGACATGGCCTGGATGATTTGACATGGAATTACCCATTGAAGTGGGTGACATGGCCTGGATGATTTGACATGGAATTACCCATTGAAGGGGGTGGGTGACATGGCCTGGATGATTTGACATGGAATTACCCATTGAAGGGGGTGGGTGACATAGCCTGGATGATTTGACATGGAATTACCCATTGAAGGGGGTGGGTGACATGGCCTGGATGATTTGACATGGAATTACCCATTGAAGGGGTGGGTGACATGGCCTGGATGATTTGACATGGAATTACCCATTGAAGTGGGTGGGTGACATGGCCTGGATGATTTGACATGGAATTACCCATTGAAGGGGGTGGGTGACATGGCCTGGATGATTTAACATGGAATTACCCATTGAAGGGGGTGGGTGACATGGCCTGGATGATTTGACATGGAATTACCCATTGAAGGGGGTGGGTGACATGGCCTGGATGATTTGACATGGAATTACCCATTGAAGGGGGTGGGTGACATGGCCTGGATGATTTGACATGGAATTACCCATTGAAGGGGGTGGGTGACATGGCCTGGATGATTTGACATGGAATTACCCATTGAAGGGGGTGGGTGACATGGCCTGGATGATTTGACATGGCCATTGAAGTGGGTGGGTGACATGGCCTGGATGATTTGACATGGAATTACCCATTGAAGGGGGTGGGTGACATGGCCTGGATGATTTGACATGGAATTACCCATTGAAGTGGGTGGGTGACATGGCCTGGATGATTTGACATGGAATTACTGACTAGTTAAAAGGTAGACACAGTAACCCAATAAATAAACCATATACTTACATATGAATTATTGGAGGTGAACAAGAAGAGATTACTATTGGCCACATCGAGGGCTCCAAGTTTTGTAAGATATTATTGGTTGGACCAGTCGAAGGATCTTCAACTGAAATGGAAAAAAATGTTTTTGGTTTAAGCATTCAAATTGAAAAAAATGTAATATAATAATTCAGTTGACCAATAATCAAGTCAATTTTTGTTGGTTGTTTTGTTTTACGGTATATCAACCCTTATCGGGTAATTTAATGCCAAATCAAAGTTTTCTTTCATATGATTAATGAAATAATCTTCATACAATGACTGCTATTTACACAGTAGCATTGCAAACAACAAAGCCTTCATCAGATGATGACTCTGGGTTCAGGCATGGTTTCAGGGCCGAAGCATCATTACCATTAACCCAGAGCGCCCCAGTAGTATCTCACGATACCACCAGACTTTGTCGGTTTGATGTCACAATATAGGACTGCCATATCCACGCTGATGTGGTTAGAGCTTTCTCCTGAATCTTTTTTATGTATTTCCTCTTGTCTGATGGAGAAAGTCCAAGTTTAGACAAAAATGCCGAGGTTGAGTTGGTAATAAATCCCCGGCATCCGACTTCGATGGGAAATACATTTGTTATCCATCCATTTCTGACGCATTGTTCACGTAGGTCTTCATATTTTTCCAACTTACACTGATGGGCCCAATCAAGATTTTCTTCAAATGGAACTGTCAATTCAACGATAAAAACTTTCTTTTGATTAACAGACCAAATGACAATATCAGGACGCTGGGCCGTTAACGTTATTTCAGTTGGAAAAACGAGTTGATGTTCCAAGTCGCACGCAATGCACCAGCCCGTGGTGCCATCAAATATAGACAACACGTGCCTATTTTTACATGAAAATTTCGAAATGTTTCCTTCTTTAACAAAATGTATTGCTTTGTTGATGTTATTAACAGCTTTATTTGCAGTCTCACAACCTATCTTCGACACCTCCGCAACAATCTCGAGGACATCATTATTAGCCCTGTTGATGGTTTAAATAAAACTGGAATGTTATAGCATTGGCTTCAAAAATGTCAATTTTCAACATATTTTCATGTTTTTTCATAACTTTTTACATATTTATATTGTTTTAACACAAAAATATCATAAAATGTGTTCTTAATAACAATTAAGTTCATTTCAAATAATGCACAAGCACAATTAGGAACACATTTTATGATATTTTCGTGTTAAAACATGCAGTTGTATTGATTCAAACAAATTTGTATTTTCAGTGTAGATTTACGGTGAAATGAAAATGGCCGACCAAAACAGACGGCTTCCTCAAAGTGAAACAAACAAGGGGAGATCACTCTCATTTATGTAGCTAATGTTCAGATTACCAAAAAGTTTTTAAAGTAAGGAAGGATTGCACAACAGTTTTAGCAATAAAAAGGGTATTAAAAAGTACTTACTGTAGAAATGTCGACCCGTCTGTTCTGGTAGTTCCGCAATTTGATCATGAAAGGGTTTTAACAATCTCTCACAAACAGCTTGCGCAACATCCCATTCATGCTGATATTGACACCGACCCGATTGACCTGTTCGAGGGGACGTTCCGCTTCTTTGAAGATGTTTTGATGAAGAAATCCATCTCGGCCACAGCTCAGAAGAATGTTTGGGCCATTACGCCAAAGAATTCCTGAAGAATAAAATGATTATTTGGAGTCAATTATTTGGTTTGGTTTATCTGTTTAATGGCATAGCAACACCTTAAGGGTTATTCAATACCAACATTTGATTCATTTGTAAATTTTTTATTATAATCAGAACTATATATCCAATGTTAAATTGCACTTTTTTTTATTTGTCTATAATCATTTCGACACAGTTGTATGGTTTCAACTATTCTACTTTAAGACAAATAATTTATACAACTATCTAATACTAATGATTTATATACAATTATATGGTTTAACATAATTGTTAGGTGCCAAGCAGACTATAAAAATTGATGGTTAGTTCACTATAATTTGGCAGAAGGACTCAGATTACAATAATAATAATAGGACTTTATTTGAATAGGATGAGTTCTGAGGTGAATAGATAGTGAACTTTGAAATATCCCATCATACATCCTACCATAAGCTTCTGGCAGCAGCTCTTGCCAAAGGACACATATTACAATAATAATAGGACTTTATTTGAATAGAATGAGTTCTGAGGTGAATAGTTAGTGAACTTTGAAATATCCCATCATACATCCTACCATAAGCTTCTGGCAGCAGCTCTTGCCAAAGGACACAGATTACAATAATAATAGGACGTTTTTGAATAGAATGAGTTCTGAGGTGAATAGATAGTGAACTTTGAAATATCACATCATACAGGTAAAAAAAATAACAAGAAAATTTGGTACAGCCGTGGGGAAATTTGGTAGGCAAAGAGTTAAGGGGCCCTGTTGGTAATTAAAAAAAGGCTCTCCCACCACTGTGATTTGGATAGAATAAGTCCTGAGTTGAATAGATAGTGAACTTTGAAATATCTCATCATACAAGTAAAAAATAGCAAGAAAATTTGGTACAGCTGCTGAGGAAATTTGGTAGGCAAAGAGTTAAACAAGGAAATGCAAGAAAGAAAAAAAAAATCAATAAAGTTTAATGAAAGAAAACACTAATTAAAAAAAAAGATAAAAAAAACTTGTGTAGCAAAGAATCCCACAAATTCATCAACATTAACACTTTTGAATATCTTAATACCACACCCTCTTACCTGAAGCAACGTCTTTGTGTTTGTTGAATGCAGCCAGAGGTATGTATGGTCTCCGAATATCCCAGATATTGACAGCAAAATCTACAAGGAGGGAGCTGCTGGCAATTAGATGTTTGTGTTCCGGCCGCCATTTGCATTTCGCCACAGAGGCCATTGTGTGAACAATGTGGACAGGTTTGCGTGATGGTAAATCCCACACCTGGACACAACAAAATGAAAAAAATATAATATACAAAAGTCCAACATACAGTGAAATAAAACAGGAATCATTCTTTTAAGATAGTGTTACATAATTGATAGGTAGCCTATTCATTTTGAAATGTAGTGTAGTAAAATCTAAAATAAGAGGTCCAGAAGAAAGCAGCGGCAACAAAGCACCAGCACATCAACAGGGACAGCCTTTACATCGAGACTGTTTTTTGAACATTGGACTTCACAGTCACAGGAGGCTATGTAACTTCAGGGGCACAAAAACTATATAATAGTCTTCCGAGACTGAAATGCCAATGACATAATTGATAGGTAGCCTATTCATTTTGAAATGTAGTGTAGTAAAAAAATAAAATGAAGCCAAGAGGTCCAGAAGAAAGCATCAGCAACAAAGCACCGGCACATCAACATCTTCAGGGACAGCCTTCACATGCGACATCTGTGGTTGAGAATATTTTTCTAGCATTGGACTTCACAGTCACAGGAGGCGATGTAACTTCAGGGGCACAAAAACTATATTATAGTCTTCCGAGACTGAAATGCCAATGACATAATTGATAGATAGCCTATTCATTTTGAAATGTAGTGTAGCAAAATCTAAAATAAAATGAAGCCAAGAGGTCCAGAAGAAAGCATTGGCAACAAAGCACCGGCACATCAACATCTTCAGGGACAGCCTTCACATGCGACATCTGTGGTTGAGAATATTTTTCTAGCATTGGACTTCACAGTCACAGGAGGCGATGTAACTTCAGGGGCACAAAAACTATATTATAGTCTTCCGAGACTGAAATGCCAATGACATAATTGATAGGTAGCCTATTCATTTTTATAATGTAGTGTAGTAAAATCTAAAATAACAGCAAAATCATGGAAAAGTACAGTTTAAGTTAATTGAGAGATTTTGTGATGGTAAGTTCCATACCCAGACACAACAAAATGAAAAAACTAGAATATACAACAAAAACTCCAACATACAGGAATCATTCTTTTATGATAGTGTTAAATAATGGATGGGTTGCCTATTGTGCAGTTTATATATAGCTCAGTCGGTAGAGCGTTCGGCTAGAAATCACAAGTTTCCTAGTTCGATACCGGTCCTCGCTAACTCAGCGTTATGAGAAGCACAAGGATCTGTGCGGTAAAGTAAGGAGCTGATGGTAGGTGTGGCGCTCCACCTCAGATGCAAAAACAATCTCCTTGGTCTAGCACGAGTGAAAAGGGGATAGACCCCCTCGCTTATACCGACATTAGGCCGCCCCGACGACTTTACTTTGATTGATTGATTTAATTCTATTATTCAAAAGACTTTTCTTATCCAGGAATTTAATTATAGTTAACTTTTTGTGTAGACGTAGGTAGCATGAATCATTTAGAGATCTGCACACATTTGATTTTCGTATCTGGCCCTGATAAGCTAGTAAGCGAAACTGTTAATTGGTGGACAAGCGTAATTTAGAATAAAAAGTGTTCTACCTACCTGTTTTAAGCATTTTAGAATAATTTCAAAGGTAATTCTATTAATAGTGTTTTCTTATATCATGGAAAAGTACAGTGTAAGTCGATTGACAGATTTTGTTGACCTGTTTTTTAATTGGTTTGGTTTTGTTTTATGGCATATCAACCTCAGTGGGTCATTTAATGCTGATAAAGTTTTGAAATAAATCAATTCTTAATGGATAATACAATTTTTTTATAAATACATTTTTCTATTTAACCCATAGATGGTACCCTAACAGGTACTACCACTCCAGGTCACAGTGGATCAGGGAGCAATGGTGATGAAGGGGTGCTCCACATTCCCCAAACCTCCAAAACTGGAACCTCACCATCAGATAGAGTTTAACGTCATTCCCAGGACATGTAGACCTGCAGCCACCGCCTTCTAGCACCCATATGATAAAAAGGGACTGGGGCTTGCCATAAGGGCAATAGCTTAAGGATGGAATCATGGTGGAGGAGTAGTTCATGACATGCAACACTCCACTTTGGCCCTTACTTAGTTTAGATATTGCTTTATTCATTCTCATTGAAAAAAAATTTTTTTTAATTCAAAATTGGAACTTCACCATTAGGGACAAATAACCAGGATGCAATATCCATTTTGAGAAAATCCAGTTAAAATTGTTTTGTTTTTTTAAATTTTAATATAAAAATATAAATAAATAAAAAATTTAAAAAGGGGTATATAGTTAATACTTACTGTTTTGTTTTTTTAAATTTTAATATAAAAATATAAATAAATAAAAAATTTAAAAAGGGGTATATAGTTAATACTTACTGTTTTTTTTTAAATTTTAATATAAAAATATAAATAAATAAAAAAATTTAAAAAGGGGTATATAGTTATACTTACTGTTTTGTTTTTTTAAATTTTAATATAAAAATATAAATAAATAAAAAATTTAAAAAGGGGTATAAGTTAATACTTACTGTTTTGTTTTTTAAATTTTAATATAAAAATATAAATAAATAAAAATTTAAAAAGGGGTATATAGTTAATACTTACTGTTTGTTTTTTAAATTTTAATATAAAAATATAAATAAATAAAAATTTAAAAAGGGTATATAATTAATACTTACTTTAATCGCTCGGATGTTCATTGTATGAACACTCATACATCGATCGACGGGAGAGGCCATTATATAGTATTACAGTGTGTATTGAAATAACCTACTCGAGTTTCACCATAAGGATCTTCAGGGTTAATTCCAATAAATTAATCAAGATATTGATTAATTACAGCTAGTAATGGAAGTAAAGAAATAAATAAAAAAATTTAAAAAGGGTTATATAGTTAATACTCACTTTAATCGCTCTGTCTCTTCCGCCTGTGGCAAGCCAGTTTTTATCAATTGGATTCCAGTCTAATGTAAACACGGGTCCTGTGTGGGCAGTGATTTCTCTTTCAGGCCGATCAGGACGACGGATATCCCATTCCTGAAATGAAATGCAGAACCAGAGAAATAATTATTACAAAAATATGCAATGAAAACGGATATCATTAGGTATTACTTATAACCAAACTCTACAGCATTTAAACTCTGCAGCTAAAAGAAAAAGAGAACACACTAGGAGAGAAGTACAAAAATATATATATATATATATTTATTTTAACAATGGAAAGGAGTAACCTACTCGAGTTTCATCGATTGATTCTTCAGGGTTACTTTAGTTAAATTAATAGAGTTTTCGATTAATCTTAGATGGTATAATACATGCCCGTTGGAACGGGACTTATCTTTAGTAGAGGAATTTTTGCTCTACATTGTATTGAGCACTTTGTATTTGTTTTTTCTCAACCTTAACCTCTGGATACTGTGCGCTTCCAACGATTGTACTTATACCCACCGGTAAGTTACTACTTATACATTTACAAATACAAATATATATATATATATATATATATATGCGCATGGGCTAGTGGTTAGAGTCGTGGAAAATGGACTCGTCGATTCAAGTTCAATTCCTAGACAAAGCTGTTGGCATTTCACATAGCACTAATACCATTGGGAAAGGTATGAATCCATATATTCTCCCTCCAGCTATGGGTTAAATAGTAGGGTAGACTGGGCCCTTCAGCCTTGGGTAGGTAACCAGTCTAGGAGAGGGATAACTCTGAATTCAAAATTCCTGAGGTCGGTCGTTGATTGGGTTTGTGGCAACCCTTGATGCACCAATTCTTTCCTATCGACTGTGCCAAAAAGTGTGGATGGTCCAACACAAGCCTTCACCACTATAAACAAATCACTGTGTGTGGTTCATTGTGTGTGTGAACCCTCATACATCGACAATCGACGAGAGATTCCATAATATAACAGGATAAATAAAAATGAAGTAAAATACCCGGAAATACATGAAAATATGACAAACCTGGACAATTCCATTTTCCAGTCCAGCTGCAAATCGAAAATAACCATCAGTCTGTGGACAGAATTGGACATCGCGTACACTTTCCTTGCCGCTAAAAGTTGTGGTTACTTCCTTTCGACGGGTATCCTGACAAAAAAAAAGAAAAATTTGATTATTATTATATTATGCATGTGTGTGTGTGTGTGTGTTGTGTATATATATATATGTCATAAACCACTTTGACATCTAACTAATAATAAGGCTATAAAAATTCACATCAATGAACATAAAATGCACAAAAAAAAAGAAATGGAAAAAAGAAAAAGAGAAAAGAAAAAAGTAAGGAAAAGAAAGAAAAAACAAAGGAAAGGGAAAAAAAAGAAAAAAGAATAGATGAACTTGCCATCTAACAATAATGCTATAAAAACTTACATCAATAAACATGAAAAAAAAAAAAGACAGAGAAAAAGAAAAGAGAAAAAGAGAAAGAAAAGAAAAAAAAAAACAAAAACGAAAAACAAAAAAAAGAGAAAGAAAAAAAAAAAGGGAGAAAGAAAAAAAAGAAAAAGAAAAAAAAGGGAAAGAAAAAAAAAAAGGGAAAGAAAAAAAAAAAAAAAGGAAAAGAAAAAAAAAAGGGAAAGAAAAAAAAAAAAAAGGAAAAAAAGAAAGAAAAAAAAAGAAAAGAGAAAAAAAAAGAAAAGAGAAAAAAAAAGAAAGAGAAAAAAAAAGAAAAAAAAAAAACAAAAAAAGAGAAAAAAAAAGAGAAAGAAAAAAAAGAAGAAGAAAAGAAAAAAAGAAGGAAAAAAAAAAACAAGGAAAAAGAAAAAAAGAAAAGAAAAAAAAGAAAAGAAAAAGAAAAAAGAAAAGAAAAGAAAAGAAAAGAAAAAGAAAAAAAAAAAAGAAAAAAAAGAAAAGAAAAGAAAGAAAAGAAAAAAGAAAGAAAAAAAAAAAAAAAAAGAAAAAGAAAAAAAGAAAAATAAAAGTATTGTGCTTACAAATATTTTCATATCTCCATCTTGGGAACCACTGAGCAGGAGAAATGGTTCTTTGTTGTGAAAAGTGACACGATTCACAGTCCTCTTGTGAGATGTATATACATCACCTGTTTTCAAAACACACAGAAAGAAAGAAAACTTTTTAAATATATATATTTACAGAATTTCATTTTTAGTAAATGATTAAGACCATATTTACATAAGTACTGTGATCTGAAAAAAAAATAAAAAAATAGTTGCAAATACATAATTAATAGGTAGCTTAGTAAAGGGTGACCCCCCCACCAAAAAAACAGAATTTGGGTTCTGGTAGTCTGCATCAGTAATAGTATATATATACAGGGTGACCAAAAAAAAAAAAAAATAGAATTTGGGTTCTGTTTTTTTGGGGGGGGGGTCACCTGTAATTATGTATATGGAACATTGGCCTCCAAGTGAACTCTGATAAAACTGAGTTTTTGTGTTTCAAAAAAGAAGGAGGCATCCCCACATTCAACGGTAAGCCTCTAAAATCAATGAACAATTCACATACCTAGGTAGTAATATCTCATCCACAGAAAGCAATGTTAATGTATGTATAGGAAAAGCATGGTTTGCCATAGACAAATTATCAGTCATATGGAAAATCCGATCTCACTGACAAATTAAAGTAACAATTCTTCCAAGCCATAACTGTATCAGTGCTAATGTGTGGCTGCACCTGTAGTAGGAGTGACAATGACTTACCGGTAGCCAAACGCATTCGCTACCTTGCGTGTCGATCTACTTTCGGCTCGCAAAACTGACATTTTTTTATGCTACAGACTTATTTGCCTAAGATAGCAGCAAGACATTTTAAAAACAGGCGAGTGACACGGGGTAGCAGTTTGCTGGCAAGAATCAAATACACGACGTCTAAGGACTTGAAACACAATTGTAGTCGTTATCTTATTATAATGGAGATTGTGTGTTTTTCTGTCTGTAACCGAAACTATATTACTATTCAAGTAACAATTCCCTTAGTTATTTACAGTCACCTTCTACAGGATTATATTTTTATTTAAACCTCAATTATTAATAAAATTGTTTAACATTATTAATACTGTTGGTAATATCTACATACTAATAACATGCAATTGTATTTATATATACAACAAAATAGCAGTTTACAGTGTGAATGGGAAGGCTAATTTGCATATTGATATTAAAAATCTGATTTTAATAAATATATGCTTAGTATTATTGATTTCTAATTGTTTGGTTTTATCTTAATGAATATTATCTAAAATCTCAGGGATAAATCTTAAAAGAAATCCATTAACATGAAAAAATAAGTGTAATTTTATTCTTTACTTCCTATTTTAACTAAATAGTTAAATCAGGAAAATTTAGCAATGAAAGACGGGAGTGAGGGAAGAGTAAGTTTCAGTTGTTCTATTTCTTTATTATACCCTCCTCTGTTTCAAATATTGTTATCTGCTTTCTTATTTAGTTTCATTAGCATTTCTAATTTGATATGATATTTTATTACATTAAAACTTAAATACTTGCACCCGGAGGGTGCATATATTTGCTAGTTTTAATAATGATAATAATGAAATTTATTGTGTACAGTGCTCAGGTGCACCACAACTCATCAAAGTCTCATGTCAAGTACACAGAACAATGTATTAGTGTCAGGAACATGAACAGTTTACAGTAGTAATATGCATGTATGTGTGCGCGTGTGTGCATATGTATGTGGAGAGTGGCATCAGGTATAGTGTCGGCGGACTACAGGAAGCATGGAGGCTTTGAAAGACTCAGTGCTTCAGCAGCCTACAACAGACGTGGGCAGTTTATTCCATGTCTCCGCAACTCTGAGCGTGAAAAAATGTTTCCAAAAGTCATGTGAGCAGTGCTGTTTTCTGACTTTGTATGCATGCCACATGTGTTAGAAAGATGGAGATCAAAAATGTGCTCAAGGTTGCTGTTGTTAAGATGATTAATGACCTTATGAGCGTTTGTGTGTGTACCAAAGGTTTTGTGTGGTGGTGTGAATTTACGAACGTATCGTAGCAGCTTCATAATTTTTTTTGGAAACCGGGCAGTTAGAGCACCACTTGGACCCTACCAAAGACCTTGCGAATAAACTAGTGTTACATAATTATTAGATAACTAATATTTATGTGCAATAGTGTAGAGATAAAAATGGTGGTTATAAGTTACAGCCCACAGGATGAGTGACAAGGCTTGACCTCAGTCCTAACCTTCCGGTGGATACGTGAGAATCAGTGGAGGAGACCCTCTTCCGGTTTAGATTAGAAATAGATTTTAGTCAGTCGGCGAGAAACCATGATGGTGGTAAGTCGTGT
>CM042180.1:17367306-17419806 GCA_023376005.1 Doryteuthis pealeii
AAAACTTTCATTGCCTTTTAATTACAATTTTGAGATTTATTTTTGAAGAAATGCAGTGGGAAATTGCGCTGAGTTTTAAATTTTTTTTCAGGAAAATTCTAAGAAAAAAGTAAAGCCGATTATATATATATATATATGTACTATATATATATATATATATATATAGCAGTCATTCAACAAGGTTGTGGAAGGTCGTACTCAACCTTAAGCCTTCATGTTCCGCACATCGTCTGCTAGTAGAAAATGATTAATTGACTGTTTTTCTAAGGTGCTATTGTAGTATGGCGATCTGCCTCAGTACTCGCTCCCGGCATATATTTTTGGTAGGTGGTCTACCCTAAGTATTTGAACTCCGTGTCTTCCTCTGAGTTATGTTGCCTCTTGTATTTCAATAGAAGTGCCTGACAGAATAAGACAATCACGCCTTAACAATTTCTGTCCTTGTGTCAAACTAATCTAAGCTTAGTAAATAGCACTTTCGTTGCTTTTTTTAATGAAATTTTGAGATCTCTTTTTTAAAAGAAACCTGTAAAAACAGGATTCAAGAGTTAATACTTTACTTGAATACAAGACTCCGACAAAGGTTTGATAAACAAGAAACATTTAAATATGGGTACAACACATGGATATACATGATAACATAATACATAGGTAAAACAAGTTACAGTGAAGATAAAGACACATTATGAATGGTAACAGGTATACATAAAGCCATGAACATGAGACTAGGGATAGTCCATGCTGTGTTAAATAACTTACAGTCATGTAAGGGGCACCAAGCCCCAATGAGAAGGGGTAAGACCGTGTCTACCCCATGTGTCTTCGTAGTTAGAGGAACAAGAAAAAGAGAGAGAGAACGTTATGAACCAGGGCGCTTAAATATAAACACGGCCCCCTACGAGGGCACCAGCGAAACTAAACGGGCAGACAACTCAAACAGCAAATTACGAAACCAACGCTACAAACCCATTGGGATAAGTAGTTTTTTCATCAAAGGCTGTGGAGGCCGTAAAAACAACCTTAAAGCTTCATGTTCCCCCCAACGTCTGGCTTTAGAAAATGATTAATTAACTGTTAGCTAGGGTTTCTATTTTAGTATGCGGCACCTCAGGTATCTACCATAGTTTGGTTAGGTGGTTTACCTTAGCATTTAAATCCTTTGTCCACCCCGAGTTCGCCACTTACTATTTTTTCCTTGTTTGGTTTGTTTGTTGTTTACGGCATATCAACTTCAGTGGGTCAATTTAATGCCGATTAAGTTGAATAAATCAAATTCTTAATGATAATACATTTTATAAAAGTACATTTTTCTATTTAACCCATTGAGAGGGGGACCCTAAAAGTAACCTTGACCACTCCAGAGTAGAGTGGACCAGAGAAAGATGGGATGAAGGGGGTGCTGCCACATTCCCAAATCTCCAAACTGGAACCCCCCGATTCAGATAGAGTTTAACGTCATTGCCAGGACATTGTAGACCCGCAGCCACCGCCTTCAGCACCGTATGAGTAAAAAGAGTTTGGGCTTGCTATTAAGGGCAATAGGTCGGCTCACTACTTTTGGAATTAAAATGATAGAAGGCCGACGCGAAATGCTACAAATCACACCTTACGAATTTTTGCAACGGAAAAACTAAGAAAAAGTAAAGGCCGATTTGTTCTTCCGGTCTGAAGCCTTCTGGGAGATTGTTATTTTTTGTGTCTTTTTATTTTTTTTCTATATTTTAATTTTTTTTTCTTTATTTTTATTTGGTTTAAATTTATTTTTATTACCCCCCCCCCCAGACTCCTTCGTACAAGTGAATGGTACAGAAAAGCGGTACCCAGGCATTTGTTTGTTGTTCTAGGTGAACTGGCTTCCTCACGAGCCTTGATGGCTATTCGTTTGATTTCAATTTTCCTCTATGTCTGTAAATAGGCTTCCAGAAAATGGTGAAATTTAAAGGGGACAGATTCTATTGGTGATAAAAGGGGTTACGGAAAAATTCTATTTTCATCATTTTTTTTAACCACTTCCGGTCTATGTAAATCTTTTGTTCTCTTCCATTGGGCTTCTGCCGGTGGACGACACAATTCTTCACGAAACTGTAGCTGTGTGTGTGTATATATATAAATATATATTATATATATTATAATGTGTGTCTTCGATGAATCCATGGGTATTTTTCTACAAAGATTGCTTTTTATTCAGGAAAAAAAAACTTTGGGAATTTGTCATTTGAAAATTTTAATGGGATTATATGATGACAGGATGTCGTGTTGGACTTAAATACAATGCGAAGTAGTTTATTTTGTCAGCATTAGAAAAAAAAAAACTGACGTGGTATTCATGTCGAATACATGATCCCCCTCACGCCAGAATTCCATTAGAGGATAGTGGAAAATTAGGGATTAATCGTCTGCCCTAGGCACCAGGTGGCGAGTCAGCCAATACAAGAGATTGGCACCCACATTGAATTCCATAACTTGTTTTGAGCACATGACAGCAAGGCGTTTAAATTCAGTTTCTCCTCCAAATTAAAGGACTCAGCAGATAAGCCTGGCAGCAAACGCCATTAAGTCTGCAATGTGTACCCTTTCTGAATGTTTTTTTTTTAAATCTCCAATTGTTTGTGTTTTCATCCGAATTTATTGCTAACCTTTAACCTGGGAAAATATTACATGGCAGCAAAAAAAATAAATAAAATAATCATTTACCAAAATGAATTTCTACGAAATTGGAGGGGTGAGGCAGTCTACAGACTCAAATTTACATTATTTTATTCAGTCTTCGGTTTGAATTTAGAGTTTTCCTTCGACTTGTTGTATAGGATTAGAGATAAAACGGGAAAATTAAGGACGTCAACACTTTCAAGAAGCGATTGGAATTTCTTGAATAATCTGCTTTTCCGACGAAACGAATGAAGCGATTAAAATCAAACTTAAAGGACTCAGCAGATAAGTCTGGCAGCAAACGCCATTACGTTTGCAATTTGTACCTTTCTGAATATATGTTTTTACCCTCATTTGTTGGTGGTATTCATCAGAATTTAATTGCCTACCTTTTAAACTGGGAAAATAAATGTCACCCAGCAAAAAAGATAAGGATTAGGAAAAAAAAAAAAAAAAAAAAAAAAAAAAAAAAAAAAAGAAAGTCATTTACCAAAAATTATCTATGAAAGTTGAGGAGGGGAAGTTTACAAGCTCAAAATTTACATTTTTTTTATTCATTCTTTTGAATTTAAATAATTCCTTTTTGATAGGTTGCATAAATTTCGAGATAAACCGAAAAATTAAAAGACGTCATCACTTTCTTCAAGAAGCGATTGGAATTTCCAGAAAAAATCTACTTAGACGAAAAAAAAAAAAAAAAAAAATCAATCAATTATTAAATCAACTCCTTTCTTAATTAACAAATCATCTAAAGATTTATCGCTGCGAAATAAAATGCTATTAATTTTTCTACATTATAGGGAGATAACTCCTTTTCTTCAACCATAGTGTTGTGATCAAATTGACCATCGGTTAATATTTTAGTCTTTTGTCGTTAGACAACTATCAAGGAGAAAAAGTGCCTGGAAAGTAGAGGGGCGAATCAAAATAAAGAAGCAATGTTTTAATAGTCACCTAGTTTAAATCTTTTAAAGATACTTGGATATGGATGAACTTGGTTCCTCATACCCAAGTTCATAAAAATGAAAATAGAAAGAGAGACCACTCTCTATAGACTATAAGGAGGAAAAAGTTTTACGAAGCTCTAAAAGAAATTTAAAAAAGTTGGAATAAAAATTCTGAAATGTTTTAAGTTTGTGTGCGAGACAAAAAGATCGAGGGTTTTGCTAACCTACGAAGCCTTAAAGGGTCTTGCTTGGTTTCTTCAGTAATAAATTCAAGTTGACTTTAGTCGCCTTCCATAAAAAGGACAATATGATTGTCTTTAAAAGTTAAAGACAATCATAATGAATCTAAGTTAAAGTTAAAAAATTAAGAATCAAGTTTGTGTGTGGCAAAAAAGACCGAGGGTTTCTCTAACCCCGAAGCCGTAAAGGTTTTGCCTTTGGTCTCTTGAGGGCATGACCACGTCCTCTTGCGTGCTCGGTGTAGGTTTACAGCGTCACGAATGATATTCTCCAAGAAGACCTTAATTACTCCACGAGTTTCTTCATAAATGAGTCCAGAGATTCGTTTCACTCCTCCTCGACGAGCCAGACGACGAATTGCTGGTTTCGTAATACCCTGGATATTGTCGCGTAACACTTTTCGGTGACGTTTTGCACCGCCTTTTCCTAAACCTTTGCCTCCTTTTCCGCGTCCAGACATGACTATTAGATTTAAGGCAAACTTTCAATAATATCTGCTAATCGAAATTCAGCTCAGAACAATCCACACACAAATATGAGTTATGACAGAAGATTAAGTGCTATTTATACTAAAGGTCTTCATATGCGGTCGGATTGGAAAGGAATCACGTGATTCGTTTGTATATTTTTAACCAATCAGCGTTGGAGAAAATCCAAATAATTTTTGCATTGGTTTTTAGACGCGGTAGAACTTTTAAATATTGGAACTAAAAAATAATTTAGGTAAAATGTGTAGAATTCAGGCGCCTCGTGCGCTATAATGGTTAGTAAGCTAGATTTGCAGGCCATTGTTAGTAAGTTCGATTCTCACTGGGTGACCCATACTTATGACTAAACTTGGTAAATAACTAAGTTTTGAATATTGGAAATAGAAAAAAATAATTTTAGGTAACTGTAGAGAATTTGCAGACCATTGTTAGTGAGTTCGATTCTCACTGGGTGGGCTATATCTAAGCTTAGTAAACAACTATACATCCTCATGTTATGCTGGGTGCAGGGATACCCTCTCCCCCCCTCTCTCTCTCTCTCTCTCTCTCTCCAACTGTCCCCATCGATCATCGCCCTGGTAGGTCTTCCGTGCAGCATACAGAATCCGTACAGCTGACTGATGTAAGTTCTTACTGGTCGGCATACACTGGTGAGTCCATGTGCAGGTGTCCACAGGAGAACATCATCGTCCTTGCTTCTCCAGCAGTATCCATCATGTCTTGTTCGTCTTTCTTCGATGGGTTCTGTGATAGGGTCAACTGGCCGTACAGTTGCTTTTTGTGGGATGCTACTTTAAAGACTTGTTCAAGACAGCATGCATCATCCTAAGCGTTTCGTCCAAAGTGGTGCAACCATACAATAGCACTGACACGGCTACGGCTTGGAAGAATTCTCGCTTTGTCTAATCAGAGACATCAGATATCCATATGATCTATAATTTGTAGATGGAAGTCCACGCCTTTCCTCTGCGTACATTGCCATCGCTTTCTGTAGATAAGATATTACTACCTTGGTAATCTGTCTATAGCAGTCCATGCTTTTCCTCTGTGTACATCGACATCGCTTTCTGTAGATAAGATATTACTACCTAGGTAATCTGTCTATAGCAGTTCATGCCTTTCCTCTGCGTACATCGACATCGCTTTCTGTAGATAAGAGATTACTACCTAGGTAATCTGTCTATATCAGTCCATGCCTTTCCTCTGTGTACGTTGCCATCGCTTTCTGTAGATAAGAGATTACTACCTAGGTAATCTGTCTATATCAGTCCATGCCTTTCCAATGCGTACGTCGTCATCGCTTTCTGTAGATAAGAGATTACTACCTAGGTAATCTGTCTATAGCAGTTCATGCCTTTCCTATGCGTATATTGACATCGCTTTCTATAGATAAGAGATTACTACCTAGGTAATCTGTCTATATCAGTCCATGCCTTTCCAATGCGTACGTCGTCATCGCTTTCTGTAGATAAGAGATTACTACCTAGGTAATCTGTCTATATCAGTCCATTCCTTTCCTCTTGCGTACATCGACATCGCTTTCTGTAGATAAGAGATTACTACCTAGGTAATCTGTCTATATCAGTCCATGCCTTTCCTCTGTGTACGTTGCCATCGCTTTCTGTAGATAAGAGATTACTACCTAGGTAATCTGTCTATATCAGTCCATGCCTTTCCAATACGTACATCGTCATCGCTTTCTGTAGATAAGAGATTACTACCTAGGTAATCTGTCTATAGCAGTCCATGCCTTTCCTATGCATACATTGCCATCGCTTTCCGTAGATAAGATATTACTACCTTGGTAATCTGTCTATAGCAGTCCATGCCTTTCATATGTGTACATTGACATCACCTTCTATTGATATTACTACCTAAGTATATAAAATTGATCTACTAATTTGAGAGAGTTACCATCCAGTGTGAAGATGTCTTCATATTGATTAAAACATATGAACCCCGTCTTACCTGAGTTTACATAGAGATCAATGCCTTTTGTCGCCTTCTCTATGCTATGTAGTACATTCGGCTTGAGCAGGTGTATTTGTGAACTCACAACGATGTCTCAATCCAGCGCGTTAACTATTATTCGCACAGGCTATTATTGGAAAAATTCAGGATTAGTTATCTTCCCTTGGCACCAGGGGCCGAATCAGCCAATACCGTAGATTGGCACCTAAATTGATTTCCAGTCACTTATAGTCTTGAGCACATGGCAGCAAAACGTAAACCCAATCTCTCCCCAAACTTAAAGGACTCAGCAGATAAGTGTAGCAGCAAACGCCATTGAGTTTGTAATATCGTACTTTTCTGAATATATGTTTTTATCTTCATTTGCTTGTTGTCTTTTTCATCCGAATTTAATTGCTTACCTTTGAACCTGGGTAAATATATGGTGTCCAGCAAAAAAGATCATGCTATGCTAGCAGACCAGAATTAGTGAGCTTGGTTCTCACTGGGTACTTCATATTTCTGGCCTTGTGCCAAACTAATCTAAGCTTAATAAATAAAAACTTTCATTGCCTTTTAATTACATTTTGAGATTTATTTTTGAAAGAATGCAGTGGGAAATTGCTGAGTTTTAATTTTTTTCAGGAAAATTCTAAGAAAAAGTAAAGCCGATTTATATATATATATATATATATATATATATATATATATATATAAGCAGTCATTCAACAAGGTTGTGGAAGGTCGTACTCAACCTTAAGCCTTCATGTTCCCCACATCTGCTTTAGAAAATGATTAATTGACTGTTTTCTAGGTGCTATTGTAGTATGCGATCTGCCTCAGTATCTCCCATATTTTTGTAGGTGGTCTACCTAAGTATTTGAACTCCGTGTCTTCCTCTGAGTTATTAGTTGCCTCTTGTATTTCAAGATAGAAGTGCTGACGAAAATACGACAATCACGCCTTAACAATTTCTGTCCTTGTGTCAAACTAATCTAAGCTTAGTAAATACACTTTCGTTGTCTTTTTTTAATGAAATTTTGAGATCTCTTTTTAAAAGAACCTGTAAAACAGGATTCAAAGTTATATTTACTTGAATACAAGACTCCGACAAAGGTTTGATAAACAAAACATTTAATATGGTACAACACATGGATATAACAAGATACATAATACATAGGTAAAACAAAGTTACATGTAGAAAGATAAAGACACATTCATGAATGGTACAGGGTATACATAAAAGCCACAGACATGAGACTAGGGATAGTCCATGCTGTGTTAATAACTTACAGTCATGTAAGGGGGGCCAAAAGCCCCAATGAGAAGGGGTAGACCGTGTCTACCCCATGTGTCTCGTAGTTAGAGGAACAAGAAAAAGAGAGAGAGAAGCGTTTGAACCAGGCGCTTAAATATAAAACGGCCCCCTAGCGGGCACCAGCGAACTAAACGGGCAGACAACTCAACCAGGCAAATACGAAACCAACGCTACAAACCCATTGGGATAAGTAGTTTTTCATCAAGGCTGTGGAAGGCCGTAAACAACCTTAAAGCTTCATGTTCCCCCCACGTCTGCTTTAGAAAATGATTAATTAACTGTTAGCTAGGTTCTATTTTAGTATGCGGTCAGCCTCAGTATCTACCATAGTTTTGGTAGGTGGTTTACCTTAGCATTTAAATCCTTTGTCCACCCCCGAGTCGCCACTACTTTTTTTTCCTTGGTTTGGTTTGTTTTGTTTTACGGCATATCAACTTCAGTGGGTCATTTAATGCCGATAAAGTTTTGAAATAAATCAATTCTTAATGGATAATACAATTTTTTTATAAATACATTTTTCTATTTAACCCATAGATGGGACCCTAACAGGTACTACCACTCCGGACCAGAGAGCAATGGGGATGAAGGGGTGCTCCACATTCCCCAAATCTCCAAAACTGGAACCTCACCATCAGATAGAGTTTAACGTCATTCCCAGGACATGTAGACCCGCAGCCACCGCCTTCTAGCACCCGTATGATAAAAAAGGAGTTGGGGCTTGCTATAAGGGCAATAGGTCGCCACTACTTTTGGATTTTAAAATATAGAAGTGCCGACGGAAATGCTACAATCACACCTTACGAATTTTTGCAAAAATTCTAAGAAAAAGTAAAGCCGATTTGTTTATATATATATATATATATATATATATATATATATATATATATATTATTATTATTATTATTATTAAAATGGATACAAAAGAAACCTACTCGAGTTTCACCATAAGGATCTTCAGGGTTAAATCCACTGAATTAATCGAGGTACCGATTAATTGCAGCCGATCACACGTGTGTTCACTGTATAAGATGTTACGTTACGCGCACCGACGTAAATGGGAATTATAACCCCCCATATCATTAACCATGAAACTCGAGTAGGTTTCTTGTGTATCCATTTTTAATAAATTTGCTCTACTTCGTATTGAGCACTTTGTATTTGTTATATCGCTGACTTAACCCCTGAATTTTGCACCTCCAACGATCGTGCACATTTTCACCGGTAAGCCACCTTTTATCTTTATATATATATATATATATATATAAGCAGTTATTCAACAAGGCCGTGGAAAGCCATTCACAACATTAAGGCTTCATGTTCCCCACATTTGCTTTAGAAAATGATTGACTGTTACCGAGTTAAGGGATATTGTAGTATGCGATCTGTCTCAGTATCTCCCATATTTTTGGTAGGTGGTCTACCTAAGTATTTGAACCCTGTGTCCTCCTCTGAGTTATTAGTTGCCTCTTGTATTTCAAGATAGAAGTGCCGACGAAAATGCGACAATCACGCATTGACAACTTTTGCTTGAAAAAAAAAAAGCCGATTTATTTATTTATTTAAAAAAGTATGATGCACTAACGTTGATATTTTAATTGCCCCTTTTACAAGTTTCGAATTGTTTAACTCTTTGCCTACTTTAAACCTCTTACAGCGGCTCTCCCAAACAAAGTACAAAAACTGATGGTTGGTTCATTATAATTGAGCAGAAGGACTCCGATTATAATCTTATTATAATGGAGATTGTGGGTTTGTATGTCTGTAACCGAAACTATATTACTATTCAAGTCACAATTCCCTTTGTTATTTACATCACATTCTCCATGATTTTATTTTTTATTTAAACCTCAATTATTGATAAAATTGTTTTAAATCATTAAGACTGTTGACTATATCTACATGATATTTTCCACATACCCCACTTGTATGGGTCAGGCACAAGGCCCTATTTATGTGGGACCACCCACAAGCCGAGACTCATGGAGTGGCGGGTGAAAAATTGCGTCGATCCCGTCGGCATTCCCCCTCAAGGGGGGCGCCTCAGGCACTGGGCAATAAACCCAGCCCTGTCCCTTTAAATCAAGGGGGCAGGTGTTGCCTGGGGGGATGGCCCCCTGGGATCGACGCCGTTAATTATATCAATGGTCCAGAGGCCGAAGCCACTGTTGTCCATATCTACATACTAATAATATGCAATTGTATTTATATATACAAGAAAATAGCGGTTTACAGTGTGAATGGGAAGGCTTATTTGCATATTGATCTTAAAAATTTGATTTTAATAAATATATGCTTAGTATTATTGATTTCTAATTGTTTGGTTTTATCTTATTGAATATAAGCAAAAATCTTGGGATAAATCTTAAAAGAAATCCATTAACACGAAGAAATAACTGTAAATGTATTCCTTACTTCCTATTTTAACTAAAGAGTTAAATTAGGAAAATTTACCAATGATAGACGGGAGTAATGGTAAATGATGGAAGAGTTAGTTTCGAAGTTGTTCTATTTTTCAATCATACCCCCTCTGTTCCAAATCTTTTTATCTGCATACTTATTCAGTTTCATTAGCCTTTCTAATTTAATATGATATTTTATTATATTAAAACTTAAATACTTGCACCCGGAGGGTGCATATATTTGCTAGTATAATAATAATAATAGACTTTATTTACTTTAAATACTAACGACTCGGAAGTTAGCACATTCAACTATTTGCCTTCCATAAGCCACTTCCAATGGCTCTCTCCACCTTTAAGATGAAGGAGCAGGTGTTACCTAGGGTGGTGGCCACCTTTGGATTCATGCATATATTTTACCGGTCCAAAGGCTGCTTTGCTTCAATTGTAACTGGGCTAAAGTTATGGAAGCCTAAACGTGTAAAATTTCATATAGGAAAAAAACCGAAGATAATTTGGTACCATCATATGGCCTACCTTTTGAATGTGGCCTACGAAATCATGTCTCTCTTATAATATGTGCCCTACCATAAAAAGCATATTATAAAGGTTACAAGAATAACTGCTAACCCTAAGACAGAGAGGAGGGCTCTTCGAACACCGACCAGAAAGCACAGCGGCCAGCCATCAGCCGAAGAACACAGTAGGGTCGCGCCGAACGTCAGCCACCAGAAGACAGCAGACATCACTCGTCACTTCCTTGCCCTCCTCCATCCTGACACCGGTCGACCCGACCGAGGCCTTCTCTCCTTATCCTTCTCTTAAGGGGCGAACCTTACCTCGTTTTGACTACCATCAAACCACCAACTTCCTACCAACATTACTATCACGTATTCTACCCACATCGCTAGCGGCAACAACCGTCATATCACCGAGACTCGAACCACCATCTCGTTGCGACTATCATCACTATGGTTTCGACCATCAACTACCAGACCTTCTACCCACTTCTCTAATACGAATCGGGCCCACATCACTGCCAGCGTCAACTATCGCATCACCGGAGCTCGAACCACCATCACATTAAGCCACAATCGGCACCGATTTCGGCTACCAAGACAGTGTTTCCCACCCACTCTGTAGACATCACTAGCAACACTGCTAAAGTCTACGACATTTTCTTTTTATCAATAATTTATTGAAACCTTCAACATGTGTTTGTCTTTCCTTTGATACCATACCCTTACTCCTACCCGCTTGATATAACAGTATGCATTCCCACTGACGTGTTTTCTGATCATCAGGGCCGGCTGAAAACATCGAGAGAAACCGCCTCGGCATTTATGCTCTCGGCCGGCGAACCACTCTAGCCAACAGTGATGACAGGAATCTTACGAGTCGCCACTCATGATCAGAAGGTTGCGAGTTCAATCTCTGTAGCCACCCGTTACACAGGGGTTTTCAGTTTTTCGCTCAGAATAAAAAATAGATAAAATCCTAACTGGAGCACATGTAGAGTAGAATTGAATGTCTATTTCGACATGTCATGATCATTTCGACGTATTGATGTCGAATACATAACGCCCATATCCCACTTACGTCTAATTCCACTAGAGAAAAAAAATGACAAATTCATTCAGCTGAGAATGAAGAAAAAAAAAACGGAAATTCATACAATTTTTTTTTAAAGCAGCACCAGGTAGTATCTCTAGGATCAAGTACATTCGAAATAAAGCCGTTTCCAGTGCAATTTGCGACTGAATTATGAATTTTGTTTTGAATATCTATTTCGACAAGTAGTGACCATTTCGATGTCGAATACATAACGCCCTACCCCCCACTTACGTCAATTACACGAGGGAAAAAAAAGACAAAATTCCTTCAGCAGGGGAAGTTCTAACTAAAAGAAAAAAAGTTATTAAAAATTTAGAGTTTTTACAAGCAGCACCAAGTACTATCTTTAAGGTCAAGTACATTTAGAGATTCATTCGGAATGAAGCAGTTTCCAGTGCAACTTGCAAATGAATGATGAATTTTGTTGGTAATCCATTCCAGCTCACTGTCATTTTCTAATTATTTGGCCAAATGCCACAAAACACTAAAATGCTTTCAGAATAGACTAGTTTCCAGTCCAATTTGCAAATCAATAATTTGTTGGTAAATCTACACTGAAAATACGAATTTGTTCGAATCAATACAACTGCACGTTTTAACTTGAAAATATAAAATGTGTTCTTAATAACAATTGTTAATTTCAAATAATGCAAGCACAACAAAGAACACATTTTATATTTTCGTGTTAAAACATGCAGTTGTATCGATTCGAATAAATTCGTATTTTCAGTGAAATGAAAATGGCCGACCAAAACATACGGCTTCCTCAAAACGAAACAAACAAGGGGAGGTTACTCATTTATGTAACCTATGTTCAGATTACCTGGCCAAATGCCACAAAACACTTTAAAATGCTTTCAGAATAGACTAGATTCCAGTCCAATTTGCAAATCAATAGTTTGTTGGGTATGCATTCCCACTGACAGTTTTCTGATATGTCGCGTTAGCAGCACAGATATCCATGACAATCTCTCGCCAACCGTCCCTATCATTCATTGCCCCTCTACGCAGCATCCAGTATCCGTGCAGAGTTGGTCTATGTACAGCTTGCTGGACGACCTGCTCTGGTGTGTCCATGTGATGGCTTCCACAGAAGTACGTCACACGATTTCTTCCTGGTTTTGCCAGCAGTGTCCATAGTGTCTGTTAGCCTTACACGGAGGTTTTGTGGGACATGGGGTTGAATAACGGAGATCTATTCAGTGCTAGAATCCTTATATAAAGAAGAATCAATATTATGTGCCGCTGTTAAATGAGAATACATTAGTTTTGGTTATAAAATAAATTTAAAAAGTTATTCGGAAACCTCGTTTTACAAGAAGCATTAGGTCCTATCTCTAGGGACAAATAGTTTAAATGGGTTACCTCATTAATTAGGGTTTGCTTTTGTTCGAAAAACAGTCTTAAAAAAAATAAAAAAAAAAAAAAAAAAAAAAAAAAAAAAATTTACCAAAAATTATCTGCGATAGTAGAGGGGGCAATGTTAAATGGTTATACATTCAATTTTTTTTAGATGGAGCTTGATAATTTGTATTATTCGTCAGACATTGTCCTCATCTTTATTGTTAAATGTACAACGGTTCGGACCATGTGCCCTCCGGCCGAAACGTTGTACAGATAAAGATGAGGAAAATAGTAAGAATAATACAAATTTAAATTAAGCATTCTATTTATACAAGTCATTAAATATTAATAACTCTAGACAAGCCGAAAATTAAGGACGGTACCACTTTTTCAGGATATGTTTGGAATTTACAGAAGAATCTACTTTTTGGACGAAAAAGAAACGATGTGTTTACAAGGGGGTGGTGACTGCAAGTCCAGAATTAGACTAAGAATTAGAGGGTCCACAACTGATGAACGACATGGAGTGACATCATCGGCATTTACGACGGACTTCTAGAAAAAAAAAATGTACAATAATTTTAATTAAAGCCAGCCATTTTTAAGTTGGTCACCAAATTGTAGATTTGCAAGTGTTCATCTCCACGAAACAATTCTATTGGTTTGAGAATATATTCAACTGAAAGGAACTTCCCTTCAGTTGTGCCGCGACCAAATTGACCACTGGTCAATATTTCAATCTCTTGCATCTTGAGATAAGACATGTCTTGAAAGTTGGTTAGCAGATTAAAAAAGCGACGTTTTAATAGTCGCCTAGTCTTTTAAGATACTTGGATATGGAGTAACCCAATTCATAATTGATTCACTAAAATAAGGTGAAAAAAAAAAGCCATGACCTTAAGGCACCCCTTCCGCGATCACGACTAGTGGGGACACTTCTCGTTTACACAGTAAAAATCCGGTTGTTAGGTGTTAGTTTTATGATAAAAAAAAAATAAATAAAAATAAAAAAATAAAAAAAAAAATAAAAATCGTCTGTAAACAATTAACAGGATTTTGACAGTGTAAATGGGAAAAAAATGTCCCCACGAATCACAAAAGGTCATATGGTCCGGAAAAAAGTAAATAAATTTCAAAAGAGAAAAAAAAAAAATTAATAGTTAAGATCCCAAAGTTTCAAGTTTGAGTGTGTAACAAATGATGGTTTCTCTAACCCCCGAAGCCGTAAAGGGTTTTGCCTGGTCTCTTCAGTAATAAATTAAAAGGAGACCTTATTAGTCATCCTGTTCCATAAAAAGGACAATATGATTGCCTCTAAAATCAGAAAGAAAATTGATTTAAGGATCCCTAAAGAACGAAATTAAGAATTAAAGTTAAAAATTAAGATTCAAGTTTGTGCGTGACAGAAAGAACGAGGGTTTCTCTAACCCCCGAAGCCGTAAAGGGTTTTGCCTTGTCTCTTGAGGGCATAAACCACGTCCATAGCAGTGACAGTTTTCCTCTTGGCATGCTCGGTGTAGGTTACAGCGTCACGAATGATATTCTCCAAGAAGACCTTAATTACTCCACGAGTTTCTTCATAAATGAGTCCAGAGATTCTTTTCACTCCTCCTCGACGAGCCAGACGACGAATTGCGGGTTTAGTAATACCCTGGATATTGTCACGTAACACTTTTCGGTGACGTTTTGCACCGCCTTTTCCTAAACCTTTGCCTCCCTTTCCGCGTCCAGACATGACTAATAAATTTAAGGCAAACTTTCAATAATATCGGCTAATCGAAATTCAGCTCAGAGCAATCTACACACAAATACAGAAAGATTAAGAGATATTTATACTAAATGCTGTGGTGAGGTAAAGAAAGCAATCACGTGGGTGTATTTTTTAACCAATCAGCGTTGAAGCAAATCCAAATATTTTTGCATTGGTGTAAGAAACGGTAGAACTTTAAAATATTGGGATAAAAGATAATTTTAGGTGAATGTAAAGACCGGATACATCACGTGGTGTAATGGATAGTGAGTTCGATTCTCACTGGGTGCTCCATACTTCTGTTTGGTTGGTTGGATTTTACGGCATGTCAAAACTTGTTGGGTTATTTTATGCTGAAGACGTTTTGTTTTATTAATTTTTGATGGATACTCATTTTTTTTTTTAAACTCAATTTTTTAAACTCATTTTTTCTATTTAACGCATAGATGGAACTCTAACAGGTACTACCCCTCCGGGTCAGAGTGGACCTGGGAGTAATGAAGATGAAGGAGTACTCCATATTCCCCAGAGCTCCAGAACTGGAACTTCACCGTCAGATAGTTTAAGGTCATACCCAGGACATTAAGACCCTCAGGCACCGCCTTCTAGCAGATATAGGATGAAAAGGTTTGGGGTATGCCGTAAGGGCAATAGGGTTGGGACAATTATATAGGGCCTCATCTATAGATTGAATAGAAAAAATATGTTTAAAATAGGTATACCCAATTTGTCGAAAAATCCATGTTTTTTCAATACAATTTTGACACCCCCGCCCCGTTTGAAAAAAAATTACCAAAAATCAGGGAATTATCCAATTTTAATGAAATTTTTGAGTGTTGATTTAGCAATGGATGAATTGTATAATGCATCAGTTATTTAGCACCCCCATCCCTTTTAAACGGAACAGATATTGATGTATATTTTTTAAATAGAAAAATGTGTTTATAAAAAAATTGAATATCCATTAAGAACGGAATTTATTTCAAAACTTTGTCGGCATTAAATGACCCGCTGAGGTTGATACGCCGTAAAAGAAAACAAAACAAACCTGAACATCCCTACATGCATTGCATTTGATCATCTAGAAAAACGTATATTCGAAATAATATATATTTTCAGCTAACCAAGCTGGAATAAACAAGAGAGTTTAATTAATACACTAAACACCGTTTTTATCTTTTCTCTATTTCTTTCTATTGTTGTTTTTTTAACCCGACTAAGTTAATTTAATTCTATTTTTAATCTCTAATTTATTTCCTAACGATCGCACTGTCTTACGTTTTTCGGTGATTTTCCACAGAATTATCTTATGAAAGTTTGAATATCTTATTATTATACTAAGTATATCATATTATACGAAAGTTTGGTATTTAGAGTTATCTCCCATTACCTATAATTAGTAACAAAATTGAAATTTACAAAAATACGATCAGCTGTGTTTGGCACTGTACTAAAGTGAAAGAAAATAGTTTCATTTTGATCTTTTGTCGTTACCGGTCTCCTACCCTAATTTACGCTATGTTTTAGCCGGTGTCAGGCAAATTTCGGGCCTAATTTAGATATTTTCCGAGTCGTGTTCTTGTCGCTTTTTGTCTGCAAATTAATGTAGATATTTTACACGCACCTCCCCCGATTTTTATCGGCAAATCAATGTAAATATTTTACTCCCTTACACTCACACACTTTTAGAAAATATTTTTTTGTTTTTTTTTTGTTTTTGTTTTTCGATTGAATTCGTACAAATTTCAGTTGTATTTTTACAAAACTTTATGGTATTTACGTAGACAAGGTCATTATTTCTTTTAAACTCAAACTCAAATTTCTAAACAATTTTCATACCGTACGCTCTGTCTTTTAATTTTTTTTAATCTTACACCCTCCCCCCCTCCGCGAAATAGAAATACAAATAAGAACTTAAATGTCACTTATTTTTAATACAATTTAAACTTATTTGAGTTTGGAAAATCAAAATTATCAAAATATTAAACAAGAAACCAATCTTTTACAAAAATAACAATCAATTTGAGTCGTTTTTTTTTTGTCGGCAAATTAATGTAGATATCTTAACGTTTTACCTTTAGGCACCCCTTTTTGATCTCGATTAAGAAAGGACATGTTTTTCATTTACACCGTCAATATCCGGTTGTTGGTTAGGGTAGGGGTAGGGGTTAGGGTTAGGGGTTAGTTTAATAATTTTTTTAAAAATCTAAAAATCGTCTGTTAAAACAAACGGATATTGACGGTGTAAATGAAAAACATGTCCTTTCTTAATCGAGATCAAAAAGGTCATATGGTCCAAAGTTACTAAATGAGAAATAACCAAACGGAGGTTGGAAATCAAATGGAGTGTTTATCACCTTAACAAAATACAATACTCGCCAGCGGCGTGAGGAAGGTAAGCCATGGCTAGTGGTATAAGACTACTCAGTCAGCACAATACTCCCGTACATATGAGGATTGGGATATACCTATTAATGTTCATAGGTAGGGTATACAACACTATCCCAGTCTGTTCCGATCTATCTATCTACCTATCGGTTAAATCGAACTTGATGAACCTAAATTCCACCATTGTATTCGATGTCATTGAAAATTGCTATGTCATGGCACATTCTGTAGATTCTTCTAGATTTTTCTTTTACTTTTTTTTTTATCTTGAATAAATTTCGATAAGATTTCGATAAGATAGATAGGTAGTTTAAATCAAACTTAACGGACCTAAATTCCACCATCGCATATCACCCCGCCGAAAGAAAAAAAATACCAAAAATCAGGGAATTAACCGAATTTAATGAAATTTTCAGTGTTGACATATTAATGAATAAAATATATAATGCACCAGTTATTTCATTTAAAAAATTTTATATTTCATTTGTTGACTTTGAACCACGTACCTCTGAGAATCTGTGTTACGCCTCAAAGATACGTGGTTTAAAGTTAACTGTCCTGAAAAAATATCAAAGTTTTTAAATAAAATAACCGGTACATTATATCTTATTCATTAATATAATTAGGGAATTAACCGAATTTAATGAAATTTTCAGTGTTGACATATTAATGAATAAAATATATAATACACCAGTTATTTCCTTTTAAAACTGTTATATTTCATTTGTTGACTTTGAACCACGTACCTTTGAGAATCTGTGTTACGCCTCAAAGATACGTGGTTTAAAGTTAACTGTCCTGAAAAAATGTCAAAGTTTTTAAATAAAATAACCGGTACATTATATCTTATTCATTAATATAATTAGGGAATTAACCGAATTTAATGAAATTTTCAGTGTTGACATATTAATGAATAAAATATATAATACACCAGTTATTTCCTTTTAAAACTGTTATATTTCATTTGTTGACTTTGAACCACGTACCTTTGAGAATCTGTGTTACGCCTCAAAGATACGTGGTTTAAAGTTAACTGTCCTGAAAAAATGTCAAAGTTTTTAAATAAAATAACCAGTACATTATATCTTATTCATTAATATATCAACACTGAAAATTTCATTAAATTCGGTTAATTCCCTGATTTTTGGTATTTTTTTTCTTTCGGCTGGGTGATATGCGATGGTGGAATTTAGGTCCGTTAAGTTCGATTTAAACTACCTATCTATCTTATCGAAATCTTATCGAAATTTATTCAAGATAAAAAAATAAAAAAAAGTAAAAGAAAAATCTAGAAGAATCTACAGAACAGGCCATGACGTAGCAATTTTCAATGACATCGAATAAAATGACGGAGAAAAGTAAACGTCACATGTTCTAACGGATGCATCTTTTGACTTGTAGGAATCCCCCCCCCCCAGTCAAAAAGCAGGACGCTGACGTCACAGCTCATACACTCCCTTTTTGGAGGACAACTTTGAATTTAATTGTCATTAAAAAACGGGGCCTTTTTGGAACGAAAAAAAAAGACAGCTCTCCTAAGGCGATTCTCAGCCCTCTTCTACCGATAAAAGAAATGTTGGAGACATCCCTTAGACATTTCTTAAACTCGGCAAGACCATAAGATCGGAATCAAAATTAATTTCTCCTTCACAGCAAATGGACGAAGTCGAGCATACGGAATTCAACGAGAAATTCAACTCCAACCTTAAAAGAAATATACGAAATTCAACAAACCTTAAAAGAAATATACGAAATTCAACAATGAACTACAAAGAAAAACCTATAAGATGTAAAGTTCTTATATTAAAGTTGGAAGGCTTAAAGTAACCTTCCAACGTGGGTACATGTGTGTACATAAAATACCCCGACAAAGCTATAAGATAATAACATACTTTAATTTGTGAGCACCCGAAGAAATACATTCAAGGCAGGAATACATATACAAAATCTTTCTTTTTTTTTCTTTGTTAACTATTAAAATTGTTAAATATCCTTGTGTTTTCTGTCTTATCTTTTCATTAAGAATCCGAACTTGAAAATTGCAGTACTTATCCCGCTTAAAATATTTCCCAATATACGCGAAATTCTCTATTTTACTCATACTAGCAAATATATGCAACCTCCGGGTGCAAGTATTTAAGTTTTAATGTAATAAAATATTGTATTAAATTAGAAAGGCTAATGAAACTAAATAAGAATACAGATAAAAAGATTTGAAACAGAGGGAGTATAATAAAAGATTTGAAATAGAGGGAGTATAATAAAAAAATGGAACAACTGAAACTTACTCTTCCATCACTCTCGTCTTTCATTGTTATTTTTTCTAATTTAAGTATTTAGTTATAAGAGGAAGTAAAGAATAAAATGACAGTTATTTTTTCTTGTTAATGGATTTCATTTAAGATTCATTGAAGAGATTGTTGCTTATATTCATTAAAATAAAACCAAACAGTTAAAAATCAATAATACTAAGCACATATTTATTAAATTCGATTTTTAATATTAATATGCAAATTAGCCTTCCCGTTCACACTGTAAACCGCTATTTTGTTGTATATATAAATATAATTGCATGTTGTCAATATGTAGACATAGTTAACAGTATTAATAATGTAAGACAATTTTATTATTAATTGAGGTAAAATAAAGATAAAATCATGGAGAATGTGATGTCAATAACGAAGAGAATTGTGACTTGAGTAGGAATATAGTTTCGGTTACAGACAGAAAAACACACAATCTCCATTACAATAAGATATTGGAATTAGGAATTATTTCCCCAATATATTGAGATTTGGCAATTTACCATTATATATAAGAATTAAAGTTAAAGAACTGCAGAGAGAATGAGCGGGAATATGAAGTCAAGGAACAAGCAATACAACGATATTAGAATACAACAATTTGATAATAAAGGTCCATTAAAATGGGTACAGCAGACAATGTTTTGGAGAATGTTTGTAGTTTAGTATAGTTTGGTATAGCCGTAATTAGTTAAGAGTTCAGTTCAAGTTAAACAGCACCAAAGTATGGTATAGCCGTAATTAGTTAAGAGTTCAGTTCAAGTTAAACAGCCGTAATTAGTTAGTTAGATATTGGGTATAGTTAGTTTTGCAAGAATAATCCTGCGCCAGTCTTGTGGACTGAAAGGTATCAATGGGGGGGGGATAGCTTGTCCGAATGTTGTATTAATATCGAAGGCTCCCCTAATTTATCCTGGACGGAATGAAGGTAATTATTATCGACCTTCAAGGGTTGATGACAATAATCCTCAATGTCCAAAGTTCCGAGGGAATGGACGAGAATACTTCAAGGGGTACCATTCTGTCCGTGTCCGAGCTCGTAGAAAAGGAGGGTGCGTTAAAGCATTTACCTTGTTATCCGCTAGGGAACTGGTGTGAGCCAGTAGTTATCAGAAGAGGTGTTAACTCTGCTGGGATTAACTTCCCTTTGCCTGGAAGAGTTATCTTCCCGCTGGGTTTCCGTGCCGAGCGAGGTTCAAACTCTTCTGTCTCTTTTTCTCCTTCTTCTGGGACTGGAAACATGGGTTAGACATTTGTGTCTACACCCCCCCCTCGTGCCCCCCCCCCACGTACGGACTAAGTCAGTAAGTGACTTCAACCATATGGACTATCTTTAACTCCTATATTTTAAATGTACATTTAGGTATCTCTTTTATACCTAAATATTGTATTTCCATTAATGAATGTGTCCTTTTTATTATATCTTATTTGTATTCTCTACTATGTATCTTGTATTTCATGTTATATGTAATTCCATTGTGCTTTTGATTAAAGTCCATCTTGTTATATGTTTAACGCCCTTGTCGGAGTTTGTTTCGTTTCAACAAGTTATAACATTATTATAACCTTGAATCTTACAACCCCTTAAGGGTTACCACAAGGAGAGAGTGGTCACCTCCAGGGAAGCTGTTAGAAGAGGACGTAGTAGCCACTGTGAGGCCTTTTATAGGGAATCTCACGTGACCTAAAGGTTAGGACAGGCTGCTGCTGATATGTGTCGGTGAAACTCGACGCCTGTCCCCTAAGGGCTCAGGTACCGGTGTAGACCGAAGATAGTAATATATAATTCCAATATATATTGGGAAATTGAAATTTACCCCCATGTGAGAATTAGTACTGTAATATTATAAGGGTTGACGATATTGACGATATGGAATAAATACAATGGTAATGCAGTGATAGTTTTAAGCGTTGTTTATTAAGTTAGCTATATAAGTGAATGAATGAGAAAGTGTTTTTTCTAGGGACCAGATTTGGCCCTCTAAATCTAAAAAGTTCAAATTTTATTATTCTATTCTAAGGTTACACTACAAATACCACTACGGTTTTGGAGTTAATTTTTCATAATCTATCTATCTGTTGTAACCTAACAAAGGTTACTAAATGAGAAATAACCAAACGGAGGTAAACTACTACTAGTGGTATAAGACTACTCAGTCAGCATAATACTCCCATATGTATGAAGATTGGAACATACCCATTAATGTTCATAAGTAGGCTAAATGAGGATTGGGACTACCCATTAATCTTTATAGGTAGGGTATATAACAGTCAGGCAAAGTTAAACTTCGTGACCCCCCACCACCACCAAAAAAAAAATGACTACAGTGTATTATCTACCCAACCCCTCCGCCACGTGCAGGATGTGACACAAGGTCAATCTTTAAGTGGAGTAAAGCTGGTTTCAATTCAGTTTTTTTTCTTCTCCTAGACAGGTTGCCTAACCAAGGTTTTTAAAAATCCAGTCTACCCTACTATTTACCGATAGCTAGCTAGAGGGAGAGCAGCTGGATTCCTGGCTTTTCCAAGGGTATTAGCACAAAGTAAAACACAAAAGCCTCGTCCAGGATTTGAACTTAGATCACCAATTCCATTTCCTGTGACAATAACCATTACGATATGCATGCCTCTTCATAAATCCCAACTTACACAACTTTACTATTCAATGTATTGATTACAACTCGCTTTTAGAATCTAAATCTCTCAAATTCCATATGACTGCCTATAGCCAATCAATGAGCGCCCATTCCATCATGAATTGTTCCCACAGTTTCCCAGGCCTGACAATCATCTCTACAGATGTCCAACACATCTGCTGTCCAAGCGATGGAAGTATTGGGTTAGTGAAATGTTTATGATGCAGTCCAAATTCTGGCGCTCTGGGGAGTGTGGAGTACCCCTTCATCGCCATTACTGCCAGGTCCACTGACTCTGCGTCGTAGCACCTGTTAGGGGCCCATGTATGGATTAAATCAACCAAAAACTGAGTCTTGAAAAAATGTGTTTTTAAAAAATTAAGTTTAAAAAATTTTTTTTTTAATACCAATCAAAAATGAATAAAACAAAATGTATTCGGCATAAAGTAACCCAACAAGGGTTGATATGCCATAAAGTCCAACCCGCCAACCAACCCACTCAAAAAATGACATGGCAAGTTGAAAGAAAACAAAAAAATTGTCTTGTCATGTTACTAGCTCAAATTGACATTTCTTCATGTGTCAAGGTCGTTTGTATATTTATTTTCTTTAATGTTTGACGATATCTCATTTTTTCCAATAATAATAATAATAATAATAATAATAATAATAATAATAATTTCAACAACAACACTGCACGTAGTCATCATATAATCGAAGGGTTGCCATGTCCGAAATAACCCTGGTTATATGATACGCACATAATGATGACGTTTTACGCACAAAACCGGTGACGTATTAGACAATGTGTATAAAGCCATGCTCTGTTGTTAGTGAGGCCGTTAGTGTCTTGTTTTTAGCAGTCATGTTAGAAATAAGTCGTACGAATTCGGCTTTTTATTGTGTTAATTCACGAATTTTGAGCAAGAGGAAATTAATTTGAGTGACAACTTGTTTTAAAAAAGAAATAAGGACAGACAAGGACATTTATTTCTTCGCTGTCTTGATTTTTGTGGGAATTTATTTGGGGAACCGAGTTTATTTATGTTGTTAGAGGTAAGTGTCACCTTTTCTTTTTCTTTTTTTCTTCGGGTTTTTTTTTGCTTTTTAACATTTTTTTTATATAGAAAAAAAAGAAGAAAAAATATATAATAAAACTTTAAAATTGTTTTCATATTTTTTTAAATAAAAAAAATAGATAAACTATTATTTTTAAATTAATAATTTATTTATGGTTCGTGTTTGTTATTACTACGCAGAACTAAACATTATTATTTTCTTGTTTTTTTCAAAGGTTGAATTTCTTACAATTTAAGAGTTTTAATTTAAAAATATTTTAAAATTAATTATTAATTACTATTGATGTTTTTAAAAAAAATTTTAGTCCTAGATTATAATTATCAGTTATATAAAAAATTGCTTGTCATTAAATTTTTTTTTTAAATAGATAAAAAATTGTCATAATAAACATGTAATTAAATTACTTTTAAGAGAAACTATGAAAATAATAAAATTTTCATATTGAAAAATTAATCTTTTAATTTATATAGACGTTTATTTCTTTTATTTCTTTTAAGTTTAACAGTAAATAATATTTGTTTATATAATATTATTTCATTATAAAAACACGTAATTAAATTACTTTTAAGAGAATAAACATTGAAAATAATAAAATTTTCACATTGAAAAATTAATTGTTTAATGTTTATAGACTCTATAAACATTACAAAATTAATTTTTCAATGTGAAAATTTTATTATTTTCAATGTTTATTCTCTTAAAAGTAATTTAATTACGTGTTTATTATGAAAAGTATTATATAAACAAATACTATTTACTGTTAAACTTAAAATAAATAATAAAATAAACGTCAATAATTTATTTATTTTATTATTTATTTTAAGTTTAACTGTAAATAATATTTGTTTATATAATAATACTATTATATAAACAAATACTATAGATAATATAATAGATACAAGGGATACAAAACTGGGAATTTTAAAAAAATCGTAATATTTTTAAAAAAATAAATAATGCAAAAATGATGTATTCCTGAAATTAAACAAAATGAATTAAATAGTATTTACATTTTGCACGAAATTAATTGTTTAATGGCTATAGAAGTTTATTTTTATAATTTATTTCAAGTTGAACAGTTAATATTTGTTTATAAAATTATATAAACAAATAATATAAATAATATAATAATAGATACAAGCGAACAAAACTGGGGAAAAATTGTAATATGAAATGAATTGTATATTTTTTTAATAACATAGATTAAAGATCTTAAAAATAAATAATGCAAAAATAATGACTTATTCTTGAAATTAAACAAAATAAATAATAGTTAAAAGATATTTTAAATTTTGCACGGAATTTAAATGATTTTGTATATTTTTTTTAATTTATTTTTTTTAGAAAAACTAGGATTTAAATATTTTTAAAACTTGAAAAAAAAAATTCAACTTGACAAAAATGTTTATCGATAATTACATTCGATCAAAATTATTTTATTTTAAATTTTACTTTAACAGTGTAAAATTGAAATTTCTTTCTTTACCAATAATTAACAAAAAATCATTTAATAATTTGTTTGTTTATTTATTAACAGTTAAATCATAAACCGGTTAAATATTTTTTACTTGGACTTTGGCTTCCAGAATTTTATTTATTTTAAATAAAATAAAAACTTTTTTTGAAGTTTAGGGAAAAAAATAATTATTAATTAATTATTAATAATTTCCAATACCTAGAAATAAATATTTTCTAAAACGTTCTTTTAATACTCAAAAATCTTTTCTTTCTTTAAAAAAAAAAATAATCAAATGAAAATAAAATTTTCTTTCCAAGAAAACTTTCGTAGATTCTTTAGTTTTAAGATGAATTTTTAAATATTCAATTAGAATTATTATTTATATTTATTTATTTTTTTGCTTTGATTTAAAACAAAATTAAATTCTATTAACTTATTTTTGTTTATTTTTCATTTGTATTCTATTTCTCATCCGAATTTTAAAATTCGGACACAAAAAAACTCTAAAAAGAAATCAAAATAAATAAATAAATAAAAAAGGAGGGAAAGTCACTCTGACCTGTATATATCACGCATACCTAAAAATCACTGACCCATGTATATATCACCATACCACAAGATTTCATTCATAGCTCTATTTATTTATCGACGATTTCGATTCTGTACTTTTCGGATATTGCGGTCCTGTCTGGACTAGGCATTGTTGACACACTACGCCACAATCATTTTAAGAGTAGCTATACTTTTAGATCAGGGGTGCGAGCATCATTCCAAGGGGTGCGAGAAGCGTCCGCTCAAATTTAGAATTTTTTTTTTCTTTTGTAATTAATATTATTTATTGTCGTTTCTTTATTTCATATTATCATTATTATTATTATTATTATATGATTATTTATAAAACTGTATTATGGATTCACATTATTCTATATTTTTGAACAAAAGTATAAGTTGTAGGGGTGCGAGGTCAGAGCAAAACTCTTTTAAGGGTGCGGGAATAGAAAAGGGTTGGGAACAACTGTTTTAGGTTATCTGAATCCACTTTTTATTTTATGGATTCTACAATCTATAAAGCAAAAGGACAGTCCTGTTCACACCTTTTTAGTTGACATTAAAGCAAACCAAACGCTTAAAATTCTTATTTACTGTTTTCTAGTCATTGCTACTGAAAAAAAAGTACGTACTAGGTCTGTCCCATAATAGTTATCAATTTATATATAAACTAGAAGCGACTACCCAGCGTCAACTGGGTAGAGGAGAAAAAGAAACAAACCCTGGTGTTGGTGTATTTATTTGTTTACTTTTGAGATTTACAAATGCTGGACATTTTGAAGTAGAATTTCAATGCTATTTCTATGTATATTTTGATTTTTTAAATATCCTCAAATATAAATAAAATCTTCATAATTTTAGCACAAAAAGCAAGAACTGGTGATATTTAATTTGTATATATATTTATTTTGCCATTAATTGTTTTCTCATAGTTTCATCCATACATATACCAGCTATCCTTTATACATGTATAGGTAGATATAAATCATATATATATTTACCAACCCCTCCGCACGAGCAGGATGCGACACAGTCAATTTCTTAAGCGGAGTTTAACGGGTTTGAATTCAGAGTTTTCCTTCTCCTAGACTGGTTACCTAGCCATGGTTAAAGAGTCCAGTCTGCCCTGCTATTTACCCATAGCTGGAGTGAGAATTGGATTCATACCTTTCCCAAGGGTATTAGCGCTATGTGAAATTCCAACAGCTTCGTCCAGGAATTGAACTCGCGTTGACGAGTCCATTTCCTACAACTCTAACCATTAGACCACACGCCTCCATGATATATGATATAAATCATATATGTATATAAATATAGATAAATTCATCCTTTTGGTATACTTTGTTTTTTCTTATTTACATAGATAATGTAAGTAAAGTTGGCAGCAAGGGAGTTTATCCGCTTTTCACTAGCGCTAGACCAGGAAGATTGTTTTTTTTGCATCTTTTCCCAGGTCCACTCTGACCTAGAGTGGTAGTACCTGTTAGGGTCCCATCTGTGGGTTAAATAGAAAAATAAGTTTTAAAAAAAATGTTTAGGAAAAAAATTGAGTACTCCTCATGAATAAATAAAACAAAAACATCTTCGGCATAAAATAACCCAATGGGTTGACATGCCGTAAAAACCAACCAACCAATGATAGTTCATTATAGTCTTATTTGTAAAAAAAATGTTTGAAATTTTAGACCATATGAACTTTTGCGATCTCGATTCGTGGGAACATTTTTTTCTATTTACACCGTCAAAATCCGGTTGTTTGTTAGGGTTAGGGGTTAGTTTTATAATTTTAAAAAAAAAACTCTAAAAATCATCTGTTAACAATTAACCAGATTTTGACAGTGTAAATGGAAAAAAGGTTTCCATGAATCGAGATCCACAAAAGGAGTGCCTAAAGGTCATATGGTCCAAAATTTTCCTAACTGACAATGATTCATTCATCTAAGTCCACTTAAGATGAGAAGGAAGCCGGTTATCTTAAATACTGTTGTGAGGTTTTAAGGGGTCAAATAAGAACAAAACGACGGGTAACAAATGTAGGAAAATGTATTAACAGAAAGTAGATAAATACAATACAGAGAAGTGGGAATTACGTTCGACAAATATTATTGTGAGCTGACTCGCATTGGCTTACTCTCAAGCCACAATTGTCCCTATTACTTATAGTAACCCGTCGGCGCATTCCATTAGTCTTATAGGGTGTATCACCTATAACAATAACCCAACAAGGGTTGAAATGCCATAAAATCCAACAAACCAACTAACAATTAATTATTTGGCCAATGATGTCATATGCTCTGCCCCGAAAAGATTGTGTATAGAAAACTCATGATAGCTTAAAATTTGGTATGTTAATCCATTAGTCTTATAGGGTGTATCACAAAAAAAACCTAAAAATCGTCTGTTAACAATTAACCGGATTTTGACGGTGTAAATGGAAAAAAAATTTCCATGAATCAAGATCCGCAAAAGGGGTGCCTAAAGGTCATATGGTCCGAAATTTTCCTAACTGACAATGATTCATTCATCTAAGTTCACTAAAAATGAAAGGGAAGCTGGTTATCTTAAATACAAAGCAGACACCTGCAGTATTAGTACTAATTCCTTTGCCCCCCCCTTTTTTTTCTTTGTACTTTTTATTTATGTTTATGGTAGATCTTTTTGTGTTGGAGAAAAAATATTATCTATTTATTTATCAGATTGGTTTATTTATTTATTGTAAAGTCATAAACAAACACAAGACATTTTAAGAAAAATAATTTACTTTTTGATAAATTAAACAGAAAAACCAAGAAACCAATTCTAGTCGTGTTTTTCAAGATTTCTTTAATTTGTTCTCAAAAAGAATTCGGTGGTTTTTTTTCCTCTTAGGAATGATTTTGCATTTTTAAATTATCTCCTGTGATATTTTTCTTAGTCATTGCAAATTTTTTTTATCCACCACTTCAATCCTACCTTAAGCCGCTAGCAGCAGCAGCTCTTGCACATGCCAATTGTTTACACTGAAAAATAACTAGTACATGAACACCCCTGCAATTTTTTTGTTTTGTCTGTGAACCAACCCTGAGACTGGTACTTGATCCTTTGGGTATATTCGCAGAGTTCCGTCGAGGCCTCCTGCCTTAAAAACCATTAGCCAGTGGCTGCTGAAAAAAAAACACCACCTATGATTGAAGTCCATAGCCAAAGCGGTGTCACTTGAAAAAAAAAACTGGGGTTAGGGTTGGGGTTTCGGGTTAGTTTAATGGGAAAATAAATAATTTGGGCTCTTTTTTCTGGGTCACCCTGTATACAAGGTGGGACCAGAAAAAACAGAACCCACAGATTTTGTTATAAAACTGTTAATTTTAACTAGGGGGTTTAGGGTTGGGTTTTCGGGGAAAAACGCCCTAAGTTGGTTAGGGTTTTTTTTTTTTTTTTTTTTTTTTCAAGTGACACCGCTTCGGCTACGGACTTCAATCGTAGCTGGGGGTTTTTTTGCGGGTGTTTTCAGCAGTCACCGGCTAGCAGTTTTTGAAGCAGGAGGCTGGGACGGAACTCCACGAATATTACCGATCCTTTTGCAATAGGGAATCAGTTGAATGAAAAATACCAAGAAAATTTGGTACAACTGTTGAGGGGTTGGGGGTCCTTTGGTAGGCAAAGAGTTAAAGCGTAACCTATTAACTTACTAATAAATTGATTGATAACTATCAATAGACTATTTTTACTATGACACACAATGATGTAATATGTATTTACTAATCCATCTGCCTGAACAGGATGTGACACAAAATCAATTATTTTAGTCTAGCAGGTTTGAATTCAGTTTTCCTTCTCCTAGACTGGTTGTTTCTATGATGGCATTCCCCCTGTGTCAGTTGAGCTGACTCCATCCAATGAATTCAAATGTGGAAGGAGTAACAAGGGAATAGAAAATTTACATGTGGTCCCCAAACCCCGCATTTCAAAGCCAAGGTTAAAGAGACTGGTGTGTCCTATTTACCCATAGCTGGAGGAAAATACATGGATTTATACATTATGGAAAGCCTCAACCTTTTCTTATATAGAAGGTGGTACCTGAGGATCTTTGGGTTCTGGGTATGACATTAAACTCTATCTGATGGTGAGGTTCCAGTTCTGGAGGTCTGGAGAATGTGGACAACCCTTTGATTTTCCAGCCAAGGTTAAAGAGACAGACGTGTCCTATTTACCCATAGCTGGAGGGAAAATAATTGGATTTATACCTCATGGCAAGCGTCAACCGTTTCTTATCATATATGTGCTAGAAGGTGGTGGCTGAGGATCTTTGTGTCCTGGGTATGATGTTAAACTCTATATAATGGTGAGATTCTATTTCTGGAGAATATAGAGCACCCCTTCATCACAATTGTTCCTAGGTCCACTCTGACCCGGAGTGGTAGTACCTATTAGGGTCCCATCTATCAGTTAAAAAGAAGAAAAAAAGTGTTTAAAACAAATTGAGTACCCATCAAAAATGAATAAAACAAAAATGTCTCAGCATAAAATGACCCAATGTGTTGACATGCTGTAAAACCCAACCAACCAATATACCTTTCCCAAGAGTATTAGTGCCAAAAGGAAATGCAACCAGCCTTGTCCAATATTTGAACTCTTGTCGCTGTTTCCACTTATTACAATGATAACCATTACACCATGGGTACCTCCTTAATAATGCAGTATGTCATAAATTTTTACTCGCGTGGTGTAATGGTTAGACTCATAGACCATTGTTAGTGAGTTCGATTCTCACTGGGTGCCCCATAATCTGGCCTCATGCCACATCTAAGCTAAGCTTAGTAAATAACTATATATATTTACCAAACCCTCCACACGAGCAGGATAACCCTAACCCTAACCCAAACCTCAAACCCTAACCCGAGTTTTTTTTTATTCAAGTAACACCGCTTCGGCCACGGACTTCAATCGTAGCTGTTTTTTTGGGGTTTTTTTTTTTTTTTTTTAGTAGCCACCGGCAAGCATTTTTTGAGGCAGGGGGCCAGGATGGTTCTCCACGAAGAGTACCAAAAAAACTTTTCTTCTATTCACACTTTCTGTCTTTAGTTTTTTTTATTTATACAGAAAATAGTATCAATCACATATATACACACCAATATTTTGCACCCCAAAAACAGGGAGGTCAAAGTTAAGTGACCTGAAAAAAATCAGAAAGTTTTAAAATAAAATAAAATTAATTCATTGCTAAATCAACACTGAAAATTTTACTTGGTGACATATCCCGCTCTCTTGGCTGGGCCTGAAGAATACGCCGACTGCACCTCTGCAATGGGATAAAATCCTCCTCAATGGGGACATCTGTTGGCCATGGAGCTGACCCAATGCTTAAGTATGGAATCCTGGTGGCTGAGCAGTCCATAACATGCAACTCCATTTTGGTGCTTACTTAGGCTAGACAGGTGGTTGGTGAGACCTCTTCCAATCAATCGGCTGGTCATGCCAAGCCCTAGCACCTATATGATTGTCCCAACCTCTTTGCTCTTATGTCAAGCCCCAACCCTTTTTATCACATATGTACTAGAAGGTGGTGGCTGAGGGTCTTCATATCCTAGGAATTAGTGTCCTGGGTATGACATTAAACTGTATCTAGTGGTGAAGTTCCAGTTCTTGAGAGTGTGGAGTACCCCTTTATCACCATTACTGCCAGGTCCACTCTGACTTGAAGTGGTAGTACCTGTTAGGGTCCCATCTATGGGTTAGATAGAAAAAAATGAGTTTAAAAATGTTTTTGAAAAAAACTTTTTTCAATACCCACCAAGAAGGAATAAAACAAAATGTCTTTAGCATAAAATTACCCAGCAAGGGTTGACATGCCGTAAACTCCAACCAACCAACCAATATCCTTTTGATTTGAATTTTATTTTTTATTTTTTATTTTTTTCCCTCAAGAGACTCAAAACCTTCAATAATACGTAAGTGGATGTCAACTCCTTTGAACTGATTTATTTTTATATATATATATATATATGTAAGTTGAAAATGGAAATAAATCCAACGATATGTTGAAAGGATAAATAAATAAAGGAAAGAAATTGTTTGGTTTGTTTTGTTTTACGGCATATCAACCTCAGTGGGTCATTTAATGCCAATAAAGTTTTGAAATAAATCAATTCTTAATGGATAATACAATTTTTTTATAAATACATTTTTCTATTTAACCCATAGATTGACAGGAAAGAAAATTAAAACTCTGTATTTTGACTATTTTTAACTTCAAATATCAAACATTTTACTCTGATGAAGACCGTTATTCTTTGTATGCTTAAAGATTTTATAATTTTCTATTATTTTATTTGATATTTAAAATAATAATAAATAGAATACATGTGTACATGAACAAACTCCTGGGCGAAACGCGTGTTAGTAACTCAAATTAACTTTATCCATTCAACATTTTCTTTCCTTTACACACACCTCTTAGCCTGTTCAATTTTGAGAGACTATTTTTGTTTAGAGCCAAATGTAAAAAAAAAAAAAAAAAAAAAAAAAAAAAGAGGCCGGGTAGGTGAGGTTGGTGTTTTTGATATTTTATTTTTTAAGTTATAAGTTATTAGCATACAAGTAAATTGGTTGGTCAATAACAATGGGATATTTACTGTTACACACGATGATGCAATAAGACATGGGTTTGTTCAATCCAATTTTAGCTTAGTCATCAAATCCGTAATACATTTTTACTTTGCTTGTGAGAGTGACATATCAAATTCTTGGGATAGTCGAATTAATCAGTCATGGTTGTAATTCAACACTCTTTGGGCAAGGTTTTAGTTTTTATTATTATTACCCACTGACTTTACTGCTACTGTATTTAACATTTGCCTTGTTAGAAGCAGGGTATTTACCACAACCCCACCACTGCCCTGTCGGTGGGGTGTTAGAATGCACCGACTGCACCTCTGCAGAAGAGTAAGACTCTTCCAATGGGGCCACCTGTTGGCCGTGTGTGGCGACCCGTGATGCTTAAGGATAGAACCCAGGTTGATGAGCAGTTCATGACTTGCAATACTCCACTTTGGCCCTATCTTGGGCTAGACAGGCGGTCGGAGAGGCCCCCTCCGATCAATCGGCTGGTCATGTCAAGCCCTAGCACCTATATGATTTTCCCAACCCTATTGCCCTTATGGCAAGCCCCAACCCCTTTTTATCATATGGGTGCTAGAAGGCAGTGACTGAGGGTCTACATGTCCTGGGAATAATAAACTCTATCTGGTGGTGAGGTTCCAGTTTTGGGGGTTTGGGGAATGTGGAGCACCCCTTCATCACCATTGCTCCCTGGTCCACTCTGACCCTGAGTGGTAGTACCTGTTAGGGTCCCATCTATGGGTTAAATAGAAAAACATGAGTTGATAAACATGAGTTGATTAACAAAATTGTATTATGCATTAAGAATTGATTTATTTCAAAACTTTATCGGCATTAAATGACCCACTGAGGTTGATATGCCGTAAAACCAAACCCAACCAAACCAAACATACCCCACGTATAGGTTAGGCACAAGGCCCTATTAATGTGGGACCACCCACAAGCCGAGACTCATGAGTGGTGGGTGCAAAAAAAATGCGTTGATCCCATCGGCATTCACCCTCAGGGGGGTGCCACAGGCACTGGGCAATAAACCCAGCCCTGCCCCTTTAAATCAAGGGGGCAGGTGTTGCCTGGTGGTGGTGGTGGGGGGGGCCTGGGATCAATGATGATAGTTTGCCGAAGCCACTGGACCCCCAGCATAAGCAGTGCTTAGAATATGTTGACTGTATCCCCTCTGCTGAGGGGTAACTCCACCCCCCAATAGGTGCCCTTGGTATTCCCCTGCAGATGGATTAGACCTCCTCTAATAGTAAATGAATGATTATTTTAGCGTCTGAGGTGGTTCGCCACACCTACAATCAGCTCCTCACTTAACCGCACAGATTCCTGCACTGCTCATATGCTGAGTTGGTGAGGGCCGGTATCGAACCGGGAATCTTGTAATTCCTAGTTGAATCCAATTTTAAAAATGAAACATTCCAAATAGTCTAGTGTTGCTTAAATGCCCAACGTATTTGTAATATTGAAATTGTGATTTATGGAATATATTTTGGTAATTTTGATCTTATTTCGTAACAGTCTCCTGTCCTAATTTATGCTATGTTTTAGCGAGCCAGCATGGTGCCCTTAGTATCACCCTGCAGATGGATTAGACCTCCTCCATCAAAAAGGATGTCAAGGTTACGACACAAAACTGCATCCTGTGTTGAGGCTCATGTTCTTCATGTGTCTTGGGTTGACGTTAAACTGCATCTAGTAGTAAATGTTTTGAGATCATAGAACTATGTAGCCCTGTCAGCTGGGTCTTTAGAATACACCGACTGCACTCTGTAGAGGGGTAAGACACCCTCCAAATGAAGTTGGCCGTGGATGGCGACCTGAAATGCTTAAGGACAGAATCGTGGTAGATGAGCAGTCCATGATATGCAACACACCACGTAGACCCTTACTTAGGCTAGACAGGTGATCGTAGAGGCCCCCCTCTCCGATCAATCGGCTGGCCATGTCAAGCCTAGCACCTATATGATTGCCCAACCCTATTGCAAGTCCCAACGCTTTTTATCATATGGGTGCTAGAAGGCGGTGGCTGAGGTCTTCATAATCTGGGAATGACGTTAAACTCTATCTGATGGTGAGGTTTCAGTTCTGGAGCTCTGGGGAATGTGGAGCACCCCTTCATCACTATTGCTCCCAGGTCCACTCTGACCCGGAGTGGTAGTACCTGTTCGGGTCCCATCTATGGGTTAAATAGAAAAATGTCTTTATAAAAAAAAAAAATTGAGTATCGATTAAGAATGAATTTATTTCAAAACTTTGTTGGCATTAAATGACCCACCGAGGTTGATATGCCATAAAACAAACCAAACCATAGAACTATCTGCAAAAAACTCTTTAACAACTATACAAAAATGTATATATGAATGCAATTCCCTAATCTCTAGGTATAAAATAACCTAAACAGGTTGACATGCCATTAAATTCAACACCTATATGATCATCCTGAACCTTATGGCAAAGCATCAACCCTTTTTATCATATGTACTAGAAAATGGTGGCTTGAAGGACCTAGTGTCCAGGGCAGGGCTCGACATTAATGCCGTCCCGGGGACGATAAAAATTACATCCGGGACGATCAATACGTCATCCGGGAAAGTTTGCCGGGGATGGTAAAATTTTTCCTTAAAGTTAGTACTACATTCCAATATTGGCTGTCCAGTGATTGCCCGAATGCTGACCTCAAAATGAGGCTACGGCAACGCAGGTCTATTCTCAAGGCCATGTAATGAATAATGGTGGAGGAGATAGTTTAAAAGGACCGAATTATGTACTACTAACCCTTCTCAGGGTAACTTAAAGTAAAAAAGTTTTTTTTTTTTTTTTTTTTTTTTTTTCTTTTAGCTCAAAACACACTAGGAAATGGATTTTTTGTCCAAATATCCAGAATTATCACTGCTTCAGCTTTTCTTAATCTTTTATTACATGTTATTATGCTACTGATGACTGACAAGTATAGATGATGCTAATGAATTAAACAAAAATATTTTGATTTCAAGACGGTCCAAACCCCATTTGGGACGGTTGATAATTTTTGTTCGGGAACGGTCATGAAAAAAGTTAGTGTCAGGGCCTGGTGTGGAGTACCCCTTCACCGCCATTACTCCTAGGTCCACCCTGATCTGGAGTAGTAGTACCTGTTAAGTTTCCATCTATGGGTTAAATAGAAAAAAATGAGTTTTAAAAAAAGTTTTTAAATTTTGAATACCTATCAAGCATGAATGAACAAAACATCTTCGGCATAAAATAACCCAACAAGGGTTGACATACCATTAAAATCCAACACTGTACCATATGCAAATATAGTTAACTTTTATAATATTTTCTGTTTGTAGTTAAACTTTCAATATATATATATATATATATATATATATATAGAGGATATGTACTTAATTGAAGTCATACCTAATTTTGAAAATTAATTAGTTAATAATTAATGAATTTAGGCAGGCATATATGTTCAAATGTAAGGCTAAACAAATCGAGAAAATGTTTAGCCTTACATTTGAACATATATGCCCGCCTAAATTCATTCATTATTAACTAATTAATTTTCAAAATTAGGTATGACTTCAATTAAGCACATATCCTCCAAAAATTGTCGGCTAAAGGCCATATAAAAAATAAACACATTGTTTGTTTACTTATATATATATATATATATATATATATATATATATATATATATATATATATATATATATAGGTCATCCACAGACACTGTTTCGATGTTTCACATCACATCAGTGTGGCTAGACACAGCAACTAACTCCAACCAGGAGCATAAACCCAACTGACTTTACATCAGCCTGATCCATTAACCTTTAGGCCATCGCCAGTTGCTATTAAGGAGCTGTGTTTTAACTGTTTTAAATACATACATCTGTGTATATACTTTACGATCACCAGAGATAAAATCTGTAAACAGTTGATCATTGTGTGTGTGTGTGTGTGTGTGTATGTGTGTATATATATATATATATATATATATATATATATATATATATATATATATATATATATATATATATATATATATAAAGATAAATCTAATGAGTCAGACGAACCTACTATTAGTTTCGCTTAATGCTCTTCAGGGCTATCTCACTTAATAAGAAAGAGGTCAGATCTTAGCCCTGAAGAGCATTAAGCGAAACTAATAGTAGGTTCGTCTGACTCATTAGATTTATCTTTATTATTTGCTCTACTTAGGTATTGAGCACTTTTTACTTATTAGCTATTCTCCTAGCGATATGAAATATATATATAATTATCTTATATACATATATATGCATATAAATTGTTTTTTCTTTTGGCCAAATACTGTACCAATAGATTATTTTTTGTTGGTACGACTATCTTGGTCGACTATATATATATATATATATATATATATATATATATATATATATATATAATTGGGATTTAGGTGTGAAATATAAGAAACTCAGTTTTTGAATGTTAAGTTTCGTTTTATTTCATAAATATTTACGGGATGTTATTCCCCTTCTTCAGAATGAATAGAATGGCTGATCTGTCCTTTTTTTTTTTTTTTTTTTTTTTTTTTTGGCATCTATATATACTCTTTCGTTGATGTTGGTGGTGTCATCCATGACCTCCTTGGGAGGTATGGGGACAGCCACTTCTAGTGACCTCAAAACCCAAATTCATATCTTAGATTGTAATAGTGGATATACCACAGTATTTTGATTTTAATTATTACGTATTAAAATCAGTCTTATGAATTGATTTTTATATACAAATCAATTAAAATATAATTAAAATAAATGTAATCTTTTTTATCTGCATTCTTATTTAATTTCATTAGTCTATCTAATTTAATATATTTTTACAATACATTTAAACTTAAAATACTTACGCCCAGAGAGTGCATATTCTTGCTAGTTGTAATTCATAAGGACATTTTTTTCATTTACACCGTCAAAATCCGGTTGTTTGTTAGGGGTTAGTTTTATAATTAAAAAAAAACAAAAAAACTCTAAAAATCATCTGCTAACAAACAACCGGATTTTAACTGTAAATGAAAAAAATGTCCTTATTAATCGAGATCGCAAAAGTGGTGCCTAAAGGTCATATGGTCTAACCAATGTTATGAACCAGTGTTAGAACAATGTAAAAAAGAACATTTTCTGAATAAAAGTATTATGAGTTGGCGAGGGCTGGTATTGAACCAGGAACCTTGTGGTTCCTAGTCGGATGCTCTACTAACTGAGCTAAACTGGCCCTCTTTTATTGTAATAGTCATATTAATTGTACCAATTAGTTGTTTGTACCTATGCCATATTGAATACACTCTAACCAACAACATGACTATCGATTCCAAATCTTTAAACCGAATATCTCCATAGAACCACTACATTAAATAACCCGAAAAGGGTTGATATGCCATAAAACAACCAACCAACAAACAAATGACACACTTTTGTTTTACTTTAAAATATTTTACACTATTAATGTTTCTGGGTATCAGAATATCTTTCAGATTTATCTGCATTCAAAATTCTGTGTTTTATAGCCTAAAAACCATGTGGGTAATTCCATGTCAAATCATCCAGGCCATGTAACCAACCCCCTTCAAATTTTCTGAAATTTTGTCCAAGTGTGAATTATGATAGCCAATCCCCAAAATTTGAGCTTCCAATTCCAAAAATTGGCGAAGTTATGTCAATTTTTAGCTCTCCAAATTTTTTTTTTGGGGGGGGGGGGACAGAAAATAGCAACTTTTTAAAATCTATTTTTGTCTATAAACGAGTTCAAGAGCTTCCCTACTCCTATAAATTGGTTTATAAAAGCATTTTTGTCCAAGGAATCCAAAAATGCTATCAAAAAAGTCTGAAATCCAAAATAACCTTTTTGGCATTAAACAGAGGTTGATATACCGTTAAACAAAACTCAAACCTTTAAATTAGTAACTCCAAATTGTTTACTATCATCGTGTAATGAGTCAAATTAACAAATGACTTGAAATCCACATTGTTGGCCTTGACAAACATAACAAGTAGTTACAAGTACCGAGAGACAACTAGTACATTTTGTTTTGTAGCATTAGGAGAACAAAAGACAGTAGCAGAGTAGGTATTTATCCAACCTGTTTGCCCAGAGTAGGATGTGACACAAGGTCACAAGTATGGGGCATCCAGCAAGGAGCGAACCGAAAAAGACAGTAGCAGAGTATGTGCTTGTCAACAGTAAGGTAGCAAAAAATTGAGTACTCATGAAGAATGAATAAAACAAAACGTCTTCGGCATAAAATAACCCAATGGGTTGAAATGCCATAAAACCCAACCAACCAACCAAAGAAGTGGTATATTTTCTCTGACTGAAATGTGGTAACATTTCTGTTTGGTTTTGAATTTGCAGTCTGAAAGGGTTAAAGAGATATGACTAGTTAAAACAGGATTGGCAGTTAGTAATGATAGGTATTTACTGCTTATCCCACATATAAGGGTCAGGCACAAGGCTCTATTAATGTGGGACCACCCACAAACCAAAGCTCATGGGTGGCGGGTGCAAAAAAATGCTTTGATCTGGTCGGTAGCCCCCCTTAGGCACTGGGCAATAAACCCAGCCCTGCCCCTTTTTAAATCAAGGGGGCAGGTGTTGCCTGGAGAATGGCCCCCTGTGATCAACATTGGTTGTTAACTTCAACAGTCCAGGGCTTAAGCAACTACCCCTCTCCCGGTCAAAAATAATATTCACAGCAGTCCTTCTGTTTTTTGTTTTTTTTGTTTTCTATTTTTTTATTTTTTTTTTTAAATAATTCAAAGCACCTGCTATGGTGGAGAAATGGACATAAAATAAACAATAAATTCATCATTATTTATTATAAACAATTGAATATAACATTCACACAATGAAATAAACAGAATTGTAATTAGATTTAATAATTAGATTTTTCTACTATAATTAGATAGTTTTTCTTTATATATTAACCACTTAATGTTATTATATAGTTTTTCATATATAATTATTTAAAATATATAAGTATTATTATCATTGTTATTATAATTATTTAAAATATATAAGTATTATTATCATATAAGGTAAGGTATTATTATCATTGTTATTATAATTATTTAAAATATATAAGTATTATTATCATTGTTATTATAATTATTAAATATATAAGTATTATTATTATTATGAACATTATATTATATAGTTAATAATTGTTATTAATCATATTAATTATTATCTTATACTTATTAATTAATCATATGTTATTATGATATAAGTATCATAATTATTATATAAGTATCATTATCATTGTTATTATAATTATTAAATATATAATTATTCTCAAAATATATAAGTATCATTATCATTGTTATTATAATTATTAAATATATAATTATTCAAAATATATAAGTATCATTGTTATTATAATTATTAAATATATAATTATTCAAAATATATAATATCATTGTTATTATAATTATTAAATATATAATTATTCAAAATATATAAGTATCATTGTATTATAATTATTAAATATATAATTATTCAAAATATATAAGTATCATTGTTATTATAATTATTAAATATATAATTATTCAAATATATAAGTATCATTGTTATTATAATTATTAAATATATAATTATTCAAAATATATAAGTATCATTGTTATTTATTATTAAATATATAATTATTCAAAATATATAAGTATCATTGTTATTATAATTATTAAATATATAATATTCAAAATATATAAGTATCATTGTTATTATAATTATTAAATATATAATTATTCAAAATATATAAGTATCATTGTTATTATAATTATTAATATATAATTATTCAAAATATATAATTATCATTGTTATTATAATTATTAAATATATAATTATTCAAAATATATAAGTATCATTATCATTGTTATTATAATTATTAAATATATAATTATTCAAAATATATAAGTATCATTATCATTGTTATTATAATTAGATTTTTTTAATAATTCAAAGCACCTGCTATGGTGGAGAAATGGACATAAAATAAACAATAAATTCATCATTATTTATTATAAACAATTAAATATAACAAACATTCACACAATGAAATAAACAGAATTGTAATTAGAAATACATTACCAGAAATAAAGAATATGTCTAGACAATTTGTCTGAATGTTTGAAGTGAGGCTTCATAATTAGTATTTAGATTTTTCAGGCTGTTTTTCCTCATCTTTATTGTTATATACACTGGATATACCCAAAATTCGTCTGCTACAGTTTTTTTTAAAACAAATTAAAATTAATTAAATCTATTATTTAAGGTCAAACTTTTGTCTAAATCGATAAGTAGTAACATAATGACATCATTAAAAAATGAAAAATATTATTACATATGCAATTTATTTTTAATACATTTTATACATTAAAAATCGTCCAAATTTCGGCAAATAGTTACGTCAAATTTTATTTTGATTTATCATGTTTAATAATGGTTTAAAAATATTTTTTAAAATACTTATAAACATTTCTTTTTTTTTTTTTTTTTTTTTTTTTTAAATATATTTATTTATTAATTTTTTTTAATTTAATCAATTGGGGTAGATAACAAAAACATTATGGGTGACTATATTTGGGGGCTCGTACATAAGTGATTTGTATGGCCGGGTTAGCTCAGTCGGTAGAGCGTTCGGCTAGAAACTACAAGGTTCCTAGTTCGATACCCGCCCTCGCCAACTCAGCGTATGAGTAGCACAGGGATCTGTGCGGTAAAGTAAGGAGCTGATGGTAGATGTGCATATATTTATTAAAATCAAATTTTTAAGATCAATATGCTAATTAGCCTTCCCATTCACACTGTAAACCGCTATTTTGTTGTATATATAAATACAACTGCATGTTATTAGTATGTAGATATGGTCAACAGTCTTAATGATGTAAAACAATTTTATCAATAATTGGGGTTTAAATAAAAATAAAATTATGGAGAATGTGGCGTAATAACTAAGAGAATTGTGACTTGAGTAGGAATATAGTTTCGGTTACAGACAGAAAAACACACAATCTCCATTATAATAAGATAAGATTTTCAAAGATCTGTTTACATTTTTTTATAAATGTACCTGGCAAAAATCAATTTTTACACCGCCCAGTTTTTTATTTTTTTAATCTATTTATTTATTTATTTATTTTTTTTTTTTTTTTTTGCTAGTTTAACTCTTAACATCCTGTTGAGAATTTTTTTAAGTCCAGAGTCCCATTCCTATAAGGATCTATCAAAAATGCTAAAAATGGCCTTTTCTTTTAAAATTACCTGTTATTTCCCTTAAATCAAAGACTTCTAAATATGTTTAATATTACATTTAAACAAAGGCTCTCATTTGGAGTAGATTAGAAAAACGAATGTGACTTCCAGGTGGGCGGAATGAGGCGGTATAGGACATTAAGAGTTAATCATCTCGGAGATAAATTGATCAAGTCTTGTAGTTTCATTCACTTTTCTATTTTGATGTTGGAATTATGCAGGTCTTTGAGCAAAGGCCAGCAGGAAGATAATGTCTGAGTTTCTGGGAATTGGTCTTGTGTATTTTCGAATTGCATTCTGAAGCAGCTCCTAGGTATTTACATTTTATCTCACAAGAAACGGTGTGGCGTCTCCTGGAATTTTATATTGTTACATAATTGAAACATTGCCTATAAATTATGTACGGTAGTGTAGAAATTAAAACAACTGTAATTCTGAATCCTGGAAAAAATGTATAGGAAGAGGTTATTGTTCAAATTAAGGAATTTGGGAGATCTTTAAAAATTGTTACATAATTTATGATTAGCTCATAAATAGTGAACGTACCTGTCATTAGAATTTTGAATAGCATCTGTAGACTTAAAATAACGGGGTCCATGGAAAATTACTTTTCTTCTTTTTTCCCCTCTAAAACTGGTACTGTCTCATCTAAACATTAGTCTAGGCCAGAGTTTTTCAACCTTTTTCATCTCACGGCACAGTGAGCTGGGCAATAAATTGATCGAGGTACACCATCAGTATATAAACCTTCTTAATTATTTTAGCATTTAGATTTTAAAAGAAAAGGAAAAATGAAAATGTGCTACAAGTGTAAAAGAAAACAATGTAATTCTATTTCTAAAGGTAGATTTTTAATCATGGCAAATATTAGATTAAAATAACAATATCTTATTATAATGGAGATTGTGTGTTTTTCTGTCTGTAACCGAAACTATATTCCTACTCAAGTCACAATTCTCTTAGTTATTGACATCACATTCTCCAAGATTTTATTTTTATCTAAACCTCAATTATTAATAAAATTGTCTTACATTATTAATACTGTTAACTATGTCTACATACTGACAACATGCAATTATATTTATATATACAACAAAATAGCGGTTTACAGTGTGAACGGGAAGGCTAATTTGCATATTAATATTAAAAAATCGAATTTAATAAATATGTGCTTGGTATTATTGATTTCTAACTGTTTGGTTTTATTTTAATGAATATAAGCAAAAATCTCTTCAATGAATCTTAAATGAAATCCATTAACAAGATAAAATAACTGTCATTTTATTCTTTATTTCCTCTTATAACTAAATACTTAAATTAGAAAAATAACAATGAAAGACGAGAGTGATGGAAGAGTAAGTTTCAATTGTTCCATTTTTTATTATACTCCCTGTTTCAAATCTTTTATTATACTCCCTGTTTCAAATCTTTTTATCTGTATTCTTATTTAGTTTCATTAGCCTTTCTAATTTAATACAATATTTTATTACATTAAAACTTAAATACTTGCACCCGGAGGGTGCATATATTTGCTAGTTAAAGTAATAGAATAAAAATAGAAGTGAAAATGTGCTACAAGAAAACAATGCAATTTTATTTCTAAAGGTAGATTTTTAATCAATTAAAACAAAAAATATTGATGTAATAGAATAAAAAAAATATGAGGATGATCAACCATCCTCAACACTCACGGCACACCCATGGAAGCTTCACCGGTTGAAAAACTCTGGTCTAGGCAGTGATACTGTAAGGTTCAAGGTTATAATAATGTTATAACTTGTTGAAACTGTGATACTATGGTTGAAGACTAACATGGTCAGAATAAATAAATAAATAAATAAGAAAGAGTAGGTTAAGGTCCGGCATAAGTAAAAGGGGTGGGTGGCTGGCTGACCTTTTTACGAATCCAAAGATTAGGTCGTAAAGTTTAAAGAGACCTGTATGCCACCATGAAATGGGACCACTTGGTGATAATATCTTAGGCACCCAGGTATTAAAAGCAAAAAGGATTTTTTAGGAGAAATTCTCTTTTGAAAAAATTAATGATCAACATATTGAAGACGGATTGTCTGGAAAAATATTTGAGTACTTTAATTTTATGGGTTAATGGCGACTCGAAGTCTGCGATTTATTGAAGTCCTGGCCATTTGTGTGGTCTGGAGAAGATGGTTTGGGAAAGGGGAATTTGACATAAATACAACTAAACTCAAGCCCTAAGTTAGTTAGCACCCGGGGATTGAAGGGTTAAGTTCGCCAGTAGGGATAGCAGCAGTAGTAGCCAGCTGGATAGACAGCGGAAGCATCACACACACTCTTCTTCCATCCGCTTCTTGTTTACACACATTTGTGGTTGTTGTTGTTGTTTTGTTTTTAATCCTTGTGAGCCTGTGTTTCTGACTCGTGCTTAAATTCGGCCGGCACATAATTCACAACGTTGGGATCTAGACAAGTACATCGAAAGAGCAGAGTACAGAACAGGTCTTCTCACAAAACGAACAAACTCTGACAAGGGTGTTAAACATATAACAAGATGGACTTTAATCTGTGGTGAGTCGGAAGTTGTCGCTTCAACAGACGGAAGTCGAATGACAAAAAATAAGAGGTTTGCGCATATGGATCGCGCAACCTAGAAATAAATAAAATTCAAAATAAAATTCGTAAAATTCAACCAATCAGAGGCGTTCCCGCTTAAAAAGAAAAGTCATCGAAAGAAGCCTCGCTGATCCACCTGATTACTATAAAGTCTAGAAATTTTTCATTTATCAAGCAGAAAGATTTTGCCTGCCAAAGAGAATCCTTGTCACCTGTTTTAAGAAATTTTAACGCATAAGGTACGAACTATCTATCTATCTTTCTCTCTTTAAATAATCATCGCTTTAACAGACAATCTCAATATCAGTACAAATACAGCCTGACTGATAATTATTTGGATATACAAACTTTAACGTTCTTTCTCATTGTGTGAATTGTAAAATATTTTATTACATTTCACATTTGAACTTTAAAAAAAGAACTTTGGGCGGAACCTTGCCCAGTATTTGAAGCTACCTTTTGCATATATTCTTGTTAATACAATTTTGTTTGTTTAATCAAGAGTTTTGTCTTCTCTACCATCTTTGCTTGATTTATTTATGGTCTTTAAATGTTTGAACACTTTTATTGAATATTGACATCAAACTGCCCTACCTATCAGCATAAATCAAAAGCACATGGAATAACATATAACATGAAATACGAGATATATAGAGAATACAAATAAGATATAATAAAAGGACACATACCTGAGCCCTTAGGGGACAGGTGTCGGGTTTCACCAACACACAGCAGCAGCAGCCTTTAGGTCACATAGATTCCCTATAAAAGGCCTCCCAGTGGCTACCAAGTCCTTTTCTAACAGCTTCCCTGGAGGTGACCACTCTCTCCTAGTAGTAACCCTTAAGGGGTTGTAAGATTCAAGGTTATAATAATGTTATAACTTGTTGAAACGAAACAAACTCCGACAAGGCTGTTAAACATATAACAAGATGGACTTTATTACAGGCACATGGAATAATATATAAAATAGGAATACATGATACATAGTAGAGAATACAAATAAGATATAATAAAAAGGACACATTCATGAATGGAAATACAATATCTAGGTATAAAAGAGATACCAAAATGTACATAAAAAATATAGGAGTTAAAGATAGTCCATATGGTTGAAGTCACTTACTGACTTAGTCCGTACGTTGGGGGAGGCCCCCACGAGGGTGGAGTGTAGATACAAATGTCTAACCCGTGTTTCCAGTCCCAGGAGAAAAGAGACAGAAGAGTTTGGACCTCTCACTTAAATACCAGACCTCACTGGTGGTCGGCATGGAAACCCAGCGGGAAGATAACTCTTCCAGGCAAAGGGAAGATAATCCCAACAATACTATAAAACTTACTCATTCATGAACACTTCATGAAATTTTAAAATTTAAAAAAATAAAATTTGGTGTTAGTCTTGATACTTTTTGAACAACACTCTAAGAATGCTTAAAAATATTGAAACAATATTCTAGCAAAAATTAACTGATTAATCACAATTATTTTCCCCACACACACACACTGATCTCCGCCATGTCGGCTGGGGCATTAGAATACACTGACTGCACCTCTACAGAAGAGTAAGACTTCCCCAATGGGGCCACCTGTTGGCCGTGGGTGGCGACCCGTGATGCTTAAGGATGGAACCCAGGTGGCTGAGCAGTCCATGACATGCAACACTCCACTTTGGCCCTTACTTGGGCTAGACGGGCGGTCAGAGAGACCCCCTCCGATCAACTAGCTGGTTACGTCAAGCCCTAGCACCTATATGATTGCCCCAACCCTATTTATCATATGGGTGCTAGAATGGGGTGACTGAGGGTCTTCATGTCCTGGGAATGACGTTAAACTCTATCTGATGGTGAGGTTTCAGTTTTGGAGGTTTGGGGAATGTGGAGCACCCCTTCATCACTATTGCTCCCTGGTCCACTCTGACCCGGAGAGGTGCGAGATTCCCACCTTTGTGGTCAAGGCCACCAACGGTCTGGTATTTTTACACTTGTGCCCCCCAAATTATCGCTACCGGGTATTGTAAAAAAAAAGCACGCCACCACACAATTATGCAACTCGCGTAGTAAAGACGTAGTAAAGTGGCCGTTAAACTCTATCTGATGGTGAGGTTTCAGTTTTGGAGGTTTGGGGAATGTGGAGCACCCCTTCATCACCATTGTTCCCTGATCCACTCTGACCCGGAGAGTTAGTACATGTTCGGGTCCCATCTATGGGTTAAATAGAAAAACATGAGTTTATAGAAAAAATTGAGTATCCATTAGGAATGAATTTATTTCAAAACTTTGTCAGTATTAAATGACCCATTGAGGTTGATATGCTGTAAAACAAACCAACTCCCTCCCCCCTCATCAAAAAAGATTTAGTCAGCTTTTAGTGCTGTAGGGATTATTTTCATGTTTGCCTGAGGAGTTATATGCCCGCTGGTTGTCGTTTGTTCCCACTAGGGGACCTCTGGTATTTAAGCGGCTATTTCAAACTTCTCTTCCTCTTCTCGTAGGTACCCACATGGGTTAGACAATTGTCATTCCCTTCTCATTGGGGCTTCGGCCCTCAACGCCGGCTACTGGTCACTGTAAGTGATTTATATAGCATGGACTATTCTTTGTCTCATGTCTGTACCTTTATATTATGTGTACTTTTATATTATCTTGTCAGTGACTTTTATGTATGTATGTTTATGTACACTATTCTATCTTCCATTGTTTATGTATCTTGTTTATTCATGTGCTGTATTATATAAAATGTTTTCTCAGAAATGAGTCGGAGTTGTATGTTCTTCAAATATTCACTTTGAATCTTACAGTGCACAAAAACTAACAAGAGCTAAGAGAAGGATTGGTTTAGTGATAAAAACAAAACAAAAAATAATGTAAACTTATCTACATTTAATTCAATGCTACTGAAACTTAGATATGATTAATGTCATTTCATCCTCCAATTCTGTCTACATCAATTTGTGCAACAACAGAAAAATGTTAATATATTGGTTTAATGACTCATAGAATTGATATAACTGATTTTATGCTAAATCACTACATCCATACACGTGTTATATACCCCCATTTCGGGTATATAAACAAGAGTTTTTCATGTGATAGATATTGTTTTGTTTCTCTATATTAAGCAACCATTCAAGTCAAGAAGATTTTTATTTTTCCAAGAACTTGAATGTGTTTAAGATCATTGGTAATTGTCCTGAAATCAATTGCCAACTGGATTTAATACCAGAAGGAACACTACAGACGGGTGTTATATAGCCCATTGCAGGTATATATAGATATTTTTTTTTTGTGGGGGGGGGGGGTACTTTATTTCTTCAATCCCTTATTTTCCTTCATTTTGTTTTATCTCCTTTGTTTGTTTCGCTCTTTCTTTGTTTGTTTCGCTCTTTCTTTGTTTGTTTCGCTCTTTCGTTTTTTGTTTCGTTCTTTCGTTTTTTGTTTCGTTCTTTCGTTTTTGTTTCGTTTTTTCGTTTTTTTTTCGTTCTTTCGTTTTTTTTCGTTCTTTGTTTCACTCTTTCGTTCTTTGTTTCACTCTTTCGTTCTTTGTTTCACTTCTTTGTTTCTTTGTTTCACTCTTTCGTTCTTTGTTTCACTCTTTCGTTCTTTGTTTCACTCTTTCGTTCTTTGTTTCACTCTTTCGTTCTTTGTTTCACTCTTTCGTTCTTTGTTTCACTCTTTCGTTGTTTCACTCTTTCGTTCTTTCACTCTTTGTTTCTTTCACTCTTTGTTTCTTTCACTCTTTGTTTCTTTCACTCTTTGTTTCTTATTCTCTAGACATCTTTCTCATACATACATTTATATGTATTCTCTGTATCATGATATTTCTCAAGATCCATTTACAGATTAAACTTCTATTGTAATGAGTTCTGTTCTTAACTGATGTCACATTACTGTGGATTAGAAAGAGACAGTCAGTGACTTACTTGCTTCATTCTCTTTTCTATCTTCTTCGTCTAGTGGCTGTTTCCTTCCCTCTTTCGTTTGGCCCGTTGTCATCTTGTTTAGTCCCTTTTATCTTCTTACTAAGTTCTTGTCTGGTTACTGTCTCTAACTAAGGGCTTTTTTTAACTCCTGCATTATTTAACAAGACATTTTTCCTTGATCAAAGATTTATTTCTGCATTGCCCATTTTTACACGCGGAGAGTCAACCTCAGCAGAACATGTCTGTTTCTGCTTCATCTCTGGTTGAAACAGATTTTCTAACTAGCTAAAACACATGATGTGCGAGATTCCCACCTTTGTGGTCAAGGCCACCAACGGTCTAGTATTTTTCCACTTGTGCCCCCCAAATTATCGCTACAGGGTATTGTAAAAAAAAAAAACGCCACCACACTGTCATTAATTCCAAGGTAGCCCTGCACCTCTGCAGATGAGTAAAACTCCCGCAATAAGGCCAATGGGTGGTAACCCGTGATTCTTATGGGTGGAATCCATGACTTGCGACACTCCCTTTTAGTCCTTACTTAGGCTAGACGGGTGATCAGAGAGGCCCCCTCCAATAAATTTGCTGGTCATGTCAAGACATAGAACCTATATGATTGTCCAAGCCCTATTACCCCCAACCTTTTTATCATATGGGTGCTAGAAAGCGGTGGCTAAGGGTCTTAATGTCCTTGTTATGACCATAAACGCTATCTGATGGTGAGTTTATAATTCTGTAGCTCTGGGGAATGTGGCGTACCCCTTCATAGCCATTACTCCAAGGTGCACTCTGACCCGGAGTGGTAGTACCTTTTTATGGGTTAAATAGTAAAACATGAGTTTTAAAATGTTTTTAAAAAAATAAAAAATAAAAATTGAGTACCCATCAAGAATGAATAAAACAAAAACATTCCTGGCATAAAATGACCCAACAAGGGTTCACATGCCATAAAATCCAACCAGCCAACTGATCCTTAGTCCAGATGGTGATTTGCAAGATGACACAGTGGGTTGACATGCCGTAAAACCCAACTAACCACTCATCAGTGAAGATGATGATTTGCAAAAACGTCTTCTGCACAAGGTGACCCAATGGGTTGACATGCCATAAAACCCAACCAACCAGCATATCCTCAGTGCAAATGATGATTTGCAAAAATATATTTGGCACAAGATGGCCCAATGGGTTGACATGCCATAAAACCCAACCAACAAACCAATCCACAGTCTAGATGATGATTTGCAATTTTCAAATGACATGGGTATTGTCAGTAGAATGATAAGACAGGTTGGCATAGTTGATTTTCTTCTGGTTGCTATCATCAACTTTCATAGGATTTATATAACCCGCCTTTTGAAAACAACATATGTTTTCACACACACACACGCCATATTTCCAAGACTGTATAGGCTTTGGCCTCTTGTCCTCTGACTAAAGTAAAATTAATCACATGGTTCCAGGGGGCTGTTCCCAGAGGCAGCACCTGCCCCTTTTTCTAAAAGTAGCAGAGCCCAGTTTATTACCCAGTGCCTGAAGCAATCCAACAGATGTGTGCCAAAGGAATCACACATTTTTTTGCACTGGCCATTGCAGGAGCTTTAGTTTGTGCGTGGCTCCTCACATTAAAACATCCTTGTGTCAATCCGGTTCGATGGGAATTCAGGAAAATCATTATATATATATATATATATATATATATATATATATATATGATTTATCATCAGTCAGACTTCTTGGCCATCTACAGACTGGAACAAAGATTTTAACTGATAAATACATACATTTGTATAATGTAAAGGCCGCGGTAGTCTGCTCCATCCATTTTATAGGAGAGCATTGCCTTTAAACGTAGTCGGCAGTAATCCGCAAAATCCCCTCCAAAGTGCTCAACCCACCAGGGGTAGTGTGCATATATATTTTGGCTTTGTATTATAAGTTAAGAGAAAGGAAATGAATCCGACGGTATAAGAATAGATAAAAGGATATGAAAACATCACAATATGCTGTTAAAGTGAAAACATTTTATATCATATTCATAGCTAATATTGAACAATATTTTGATTTATAAAATTCATCTTCAGAGCTTGTTTTTGCTCTATATTTACTCAGTATTCACATGTTTGATTTAGTTTGAACAAAATATTACCAAGCAAGTAATTTGAAAAACCTTTTCAAGAAAATAAGACCATCCAGGATTTTACATTTCCTAATAGAAGGCGGATTGTACTAAAAAAATATAAGTAATTGAACAATAGTTCAAATATATACTTTTTTTTTTTTTTTTTTTTTTTTTTTTTCTACCAAACTATCGCTATGAATTCAAAACTTAGTCGGCATTAAATAACCCACTGATATGCCATAAAACAAAACAAACTAACAAAATTCAGTATTATTTGTATTTGGACTATTATCCTCATCTTCATTGTTATCTGTAAAACGTTTCGGCTGATGTGCCCTCCAGCCTTCTTCAGGTATTTCTTGTCGGACTCTGGAACTTTCTTTTCGAACTCTGGGAACCTTTTTGTAATCGAGTTCGAATGAAAAGGTTCCTGGGTCCAAGATGGTTCCTGAACCCGACAAGAAACACCTGAAGAAGGCCGGAGGTCACATCGGCCGAAACGTTGTACAGATAACAATGAAGATGAGGACAATAGTCGGAATAATACTAATTATCAAGCCTCATCTAAAAAAAATTCAGAGAAATAAACAAAATTCACACGTTAAATTATATTCATGTTAATTTTGTTTCCCAAACTGTCAATGATCAATCATAGTGGCCTTATATAGACTTTGGTACATGTTCTTCTGTTTCACAGGACACAAAAGTTTGATTTTTGTATGGAAGGTAGAGGTGGGGGGGAGGTAACAAAATATGTAATCAATTAAAATTTTTGACCTTTTTACATATGTGGGTCAAAGATAATTGTTTGTAGACTAAAATTTTGTCATTCAAACTGGGCAGCTAATGTGATTTGATCTCTTGGAGATTTTTTTACCAGATATTAATCGTGTGAAAATTTATAAAGAATAACAAAACTTGATCAGACTTGTTGTCACTTGATCCTTACCAGGAGGCTAATCATATAAGCAATTAATCAAAGATTGAAGTAAGTCCGTTAGACAGTCAACAATTGGTTTGAGCAATGTGACTGGCCAAGCCCAACTGCACCAGTGTCAGGACAACTGGTATTTATGGGAATTCAGAACAGTCCACCCATGCATTTGGGTGAGTCCATTCCCTGAGTCCTGATTGGCTGCTTGGTTTGTAGGGTCCTCTGAGGCTCCATAAATCCTGCCACTTTGCAGTGGTCTTTAAGGCATCCCAGAATCGTATTCAGTTACGACTGTTTGCCGTCTTGTCTTGCCAATTCGACGGTAATTGGACTTAGTATTCTATAATTTTAGTACAAGTATGGTGATTAAAATAAGATTATAAGATTAGAATAAAAAAAATATTTAAAAAAAAAAAACTCCCATGAGCCTTCAGTGTGGAAGAAACTTCCGAGCATGTGCATGAAAAAGGACTCATTTCTGACCCCAAGATAATCTCTCAGTCATTCGCTCTTAGGTCTTAACTAGGACAAAACACTACACTACGGCAGGAAGAAATTAGGTCTTAACTAGGACAAAACACTACACTACGGCAGGAAGAAATTTCCTTACCATGTGGTGGTTATGACCTGTGAATAAAGCCTGAATCTTAAAACTACTTTTTGTCCTTGTCTCTTCCTTTTCTTTCCTTGAATTCCTTTTCAACACAACCACCGATTGTGATGAGGCTAAAGGCAAACACTAAACACACTCAAGGAATAATCAGTTACCTTTTTAAACCTAAAACATTAAACCTCTTGTCACCCCCACACAAGTCCAGGAAGCCTCTCCCAATTCCGAAATTTTCCATTGCCCTTAAAGCAATAAAAAAGCGTCATGGTCAATTCCTGAAGTCTGCACCCTTATAAATTCTCTCCTTCAAATTGGGTAGCAAATGTGATTTGATCTCCTGGAGATTTTTTTACCAGATATTAATCGTGTGGAAATTTATAAAAAAATTTAACGAAACTTGATCAGACTTGTTGTCACTTGATCTCTCCCGAATGCTGACCTTAAAATGAGGCTACAGCACCGCAGGTCTATTCTCAAAGCCTTGTAATGAATAATGGTGGAGGAAGATAGTTTAAAAGGATCGAATTATGTACTACTAACCTTAATCAGGGTAACTTAAAGTAAAAAGTTTTTTTTTTTTTTTTTTTTTTTTTTTTTTTTAGCGCAAACCACACTAGGAAATGGATTTTTTGTCCAAATATCCAGAATTATCACTGCTTCATCTTTTCTTAATGTTTTATTACATGTTATTATGCTACTGATGACTGACAAGTATAGATGATGCTAATGAATTAAACAAAAATATTTTGATTTCGGGATGGTCCAAGCCCCATTCGGGACGGTGATAATTTTTGTTCGGGACGGTCATGAAAAGATTTAGTGTCGGGGCCTGCCGGACAGACATGCATACATACACACCAACTTTTGGTATATGTGGTAGAAGGAGGACAAAAAAAACATGGTGTAATAGTTACCAAGTTAGTCTCACAGATCAATTAATATTATGTATATTTTAATTTTTAGATATCTTCATAAATATAAATTAAATCTTCATAATTTTTGCACAAAAAGCAAGGACCAATGATATTTGTGTGTGTATCTGTATATATATATATATATATATATATATATATATATTGAAAGGAAAAATAAAGAAAGAAAATGCTGAATGGATAAAGTAGATTTTATTTTACTGACATGTGTTTCGGCCAGGAGTTTATCCATGCACACATGCACTCTATAATTATTTTAAATACAAAATAAAAAACCACAATCTTTTAGTATACAAGGAATAACGGCCTTCGTCAGAGTAAATTCCTTGGTGTTTTAAATCAAAGCAGTTATGATGAAGGCTGTTATTCCTTGTATGCTAAAAGATTTTGTGGTTTTCTATTTTATTTTG
>CM042180.1:17422306-17490238 GCA_023376005.1 Doryteuthis pealeii
TATTTATATATACAACAAAATAGCGGTTTACAGTTTGAACGAGAAGGCTAATTTGCATATTGATATTTAAAATTTTATTTTAATAAATATGTGCTTGGTATTATTGATTTCTAATTGTTTGGTTTTATCTTAAGAAATATAAACAAAAATCTCGTGGATAAATCTTAAAAGAAATTTATTTACAAGAAGAAATAACTGTAATATTATCCTTTACTTCCTATTTTAACTAAATATTTAAATTAGAAAAATTTACCAATGAAAGAGGGAAGTAATGGAAAATGATGGAATAGTTAGTTTGAAAGTTGTTCTATTTTTCGATTATACCCCCTCTGTTCCAAATATTTTTATCTGCATTCTTAGTCAGTTTCATTAGCCTTTCTAATTTAATATATTTTATTATATCAAAACTTAAATACTTGCACCCGGAGGGTGCATATATTTGCTAGTAATAATAATAATAATAATATATATGGTGTCCCAAAATAATGTATACACTCTTGAATCGTTATAATTTATTCAATTTATGTATTTTGTCTTGTAAATAAGATTGATACAAGAGAAAGAATTATTAAAGAGAAATCCATTAACAAGAAGAAATAACTATAATTTTATTTAGTTAGAAAAATTTAGCAATGAAAGACTGGAGTGATTGAAGAGTAAGTTTCGGTTGTTATATTTTTTTTATTATACGGCGGGGGGGGTTCAATCTTTTTATCTGCATTCTTTAGTTTCATTAGACTTTCTAATATAATATATTTTATTTCATTTAACTTAACTTAAATGCTTGCACCCAGAGGCTGCATATATTAATTAATTTAAGAATTTCATAATTTGCTTGAAGCATTGTGTATGTATTGGTTAGGAGGTTGATTTAGAAGGCTATCACAATGCTGTTTGGAATAAATAAAAAAACTAATAATACGGTAACAATGGTGTTGTGTGTTGACCTGTATTTTTTATTATTTCTTGAATTTTCAAGGTAATACCTCTTTATCAAAAGAATTGAACTGAAGCAGTACAGCTATGGCATTTCTTCCCAAATGAATTTTTTTTTTTTTTTTAGTCCAGATCTAGTATTGATTAACAAAGAAAAAAAAACACTTTTAAACTGGAACTTGCGAAAGAATTGAAAACAAATGTGGGATATTATTATTCTTGGTGCACTTGGAACGACCCCCAAAACTTTTATTCTTTCTTGAATTTTCGAGGTAATACCTCTTTATCAAAAGAATTGAACTGAAGCAGTCCTATGCTATGGCATTTCTTCCCAAATGAATTTTTTTTTTTTTTTTTTTTTTTTTTCAAAAAAAATCAACCTCCTAACTAATTAATTTAACTATTTAGTTAAAAAAGAAAAATCTTCCTATTTCCCTAAATTGACTTTTTGTATCTGTTTATTTACCAAAGTATTTTCATCTCGTTGTTTGAACTGTTTTATCAGCAAAATCTGTTGCATTTCCCACATTTTATCATTTCTTACGTCCTTTTTTTTTGCGTATATCTGATCACTTTACAAATATCTATCTCTTTAATAATTTGCAAAGTCATTTACATTTTAGGAATTAATAAAAAATATTGATTTACGCCTATACTAGCAAGACCAGTATGATAATTTAATTAGCATGAAGTTTGATATGTTTACTTAAGAGCTATTGCGAAAATAGTTCAATATGTAAAAAGTATAATTATCTTGATTTCAGTCGCTTTGTTTCCTTCTTTTTATTAGGTTTTATTGAAACAGATTGGCGTTATCGCTTCTGCGTACTCACCCTCTCTCTCTCTCTCTCTCTCTCTCTCTCTCTTTCTTTTTCTCCTTTCTTTTCTCCTTTCTTTTTCTCCTTTCTTTCTTATAATTTTTCTGTAAAGCATGTCTTTTTTTTCCTTTTCCTTTTTTTTTCTTGATTTTTACGTGAGGATCAAACTTGCTATTCACTAGAAATAGATCTCGGATACTAATTTGCTAACCATTACACCACAAGAATAGACACACACATATATGTGTGTGTGTGTAGTAGGAAGCGCGTGATGTGATGGTTAAAGTCATGGGAAATGGACTCGTCGCCCCGAGTTCAAATCCTGGATGTGATAATTGCATTTCCCTTGCGCTAATACCCTTGGGAAAGGTATGAATCCTACTCTCCCTCCAGCTATGGATAAATAGTAGGGCAGACTGGGTTCTTTAACCTTGGTTAGGCAGGCAACCAGTCTAGGAGAAGGAAAACTCTGAATTCAAACCTGTTGAACTCCGCTTAAGAATTGACCTTGTGTCACATCCTGCTCGCACGGAGGGGTTGGTGTGTATGTGTGTGTGTGTGTGTGTGTGTGTGTATATGGGTGTGTGTGCAGATAGATATGTTGCTATCACCTTTCCGTCCACTACGGACCATGACGTAATGTCCAAAGACATATCTACATCTGTGCCAGTAACTGAGCAGGCCAATCCTTGAGTGACAGTCTGGTGTACTGACTGCACACAAACAGTGATGCTTGCTGGGGCTGCTGTTTTCTCTCCTTCTTTCTGGTTCTCTTTGCTGTGGAGGCTGCTCTCCTCTCCGTGCCTTGTTTAATATTGAGGCACCAGGCCGCTCAATTTTTCTGAATCTACCTCCCACGTGATTGTGTCAAATAGATATGAACACAGATATAAATGAAAAGAATGAAATGGAACAGATAAGACAGAAATAAAAATGAACAAGCACACACAATCACACGTACAAATACACACACATAGGTGCGTGTACACAGCCACATAAAATAAAAAGATATTGGCATTGTACAAATCTAGTGAGGTAATGTTTTTCCACTCTGACACTATACAATCTTTCAGTTTGTTTTTATTAAATAGGTGTCATTTGTATCTTTGGTTTAGAGGAACATTAACTTTTTATAAAGTGTGTGTATATATATATATATATATATATATATATATATATATATATATATATATATATATATATATATATATATATATATATTTGTAATACAGGTACAAGTGATAACCTACTCGAGTTTCACCATAAGGACCTGAAGATCCTTATGGTGAAATTCTAGTAGGTTATCACTTGTACCTGTATTACAATAAATTTGCTCTACTAATGTATTGAGCACTTTTTATTTGTTATATCGCTGTCTTACCTTTCTGAATTTTGCATCAATTAACCATTGTGATCATCTTCACCTTTTTCCAAAATAACATTATATATATATATGTGATACTGATAGCTATTTGATTTGAATGAATCCCCAGGAAATTTGATGGGTCCCAACTAAAGTTTCTTAAATTATAGTTTTTAACTATGAACAACTAAAGCCATCTAACCTCTACTTTGTACCCCATAGCATGTAATTAATTTCCAACAACATATTGAAATGTATTTACAGTTAGCTGGAAATAGTGGGGGAAGAAAAAAAAACAACACTGGGATGCCTGGATGCAATTTTACTGCATCCTTTTAGATTTTGTGACATAGGACACAAACCTGTGTGCATGCGTATATGTGTGTGTGTGGGAGGGGCTTTTTCTTTTCTTTTTTTTTTTTTTTTTTTTTTTTTTTTGATTTCCCAGATGAGTGACAAATAAATATATATTGTAGATAATAAGGGTGCTATATTTCTAAGTAGATAATGCTCAATATCATTTTATATTTGAATTAAGGCAGCGTGAACATGGAATCAACTCCTGTCTACTGACAGTTTCTCACCTATGCAATCTTAAGACCACGATCACATAGGCGAGAAACTGTCAGTAAGCAGAGGTTGACTATGTTCACGCTACGTTATCTCAAATATATATATACATATATATATGTGTGTGTGTGTGATATCAATGTTTCCTTGATATAATTCAACCAACATTGAGAACTCAAACGTACATATAAACATTTGTGTATATATTTTTTACATATACTGTGTATTACAAATAAAATAATATATATATATATCCATCTGAAAACACACACACACACACATATATATATATATATATCTCTATCATCAAAAAAAATTTTTTTTTTCTTTTTCTTATATTTTTCTTTTTTTTTTTTTTTTGTGCAGGGTAAGCATCCCAGATGAGTGACAAATAAATAACTTGTCATTTCAAAAATTTAAACAAAACTATTTTTTTTATTTGTTCTTTTGCAGCGATAAAATTCCTTGTGCCAAGATGATGCAATATTGTAAGAATGGTTCAGCCATCGATATTTATTGGTTGGATAATGGACTCAACCCATGTTTTATTGATACACTCACAACTTCCATCTTCTTCCTTATCATTGGTATTTTTGGGGTTATGCAGTCCTGTATGTATGACAGGTATTCAACACCTGTAGAAAAGAAATACCAGCCTTTTAATCTGGGATATGTTATACAGGTAAGCATTAACTTGATTAGGTTTTTTTCTTTTTTTTTTCTTTTTTCTTTTTTCTCTTTCTTTTCTTTTTTTCTTTTTTTTTTTTTTTCTCTTTTTTTCTTTTTTTTCTTTTTTTTTTTTTTTCTCTTTTTTTCTTTTTTTTTTTCTTTTTTTTTTTTTTTTTTTCTTTTTTTTTTTTTTTTTTTTTTTTTTTTTTTCTCTTTTTTCTTTTTTTTTCTCTTTTTTTTTTCTCTTTTTTCTTTTCTTTCTTTTTTTTTTTTTTTTTTTTTTTTTTTTTTTTTTCTCTTTTTTTTCTTTCTTTTTTTCTCTTCTTTTTTTTCTTTTTCTTTTTCTTTTCTTTTTTTTCTCTTTCTTTTTTTTCTCTTTCTTTTTTTTTCTTTTCTGTTTGTCTTTGTAATGTTCAAAATTTATTATAATTTTTAATTATAAATATTAAGTGTAACTTATTTACTTATTGAGAAAAAAATAGATAAGTAAAAAAAACAACTAATCAACTTTGCAACATTTTAACACAAGTTTGAGTAAGTAAAGAGGATAATTTGAAAAAAACTGGGTCTTTGTTTAATAGTGTCATAGTTAGAAATAATGCTAGATTCTACAATTTGCAGTTCTTCATAACTGAATACCAATGATATCCTTATGATGGTTTGCTAAGCAAACAGAAATATTATGATGAAGCAGTTAAACTTGTGCATGAGATATTTTAAGTGGAAGAGTGTTATATACTGGAGTTTTCACATACCAAATCCGCATATAACGTTATATACCTTTCTTACTTCTTACTCTGGTCGTATTTCTTCTGGCAGGCTTGCTATTCTGATCGTCTATCATCTATCTTGGTCTGGTATATCTTCTAAGGTCTGGTCTTCTTGCTATGTTCCTGCTGGCTGGTCGTCCTGGATTCATTTCTTAGTCTTGTTACCAAGACATTCATCAACCACAAGAACATTTTACTTATATAAACTTTTATTTCCTTAACTATACATTTCACGTAACTAAATATCTGACTAACATAGCGCGCGCGAGTCCCAGCCTTAGGCAGAGCACAAAATGTCCGACTGCTCTGCCTGACGTCCAACTGCAAACTGGGGACTCTGAAAAAGGTCCCACGTGACTTCACATATTTGCGGGCTTCTGTAATTTTCCATAGAAGGACCCGGCCATGGTATGAAAGGGGTCATCCCCTCAGAATTACAGGGGATTGACAATAATCTTATGCAACCACATAGATTATGTAACAAGAGGCTGCACAGACCCCAGTCCACTATCTTGGCAGTTGGTCCAGTGGCAGGGGAAAGTCTGAGATGACTGTATTGCCAAGCTGCTGCAGGGTCCTGTCCCAGGTAGTATTGAGTTATTTCATGAGAGGCAAGCCTTCCCGGAAGCCCCAGCACTTGCGCCCTAGCACTAGGTTGTGTTGGGGATTTATGTGAGTAGTAAGTACCCCCAATCCTACTATACAAAATGGCAACAACACTGGAATAACTGTATCCACAATAAACTCTTCTTAATCAAACCCACTTTGGGAGGCTGCAGACCAACTTTAAGGAAGTCTAGAAAGGAACAAGTCATTATGTCCCGATCATGCATTAGTCATACAAAACTAACACCCTCTTATATACTCAAACAAGAACAACCACAATGTGAAACATGTCAAACACCCCTGACAGTTAAACACTTATTGATGGAATGCAGATTTTTTGCTCACATCAGAAACCGTTATTTTAAAGCAAACGATATGAAAGATCTGTTTGAAAATGTTAACATAGAGGATATTTTCTCCTTTTTGAGGGAAATAAAATTATATCATAGAATATAGACATGAAACAAATCAATACCATACAATATAATCCCCAATAATGCTAACACATTCTTAAAACCAATTACTAAAAGTATATATATATATATATATGTATACACTATGTATTACACCCTAACTGTTAGGCATGATATAACCCCAGATGGGTTGATATGCCCTTAAAATCAATAAACCAACCAGCCAACCAATCCTACTACTACCCATGTGGATGGCTGTTGGCTCCCCCTGGAGCTCATCTGCCCTTTTGACAGCTCTTGTTTTTAGTGATACTGGGTGTCCCCACACCCACCTCACCAGACAAGCAGAGGTGTGCCTGATGGGAGTGTCAATTTAGTCGCCAGCAAACCGACCATGGAACAGGTAGTACTTATTTTACATGGTATTAGTAGCTGGTAAGAAAGAATACCTCTTATCTTGACCTGACCTCAGCTCCTATAATAAAATATCATCTTCTGAATAAAATTTTTTTTTTCATATTTTTATTATACTGTAAGGTTCAAGGTTATATATATATATATATATATATATATATATATATATATATTATAACTGGTTGAAACAAACAACTCCAACTCTAAAACATAAAATAATGGACTTTAATAAAAGCACATGGAGACACGTATCACATATACAAGAAATACGTATATGGCACGAGGTACAATAAGAACATAAACAATAGTTACCTACATATACATATAAAAGATATAGAGTTATGGATAGTCCATAAGGTTAAAGTCACTTACTGACTTAGTCCGTACGTGGAGACTAGAGGCCCCCACGAGTGTGGGGTGTAGACATAAATGTCTAACCCATGTTGTCCAGTCCAAGAAGGAGAAAAGGAGTGAGTTTGTAATAGGTGCTTAAATACCACAGACCCCTGGTGGTTAAACCAGGAACCCAGAGGGAAGAAGAAGTGAAGTAATACTCGCCAGATTGCGTATTGGGCACACCCACATTACCCATTCGTACCTGTTAAAAGGGGAGGGTGCCCCAGTGTGCCCAACATGCAAAGTACAACTTACAACCGAGCATATCCTTCTAAATTGTAACAGACTTAAACATATCCGCGCAAATTACTATCAAGCTAGAAACCTGAAAGACATCTTCAAGAATACAAACCCTGAAAACATTTTAAATTTTATTAAAAAAAGCAACCTTTTCAACAAAATATAACAGAACATAACCAATTATCTCCATAGAACCACTACTTTAAAGTCTGACATCCAAAATAACCTTTTTGGCATTAAATAATCCACAGAGGTTGATACGCCGTTAAACAAAATTCAAACTCAAACCCAGAGGGAAGATAACTCTTCCAGATCCAAGGGAAGACAATCCCAACAATACTATTACAGTATGAAATTCAGACAAATAAAAAATCTTTTGTTCAAAAGTAATCTAAAATGTCTTTTGGTTTATTTGGATTATTGGGACTATTGTCCTCATCTTTATTGTTATCTACACAACATTTCCACCGATGACCCTCTGGCCTTCTTCAGGTATTTCTTCTCAAACTATGAAGCCTTCATGTCGTAATAGGGAGCCTTCATGGAACTTTGAACCGAACCCTTTATTCAATCCATGGGTGTAGACTTGTTACCAGGTACAATTGTTAAGCTGTGTTAATTATTCTATGTTACTGTTGCCCTCGGCCAGGATTGAACCTGCAGCCCAGAGATGATTGTCATTTAGAACTGTATTAACTCAACACCTATATCTAATGTGCCATGTGTCCAGTTTGACAAGTAACACCTGAAAGGACACGTCAGACAAAACGTTGTGTAGATAACAATGAAGATGAGGACAACAGTCTAAATAATACAAATTATTAAGCTTCATCTCAAAAATTCAGACAAATAATAAAGATGAGGACAACAGTCTGAAAAATTTAAATAATACAAATTATCAAGCCTCATTGAAAAAATTCAGAGAAATAGTGTAGATAACAATAAAGATGAGGACAACAGTCGGAAAAATTCAAATAATACAAATTATCAAGCCTCATTTAAAAAATTCAGAGAAATAGTGTAGATAACAATAAAGATGAGGACAATAGTCTGAATAATACAAATAATAAAAATTATCAAGTCTCATCTCAAATGAGGACAATAGTCCGAATAATCTAAATAATACTAATTATCAAGCCTCATCTAAAAAATTCAGAGAAATAGTGTAGATAATAATAAAGATGAGGACAACAGTCCGAATAATACAAATAAATTAAAATGTCTAATTATTTTAACTTTAAATCTTTTCTCTTCAGGTTGCTTCAACTTGTCTTCTCATCATCGAGTGTGTCTTACACGTTGTTCTGACGGACACGGCCATCAATCCACATACTGTCTATGGCTATCAACTGTACACAGCTCTTGTCTACTTTTTTGGCTGGACTATGTCTTTACGTCTCCTCTGCCTGGAGAGGACACGGGCGCTGCCTTCTATTCCAACACGAGGCCACGGACTTGTATTATTGGTCTTTTGGACGATAGCATTCATGCGTGAAAACCTTGCCTTTGTTTCATGGTTCAGTTCTTCATGGTGGTGGCATTTGAACAAGTAAGTAAAATCAAAACCTTATTCAGTCCTGTCAGCTGGGGCTTTAGAATACACCGACTGCACCTCTGCAGAGGGGTAAGACTCCCCCAATGGGGCCACCTGTTGGCCGTGAGTGGCCCAGAGCTCCAAAATTGAAACTTCACCATTAGATGTAGTTAAATGTCATACCCAGGACAATAAGGCTATAACATATATAATTCACTTAGCACTAATACCCTTGGGAAAGGTATGAATCCTACTCTACCTCCAGCTATGGATAAATAGTAGGGCAGATTGGGCTCTTTTAACCTTGATTAGGCAACCGGGCTAGGAGAAGGAAAACTCTGAATTCAAACCCGTTGAACTCTGCTTAAGAAATTGACCTTGTGTCACATCCAGCTCTTGCGGAGCGGTTGGTAAATAAGAGCAAAAGGGTTGACAATCATATAGGTGCTAGGGCTTGACATGATCAACCGATTGATTGGAAGGAGCCAACCTGTCATAGTGTAACGGTTATCATCGTTGGAAATGCACTCAACGACCCCAATTCAAATAGTGGACTCGGCTACCCGAGTTCAAATACTGAACGAGCCTGGTAGCCTTTCACTTGGGAAAGGCATGAATCCAACTATTCTCCCTACAGATATGGATAAAGGGTAGAGTTGTTTGGGCTCTTTAAAATCGGTATGCTAACCAGTCTAGGAAAAGGAAAACTCTGAATTCAAACCAGTTGTAGATCTGGAGAAGGGTGTACTCTGCCAGGCTATTCCTGCTGAAGACACGCCCCCACTACCAAAATCAGGGTTACTTCCTCATTGATTAGCATGATATTACAGGGTGACCCAGAAAAAACAACCCAAATTATTTTCTCATTAAACTAACCTTATGCACGTTATAGACTGCTCAGCCACTTCTATACCATATATGATAAAAAAATCCTGGATGTGGTAATTGCAATTCACTTAGCACTAATACCCTTGGGAAAGGTATGAATCCTACTCTCCCTCCAGCTATGGATAAATAGTAGGGCAGATTAGGCTCTTTTAACCTTGGTTAGGCAGCCAGTCTAGGAGAAGGAAAACTCTGAATTCAAACCTGTTGAACTCCGCTTAAGAAATTGACCTTGTGTCACATCCAGCTCGTGCGGAGCAGTTGGTAAATATATATATATATGATAAAAAGGGTTGGGTCTTTGCCATAAGGGCAAAAGGGTTGAGACCATCATATGAAGAATGTCATTCAAATCAAGCAGCCAATCAGAACTCAAGGAATGGAATGACCCAAATCACCCAAATTCATGAATGGGTCATTCTTGATTTCTATATATAACAACTGTCTTGGACACTGCTTAAGTTGTACTTAGCTGCTGTTATTCAAACTAACAGTAGACTTACTGACTTCAATATCATATAGGTGCTAGGGCTTGACATGATAAGCCGATTGATTGGAGGGAGCCATTCCAACCACCTGTCTAGGCCAAAGTGTAATGTTGCACGTTATAGACTGCTCAGCCACCAAGAATCTGGTCTTAAGCAACACTCCACTTTGGCCCTTACTTAGGCTAGATGGGTGGTCGGAGAGGGTTCCCCTCTGATTAATCAGCTAGTCACATCAAGCCCTAGAACCTATTGCCCTTATAGCAAGCCCCAACCCTTTTTATCATATATGTGCTAGAAGGCGGTGGCTGAAGGTCTTCCTGTCCTGGGAATGACATTAAACTTTATCTGATGGTGAGGTTCCAGTTCAGGAGGTCTGGGGAATGTGGAGCACCCCTTCATCACCATTGCTCCTTTATCCACCCTGACCCGGAGTGGTAGTACCTGTTAGGGTCCCATCTATGGGTTAAATAGTAAAATGGTGGTGACTGAGGGACTTCATGTCCTGCGTATGATATTAAACTCTATCTGATGGTGAGGTTCCAGTTCAGGAGGTCTGGGAATGTGGAGCACCCCTTCATCACCATTGCTCCTTTATCTACCCTGACCCGGAGTTGTAGTACCTGTTAGGGTCCCATCTATGGGTTAAATAAAAAATGGTGGTGACTGAGGACTTCACCTGCGTATGATATTAAACTCTATCTGATGGTGAGGTTCCAGTTCAGGAGGTCTGGGGAATGTGGAGCACCCCTTCATCACCATTGTTCCTTTATCCACTCTGACCCGGAGTGGTAGTACTGTTAGGGTCCCATCTATGGTTAAATAGTAAAATGTGTTTTATAAAAAATTGAGTATCCATTAAGAATGAATTCATTTCAAAACTTTGTCGGCATTAAATAACCCACTGAGGTTGATATGCCATAAAAACAAATCAAACCTTTACGTGAATAAACAAATAATGGTACCAATTTAAAGTAAACTAACAAGAAAATGTTACCAAATTAGACTGACATAGGTGTTGTATACCCTTCTTTACTTCTTACTTCTATTCTTCTTCTGGCGTCTTTTCTATCTTACGTCTTCTAGCGCCTGGACTTTGTCTTGGTGGTCGGTCGCACTTAACTCATTTCTTCTTCTAGATCAGTCTTGTTACCAAGACATTCACCAACCACAAAACTGTGTTATTTTCTTAAGCTTTTATTTACTTAACTATACATTTCATGTAACTAAATATCTGACTAACATAGCGTGCGTATGCAGTGTGAGTTCCAGTTAAGGCAGGACATCTTCTCTGCCTGACGTCTAAACTGAAAACTGAGGACCCAACCAGGTCCCACGTGACTTCACGTATTTCGCGGGCTTTCTGTACTATTCCATGGAAAGTCCTGCCCATGATATGAAAAGGGCCATCCCTTTAGAAATACAGGGGATTGACAATAATCTTATGCAACCGCATAGATTATGTAACATAGGTTCCTCAGTACAGCTTAGAATACACTGTCATATCTTATTATAATGGAGATTCGGTGTATGTGTTTCAGTAACTGAAACTATGTTACTGCTTATGCCACAAGTTTAACAATGAGTATTTAATCTATAGAAAATCATTAAAAAAAAAGAAATTGGAAAGATAGGCGTTAACATTTTTTTTTTTTTTTTTTTTTTTTACAAGACTATAATTGTATTATTCACTTCTGCGATTGTCCTTAATAAATCCATTATTCGTATTAATTCATTACAATTAACCCTGATGATCCATTTTTGGTGAAACTTAAGTAGGTTATTTATCTATATCTTTCTACAAATCTCGCTCTTTAACAAACTATGTGAGCCACTATCATAATATCTATAACCCCGACTTATTCAGTTAATAATTGTATCAACAATTGAAGTTGCAATTAACTTGATGTTTTATTCCCTGGCTATACATCTTTCTTTATATATATTATACTAGCAAAAGTACCCGGTCCATGATCCGGATTAAAATAAAATTAGGAACACCAAAGAGTGAGTAGGAGTAATGGAGAAAATAAGAGGAACATGATTTATCAAATTTTTAAGCATGTCAAAATCTGTGTAGTAAAATGGTGTTTATTTTAGGAATTTTTCTTTTCTTTTGTTTACATTTAAATATTATTTTTTTAAATTTTAAATCAATTGATTGGTTAACTAATTAATTATATCCTTAATCAGTAAAAATCAAATGACAAATTTGGTGTGTTCTTAGTTATAAGGTTGTGAAGGTGTATGTAAGATTTTGAATCTGAATAACATCTCGTTTCTGAGTTATGAGTCGACACATTACATACCAAACTTTTCATATATATATATACACACACTGTGTATGTATCTGCCGCCCATGTGTAATATCCGATGGATATTGACCTATATCATACATTCGTTATATAATGACAACACGATCATTTTGTTTTGAGTTTTTTCAATTTGAAGCTGTATATAAACATTTTTGCAATTATAAGTAAGCTAATGAGAAATTCCATTGTTAAAACAAGGAATGTTTACTTTTTGAATGGCATTTATTTCTCATGACTGATAGAGACCCACCACACATGATTGATAAGAAATAATAATCACATTTTTTTAATATAAAAAATACAGTTTGTCAGTTTTCTTTCATCTTATTGTTGCTTGAACACATGGATGATAATGTCCGAATTTCTTAATCATTATTAGTTTAGTTTTTGACTTTATATTTTTTATTTTATTTACCAACCCCTCCGCACAAGTATGTGACACAAGGTCAATTTCTTAAGCAGAGTTTAATAGGATTGGGGAGTGTGGAGTGAAGAATGATTAAAGTTCCAATTACCGTCAAACTGGGAAGACAAGGCAACAAACGGTTGTAACTTAAATACAAACCCGAATAGTCACAAAGTCTACTGCAGAATGACAGGATATATATAAGACTCCACAATGTCATTCAAATCAAGCAGCCAATCAGAACTCAAGGAATGGAATGACCCAAATCACCCAAATTCATGAATGGGTCATTCTTGATTTCTATATATACCAACTGTCTTGGACACTGCTTAAGTTGTACTCGGTTAGCTGCTGTTATTCAAACCAACAGTAAACTTACTGACTTCAATATGGCGCTGCGAACAGGATCATCTCAATTTGTCGAGAGATATTCCAGACTTATGGTGCCCCGGAAGAACTCAGCAGTGATGGCGGACCACCCTTTACATCCCTACCATTTAAACAGTTCCTCTTTATTGCCATTGCTCCCAGGTCCACTCTGACCCGAGTGGTAGAACCTGTTAGGATCCCATCCCTTGAAAAATTGAAAAAAATGAGTTTAAAAAAATAATTTAAGTTTTAAAGAAAAAATTTTTTGAACACCCATCAAGAATAAAACAAAACGTGTGTGTGAGAGTGTGATAATCCACTTGAATGGTAAGTATGGGATGATTTTATTTGGGATCATCGAAATCTCACTGTACAACCATACTGTATGCCCCTGTAGGTGCGAATATATAGAATCATACAAGCGTTTGTATAAATCCCTAAGAGAGTTCAAAGTATAATTATAGAGACAAAGAAAACGTTAAACAGTAATAACATTTGACAAAGGGTATCTAACGAACCCGAAAATTTATGAGAAAAAATAATTAAAAAATAAGTGAATCCAATACTCCATAATATCGAGTTTATTCATTTATACATTTTTAATGCTTCATAATAACGCCCAATTTTAAAAAAAACATTTTTTTTTTTTAAATATATATATATATATATATATATATATATATATATATATAAAGGGTTGACATTTTTCTTTTCTTTTTTTTTTTTTTCTTTATTCTTTTATTTACCAACCCCTCTGCACAAGTATGATGTGACACAAGGTCAATTTCTTAAGCGGAGTTTAACAGGTTTGAATTCAGAGTTTTCCTTCTCCTAGACTGGTTATCTAGCCAAGGTTAAAAGAGCCCAGACTACTACCAGAATATTTACTAATAGCTGGAAGGAGAGTAGTTGGATGCATACCTTTCCCAAGGGTATTAGTGCTATGTGAAATGTGAACAGTTTTGTATAGGATTTGAACTCAAGTCAACGAGTCCTTTTCCTACGATGGTAACTATTACACCATGCCCCTCATAGAAACACTATATTGAAAATTTAGGACCCCTTTTTGAACAGAACAAATATTGATGTATATTTTTTTTTTTTTTTTTTTAATAAGATAATAGTAGGATGGTCCATAATCTGTCTGCTCGCGACAGATCTTTTGTTTTAAAAACGAATTTTAATTAAATCAATTATTTAATGTCAAACTTTTGTCTAAAACGATAAGTAGTAACATAATGACCATCATTAAAAAAAGAAAAATATCTTTATATACAATTTTTTAAAAAACAAACATTTAAAACGATTTTTCTGTCAATTTCTATTGCTTTCAGTCTGAGACGCTGGTTTAAAATGGCTTTTTACAAATTTAATATAACATTTGCGATTGAAAAAAAAACCAAAAATCAGGGAATTATCCGATTTTAATGGAATTTTCAGTATTGATTTATCAATTAATGAATTTTATAACTCATGAGTCGTTTTATTTCAAAACTTTAATTTAGTATTTTCATAGTCGTAAAATAGGTGTAAAAACAACCTGAGCAATAAAAATAAGATGAAAGACTAATAAAAAATGAAGATAATATGAAAGTTAAAATTATTACCTCTACTACTACTACTACTACTACTACTACTACTATTATCTAATGGTGAAGTTTCAACTCTGGAGCTCTGGGGAGTGTGGAGTACCCCTTCATTGCCATTGCTCCCAGGTCCACTCTGACCTGGAGTGGTAGTACCTACCAGTGTCTAATCTTTGGGTTGAATAGAAAATATATTTGCATACCATTATAAAAATTCAAGGAGGTATAAACTCCCGTTCTTAGAACTGGGTTACTTAAAGGAGAGTAACCCAACACAGAACTTTCGGTAAGAAAATAACAGACAAGTCAATTAGTAACATTTAAGTTAACACTTACTGAGGGAACTGAGGGAACTAGGTTCCCAGGTTATACAAAAGTCACAATGCATTCAAGCACTTGTAGAAATGTTTGGTAAGACTAAGAGGTGGAAACCACTTACTGTTTCTTGGGTCTGGAACAAAAGGTGTGCGATGTTGAGAAGTGACAACTACGCTTCTTTTTTGTTGAAACATAAGTTGCTCTTTTTTATCATTTTTTTCCTTATATATTTTTTTTTTTTTTTTTTTATCGAATATAAGTTCCTCTTTTCTCTTTTTAAAATTCGTTTTCAAACAATTACTTCTTTCGTTTTCTTTCCTTTTTCAAATTAATTCAGTTTTTTTTATTCTTCAAATATCTCTGATTTCTACAAACTTTTCTTTTTTCCCAAACTCAATCACTTTTCGGTTTTCATTCCTTATTATTATTAATTCAGTTTTTCTCAACAAATCTTTTTCTCTAGTTTCAACCGTCACTTCCAAAACCCGTTCTCAACTGTCTCATCCGTCTCTCTGAAAAATCTTGTCCCTAAACTAAATGGCCGTCTCTAAACTAACTGTCTGTTTTTTCTATCGTCTGCCTGTTTGAATCCAAACAAACCTAAGGGAATTAACCCCTTTTTTTTCGCCAAGGGCAGCAACTCTTAACTTTGTCTTTATTATTTAAAATTTTATACTTTTTTCCTTTTCTTTTCTAACAAATAGCCAACCCCCTTGCTATTATTAAATGATATTCTGAGAAATCTCAGGATATCATGACAGGTGAGACTTTGGGGTTCCCACGTCACATGACCAAAAAGGGACACCTGACACAGAAGAGTTCTTCAAACCTCATGAAAAGCAGCAATGAGACTGTTCAATACTTAATCCTTTCTCTCTTTCAATTATTTCCTGGGGGTGGGGATAACAAAGTTATTATCTGCACTGGATTCCTTTTATTGTTCCAGCAAAAAAATTTTTTTAAATTAAGAGATTTTCTCACCTCCAATAATTATATCAAACTTTAATATAGTTTTTGTGCCCCTGAACTTACATCACCTCCTGTGACTGAAGTTCAATGTTTGAAAAACATTCTCAACCACAGATGTCACATGTGAAGGTCTGGAACCAAAGGTATGCATCATGTGCGATGTTGAGGAGAAGTGACAACTACACCTATCTTCCTCAAGACTGCTTTGTAAGGAAGGGTGAGACTTTGGGGTTCCCACATAACATGACCAAAAAGGGACGCGTGAAAAGCAGCAATGAGACTGTTCAATACTTAATTGGGTGACCACTTAAGCAATAGCAGGTACTGTAAGCAACCTGGTCCTTTATTTATCAAAAATGACTTCATTCAATATTAAATAACTTAAAAAGCATTGATATAAAACTAAACCAACAAACTGATCTCTCTCTCTCTCTCTCTCTCTCTCTCTCTCTCTTCTCTCTCTCTCTTCTCTGAATTAAGCAACAGCAGGTACTGTAAGCAACCTAAGTCCTTTGTTTATCAAAAGAATTCAGTATTAAATGACTTGAAAAGGGTTGATATGCCATAAAACAAAACAAAACAACCAAACCACCACATGTAAAAATTGTTCTTATTCATTCAACTCATCCATTTTTTAATTATATATTTACGAACTCCTCTGCACAAGCACTATGCAACACAAGGTCAATTTCTTAAGTGGAGTTTAACAGGTTTGAATTCAGAGTTTTCCTTCTCCTAGACTGGTTTCCTTGCCATGGTTAAAGAGCCCAATCTGCCCTATTTACCCATAGCTGGAGGGAGAATTGGATTCATACCTTTCCCAAGGGTATTAGCGCCACATGAAATGCAAACAGCTTCATCCAGGAATTGAACTTGGGTCGACGAGTCAATTTCCTGCGACTCTTACCAGTACACCACCGTGCTTTTAATTGGGTGCCCACTTAAGCAACAGCAGGTACTGTAAGCAACCAGAGTCCTTTTGTTTATCAAAAATGGCTTTATTCATCATTAAATGCCTTGAAAAGGGTTGATATACCATAAAACAAAACAACCAAAACACCACATGTAAAAAGTATTCTATATTCTTATTCATTCATCTTTCACATTTGTTTATTAAGGATCTACTTTTATGAACCTCCACTATCAAAACCACAGATTCTTATCTTATCAGTTTCAACCTTTTTTTTAATGGTGCGTGAGAAAAAGCAGATATATTATAAGTCACTTAAATATTTTTAAGTACAGTCATCTTTCTATATCCACTAGGGTTAAAGACAAACGATCCTCGAGATACAGAAAAAAAACTGTAAATATCTCCAATATATATTATCTATATAATGATAATGAAATTTATTGTGTACAATGCTCAGGTGCAACACAACTCATCAAAGTCTCATGTCTAGTACATAGAATAATGTGCTAATGTCAGGAACATGAATAGTGTACAGTAATAATATACATGTATGTGTACAGTGTTCAGGTGCACCACAACTCATCAAAGTCTAATGTCTAGTACATAGAATAATGTACTAATGTCAGGAACATAATTAGTGTACAGTAATAATATACATGGGTAATGCCATGTCACCCACCCCCTTCAATTTTTCTGAAATTTTGTACAAGTGTAGACTAGGTTAAAGTTAGACAATCCCCCAAATTTGAGCTTCCAATTCAAAATATTCGCCTAGTTATGTCGATTTTAAACTTGAAAAATTTGAGGGGGGTGGCGACATTTTGTAATCTATTTTTGTCTATAAAATGTGTTCTATAGCTCCCCTACTCAAAAATTGGCTGGGGTGGGTGACAATTTTATTTTTTTCTGGATGATTTCACATGGAATTGCCCACATATGTAATGTACGTACAGGGGTATATCAGGTATAGTTTTGTCGAATTACAGGAAGCATGGAGGTTTTGAAAGATGCAGTGTTTCGGAAGCCTACAACAGATGAAGGCCATTTATTCCATCGCTTATTTATTTAGACTAGCAAAAAAATGTGCACAAGTATTTAAGTTTTAATATAATTAATTATAGACTAATGAAATTAAATACAAACACAAAAAAGATGACAATTATTTTTACTTTATTCTGATTGATTTCAATATGAAATTATACACAGGATTGCTTTAATGTTTGAGAATAAACAATATTATCAATAACACTAAGTAATTATTTATTAAACACGGTTTTATTAAAACCAGTATGCAAATTAAACACACCATATACTATGTAAACATTTATTTCTTAATGATATAACACACAAATATTGGGCCCTTCATGGAAAAGTAAGTGTCCAAGGTCTTATTAATTTCAAAGTATCTTTATTTTCAGAAATGTTTTCAATGTGAACAAAGTCTTTGTATTGAAAATGTCTCTGGCACCGTGTTTATAACGTCCAGAAATATAAACACACAACACTAAAACATCTCTGAAGATAAAGCTACTTTGAATTAATAAGACCTTGGACACTTATTTTTTGCATTGAAATAGTCTTCAGAAAAAATAAGATATAATGAAATACTCTATAACTTTTTTTAGCAATGCATCAAGCAAATCATAACACTTATTTCTATTTATATCTATCAATCTACAGCAATGTTTTTTTATAAATTAAAATTTACAGTATCAATATAATAGACCTTGTACGAATTTCTTAGATAAGGGATTGCTATTAATTTTTGACTATTTTATTTATTTTTTTTATTTTATTTTTTATTTTTTATTTTATTTTTTATTTTATTTATTTTATTTTTTATTTTATTCTATTTATTTATTTTTTATTTATTCGTTTTTTTTGGGGTTTTTTAATTTATTTTTTTTTTATTTGTTTTTTTTTTTTTTGTTTTTAAATTTTTTTTAATTTATTTTTTTTGTTTTTTTTTAAATTTATTTTTTATTTATTTATTTTTTTTTTTTTTAAATTTATTTTTTATTTATTTGTTTATTTTATTTTATTTTTTTAATTTATTTATTTTTTTTTTTTGTTGGGTGTTTCCATCAGTGTTTCCCAACCTTTTCCAACTCTGCTGGATGGGGCTTTAGAATACACCGACTGCACTTCTACAAAGGAGTGAGATACCCCCCCCTCCTAGTGTGGCCACCTGTTGGGCGGGGGTCGCAACATGTGATGCTTCAGGACGGAATCCGGTGGCTGAACAGTCCATGGCATGCAACACTTTGGCCATTACTTAGGTGGTCGTAGAGGCCCCCCTCCAATCAATCAGCTTGCCATGTCAAGCCCTAGCACCTATATGATTGTCCCAATCCTAGTAGATGAGCATAACATATGAACAAACAAGTAAAATTATGATATAAATCATAGTAAAAACATATAGTGGCCAGTTTAGCTCTCTGTCAGCAATTGCAACGTTCCAGGTTCAATACCGGTTCTCGACACCTCAGAGTAGCACAGTTTGGGTAATCTGATCTATCGGGTAAAGCATCTAGGAGTTGACGGTAGGTATTGTAAAGTTTTTAAGTGCCATCCTTGGCCAGTTGAAAAGGGCTTAAAGAAAGTCCTGTGTTATGGAATCCTTTGGTAAGCGTATAAGTCCTATCCTACATATTGGTAAAGGTCCAGTGATTTAATCCTATGTCCGTCGTCCATGAATGTGACAGTAATTATGTCCAGTAGGGTCAGTTTAAGTATTGTATCAACCTCAGAGTACTGCCAGTGATTGGCCAAGAGATAGATCACATGATTCTGGCCTAGTCTATAAGTATAGGCGAGGATCTAGCACACACCTTATATACCAAATTTTCTCAACAGGTATAGTACTCCACCTCAGTAAAAAAAAACAAAAAAAACTCTGTAGTCCTAGTTAAAAGGGGATAGATTCCCTCACTGTTTGGCTGATACCAACAATAGGTCACTCTGCAGACTACTTTATTTTACTAATACATAGACATTTATAAAGATCTTTTTTTATTTTTTAATATTTTTTTTTGTTGTATTTATTCACATTTTCAATTATTTGCCTACTTTAAACCACTCACAGTGGCTCCCACTACTGCAATCTACTTGTTTATACTAAAAAAATCACAACATGAACACATCTGGCATCTTTTGTTTTGTCTGTGAAGCAACCCTGAAAAGGTACTTGATCCGTTTGCAATAGGTAACCAGTTGAATGGAATAATCCGACAATACTCGCCAATTTATTCTCTAGCATCACAGGCGATGGGTGGAAATTTTGGTAGGCAAATAATTAAGTCTGCACCCCTTTATCACCATTGCTCCCTGGTCCACTCTGACCTGGAGTGGTCCCAGAAAAAAAGAAAAACCTGAGTTTATAAAAAAATTGAGTATCTATTAAGAATGAATTTATTTAAAAACTTTGTCAGCCTTAAATGACCCACCGAGGTTGATGTGCCGTAAAACAAACCAAACCAAATGTTAAGTTGAACTCGCGAATGACAGGGTTGATCCATAAATGCTCATAAGGTCATTAATCATCTTAACAACAGCAACCTTGAGCACCTTTTTGATCTCCATCTCTCCAATACACGCAGGCATGCCTACAAAGTCAGAAAACAGCACTGTTCACGTGACTTTCGGAAACATTTTTTTCACGCTCAGAATTGCGGAGACATGGAATAAACTGCCTGCATCTGTTGTAGGCTGCCGGAGCACTGAATCTTTCAAAGCCTCCATGCTTCCTTTAGTCCGCCAACACTATACCTGATGCCACTCTCCACATACACATGCACACACATACATGCATATTACTACTGTGAACTGTTCATGTTCCTGACACAACATTATTCTGTGTACTTGACATGAGACTTTGATGAGTTGTGGTGCACCTGAGCACTGTACACAATAAATTTCATTATTATTTTTATAAATTGTATTCAAATAAAATTCTATTGTGTTAAAGGGAAGTAACTCTTTCTCTTGTAAGTACAACATATTTATTACAGCAAAAATTGAGGTATACAGTCATTTTCTAAGCTTAGATAAATACTAGGTCTGAAATAAATTATACTTAATCATCATCATCATGTCACACAATCGGCACGGATATCCATAACAATCTCTCGCCAACCCTCCATATCATCCATTGACCCAGGAAGGTCCTCTGTGCAGCATCCTCGCAGAGTTGGTCAATGTAGGTCCTTGGTGGGCGGCCCACACTAGCATGCCCGTGTGTTGGTTTCCACAGGAGAATGTCGCTTATGAGCTCGTCCTTGCTTCTCCAGCAGTGTCCAGCATGCCTTGTCCGTCTTGCTCAGATGGTTTGTGAGATGAGGGGCAGGTGGCCATACAGCTGTTTCCTTGTGGGGTGTTGTTTCTATGATTTGTTCAAGACCGCACGCAACATTCTCGTGCAGCTCCCATCTAGCTTATTCTCAGGGCGAAGGCGCCTTATACTTAATAGATATGTATAATTGATATTTAATGAATAATTACAATCTTATTATAATGGAGATTGTGTGTTTTTCTGTCTGTAACCGAAACTATATTACTACTCAAGTCAGAATTCCCTTAATTATTTACGTCAAATTCTCCATGATTTCATTCTTTTAAACCTTCAGTTATTAATAAAAATTGTTTTGCATTATTAATACTGTTGACCATATCTACGTACTAATAACATGCAATTGTATTTATATATACAACAAAATAGCGGTTTACAGTTTGAACGAGAAGGCTAATTTGCATATTGATATTTAAAATTTTATTTTAATAAATATGTGCTTGGTATTATTGATTTCTAATTGTTTGGTTTTATCGTTAGAAATATAAACAAAAATCTCGTGGATAAATCTTAAAAGAAATTTATTTACAAGAAGAAATAACTGTAATATTATCCTTTACTTCCTATTTTAACTAAATAGTTAAATTAGGAAAATTTACCAATGAAAGAGGGGAGTAAGGGAAAATGATGGAATAGTTAGTTTCAAAGTTGTTCTATTTTTCGATTATACCCCCTCTGTTGCAGATCTTTTTATCTGCATTCTTAGTCAGTTTCATTAGCCTTTCTAATTTAATATGATATTTTATTATATTAAAACTTAAATACTTGCACCCGGAGGGTGCATATATTTGCTAGTATATATAATGAATTATACAATTACATTGAAATACATAGGACAAGTTTAGCTCAGTCAGTGGAGCATTTGCATCAGAATCACAAGTCTGTGAGCAAATTAAAAACCTTCTGGTCTGAATCTGGACCCACAATCCTGAAATTTTGAATTCCCAAATTTCAAATATTGCAATTGGGTTTCCCCATATATATATATATATATATATATATATATATATATATATATATATATATATATATATATAATCTTATTATAATGGAGATTGTGTGTTTTTCTGTCTGTAACCGAAACTATATTCCTACTCAAGTCACAATTCTCTTAGTTATTGACATCACATTCTCCATGATTTTATTTTTATCTAAACCTCAATTATTAATAAAATTGTCTTACATTATTAATACTGTTAACTATGTCTACATACTAACAACATGCAATTATATTATATATACAACAAAATAGCGGTTTACAGTGTGAACGGGAAGGCTAATTTGCATATTAATATTAAAAAATCGAATTTAATAAATATGTGCTTAGTATTATTGATTTCTAACTGTTTGGTTTTATTTTAATGAATATAAGCAAAAATCTCTTCAATGAATCTTAAATGAAATCCATTAACAAGATAAAATAATTGTAATTTTATTCTTTACTTCCTCTTATAACTAAATACTTAAATTAGAAAAAATAACAATGAAAGACGAGAGTGATGGAAGAGTAAGTTTCAGTTGTTCCATTTTTTTATTATACTCCCTCTGTTTCAAATCTTTTTATCTGTATTGTTATTTAGTTTCATTAGCCTTTCTAATTTAATAAAATATTTTATTACATTAAAACTTAAATACTTGCACCCGGAGGGTGCATATATTTGCTAGTATATATATATGAAAAGTAAACAAACACATAATGTGTTTTTGATACGGCCTTGGCCTACAATTTTTGAGAGAATATGTGCTTAATTGAAGTCATAACTAATTTTGAAATTTAATTAGTTGATAATTTAATGAATTAGGCAGGCATATATGTTCAAATGTAAGGCTAAACAAATCGAGAAAAACTCAATCTCTGAATGTGCATTTCGGCTTATTAGGCATGAGGCCTAATAAGCAGAGATATAGGCAGGAAAGCCGCTCCGTGTGTGATTCTAACCCTAGCTGACAGGTGGGGACTCTAACCATTACACTAGCTGGTTCTCCCAGATTTATCGTTTGTTTTGAACTCTGTTATATTCCACTTAATCTCTGAATGTGCATTTCGGCTTATTAGGCCTCATCAGCAGAGTTATAGACAGGAAAGCCGCTCCGTGTGTGATTCTAACCCTAGCTGCCATGCTGACTGGTGGGGACTCTATTATATTCCACTTATATATATATATATATATGTATGAGGAAAAATGAGTAAAGAAATGTAGATGGATAAAAATGAATTTTATCGATATCACTTACACATGTGTTTTGGTCCGTTTATCAGAATGTATACGGATTACGCTATTATTATTATTAAAATAATCAGATGGAGTTGAAATGATGATAATAATAATAGAAAAAATGTAAAAATATTCCGTACACAGAGATTTTTTACGACCTTCTTCAGAGTAAATTTTTTTTATTTTTTGAGTAGAGATAAAAAATCCATTGGAGACAAAACAGAATTTTAAAATGTTCGAAAAAAGAATATTTTTTTGAATCATTTGGAACGCAGAGACCGTTAAAAATTTGAAAGAACGGTCTCTGCATTACAACAAACCTTTTGGTACAAAAATTTTTTGTTTGACAAATATTGTTCAAATTTAATAGAATTTAATTTGTCTTACATTGATTGCCCAAAGGACCAATCAATAGACCTCCACAGGAGTTTGCTTAATTTCCTCTTGATAAGAGGGCTTTTTAAGTTAATTTAAATATATGCTACATATTTAATAGTTTTCTATTTCCAAAATTATTTCCAATTGCAATTGTTCTTTGACTCTTCAATATTTTGTATGATTATTTTTCTTTTCTTTCTTTCTACAGTATGTCAGAACAGATTGAGTTTTCAATGTGGTTTCTTCGTTATTTGGGCACCATGTGCCTATTTCTGTTGGGTTTCCAAGCACCCGGTGTCCCTCGAGCCGATTACTACATGCTGATACGAGACATAGAACAGGTAAAATATTTCAGTGTCTAAAAAGTAAAATTGTTTGTTTATTAATAAATTTTATAAGTATTTCGGACCAAGTCGCCAATAGGCACCCCAGCTGCAAGCATTTTTCAAAAGAACAGAATTTGGCTTTTCACCACAAACTTTCAGTTGTTAGTAAACAAAATCAAGATGATTTTTTTTACATTAGAATTTCATACAAACCAAAGACCTGTTTTTATACCAAAATAGTTTTTGATTTTAATGAAAAAAAATTAGTTATTTCATGTTGTTTTGATTCTACCAAAGACAACGTAACACTTGAGAAGAATTTTGACAAAACTAAGTCCGTCGTGTTTTTCCACCTCACCACTGTCCAACCGTCTCCTTTTATACTCGGTCTGGCCGAGACATGTCACAACTCTTGTCTCGCCAGCCACGAGACTTGCCACTACAAATCACGGCCTCAAGGACACTCACGATTTCACCTCCTTCACAACTAGTTGGACTCGTCACATTTCTGCTTCCCCCCACACACACACAACGTGCCACTCGCTGTCTTTTCGACTGACAGACCATTGTTGGCTCATCACAGGTTTGTGAGTTTTGCCGTTCGATCTCGCTACACATATATGAAAAAATTAATTTTGCACTAAAGATAAACTAATATAATTTTTTTTTTTTTTCTAAATTATAAAACTTTAAACAAAAGATACGTTTTTATATTAAAATAGTTTTTATTTAATCAGAATCGGAATCCAGTTGAGATCTCTTACACCCAATTATTACTTTATTAAATCAGATGTTTTACTTGTTAATCAGTTTTATCTGTGAACAGCAAAATTTCATTCTTTTGAAAAATGCTCACAGCTGAGGTGCCTATTGGTGACTTGATCCAGTATTTCTTAATTCATTTCTCATATACAGTAGTACCTTGACTAACAAGTTTTCAGTCACACAGTCAATCTTTCCTTTTTTTTTTTTTTTTTTTTTTTTTTTTTTCTGTTCATTGTGTTGCGGGATAAAATTTGAGATACGAATGAGCTTCAGATACACTTAAGTTAATTACATTACTAAAAACATTTAAGTTTACAAACTTATTACGCCAAAGAAAGATTATTTTAAAAAAAAATTTTTTAAAATGAATATTTGAAACATATTATAGTACATGATTCATTCCATTCTATTTCATTATGGTTTTTATATAATAGAGTACACTTTTTCTTATTTAAACAAAATAGTAACAAAAAAAAATTTGCACTGTGTCCAGGTCTGACTGCAATAAAGACCTGCAGCATTCAGGATCTGTCTTTTTTATCTCAAGGTACAACTTGATGTCATCGGCATACTTCAGTACTATGGTATTTCTTAAGTTAGCATCTATATCATTGATATACACAACAAACAAAAGGGAGCCAAGAACAGATCCCTGTGGTACCCCAGATGACATCTCATATGGTGAGGAGTGTTGCCCAAGAACTGTAACTACCTCTCTCCGATTGAGAATGAAGGACTTTAACCAGTTAAAAAGATCATCCTTCACCCCATTGCAGAGAGTTTTGCCAAAAGTCTTTTGTGTGGCACAGAGTTGAAGGCCTTAGCAAAGTCAAGGTAGACAACATCTACCATGAGCCCCCATCAGTGATCCAGGTGATGTCTTCTAGGAACTCTACAAGTTGATCACAACAGCTAGAGTTTGGGATAAATCCAAATTGGGATGGTCGGATAAGACTGTGAAAGTTCCAGAAACTCCAAAGTCCTTCTCTGATGCAGGACTCCATCAGCTTAGCAATGCAACTTGTAAGACTGACTGGCCGATAGTTAACTGGTGATGTGCGTCACCCTTTTTGAACAGTGGAATTATACTAGCAGTTTTCCATTGTTCTGGGGTAGCACCATTTTTTTCAAGTATTTTATTTTTTTCTTTCAAGTTTTCTAACAATTTTTTTTTTTTTTTTTTTTTTTTATGTCATTATCTTGAAAGGCGTTAATCAGTTGTCCGAAAAAATTGTTATTGGCAAACCAAGTATTTTCAGTTCTTTTCTGAACCATTATTAAGCCTATTTATATCTGTCTTAACCTGGAGTCACCAAAATACCGCAAAGGCATTTTATCAGAACCACGATAGTACTTGAATTTGTAATGTTTTGAAAATAAATATGTTGGTTAAATTTGTTTTTGTGCGTCTTACGTCACTCATCCATGAATATAACTTGGAAGATAAATTTTGTTTTACATCTTTTTCTCGGAGCTTTTTCGTTCTGGCTAGCAAGTATTAAACACCATAATAATGTGGACAGCGCTCCTTATTTTTTTTCCAATTATCCGACCCACCATGAAAAAAGTTTGGTGATCCCTGGTTTTAAACTATCATTTATCAAGACTGTTTATAAACTTATTACGCCAAAGAAAGATTATTTTAAAAAAAAAAAAAAAAAAAAATGAATATTTGAAACATAGCACATGATTCATTCCATTCTATTTCATTATGGTTTTTATATAATAGAGTACACTTTTTCTTATTTAAACAAAATAGTAACAAAAAAAATTTGCACTGTGTCCAGATCTGACTACAGAATCCCAATTTTTTACCTACCACCCACTAAGGACACCCACTCCCATATTAGAGGCACTGACCGGCTTGCTTTCAAACAACAAAGTGCGGAAGACAGTCGGCGGGCCTACACAACAATAGCTGAGGGAAAGGGGGAAACCAAAATGACCCACAATTTTTGTTTTGTTTACATGTGTTTTTCAGTTTCTTGGGGGTTTTTATTTTCAATTTTTTCCCACCCCCTCCATCGCCAATCATCAATATTGGGAAATTTTTAAGTAGGATACATGCATAGAGCGAATGAGGTATTTTGGTGGAAGGGAGCTGCGCAAGGAGAGAATGCAAGAATTTTATTTTTATTTTTGAATGAATCGGACGGTGAGTGAGCCTAGCTAGATAGATCCGTGTAGTGATATGACCAGTTTTATCACCTCTCCCCCAAAACCAAACTTCCGGCTACATGCCGAGTTGTGTGCACATGCGCTCTATCTCATTTCCAAATAAATTTTAAAGTTTATTTGGAGTGAGTGCACGTATGTGCTCACTTCAAATAATCTGTTTATTATTTGACTAAACTATTGTTTTGTTTTTGTCGCTAAGGTGACAATAAATAACAGTGTCAGTTTATTTTTTGAATATTTCTAGGAAAATGTTATTTAGAATAAAAATTGTTCTATCTCTTTTAAGCATTTTAATATAATTCTATTAATAGTGGATTGTCTAAATTTTATGTACAAAGCTTCAAGGATTTTTAATTTTTTGATATTATTGTCAGTATGAAGCATTTTTTGTATTATTAACCAAGATTTCTTAATTCATACTGATACAAGATATAATGTTTTAGTAGGACAGTTGTGTGTTTTTTTAAAATGTTGACATATGGATCTAGAATCTGATATCTGTAAAGTAAGTCTTGATAATTTTTGTTACCTATACTCAGAAATGCTGATAGGTACGCGTCCTGCATCCTGACTCGCAAAAATCTAAAAAGGACACAGTAAAATCATATCCATGCATCCCAGTGTTTTTTTTTTTCTTCTTCCTTCATCATTTCCAGCTAACCTGTTTAAAATACATTTCAATATTTTCTTGGAAATGAATTACAAGCTATGGGTATAAGGTAGATGTTAGACAGCTTTAGTTGTTCATAGATAGAAACTCTACAATTTATTAAGAAACTTTACTTGGGACCCATCAAACTCATTCAAATCAAAACCATGCATCCCAGGATGCACTAAATTAAAAAGCTATCAGCATCACTGTATACTAGCAAAAGTATGCGCCTCCTCGGTGCAAGTATTTAAGTTTTAATGTAAAAAATATATTAAATTAGAAAAACTAAAAAGACTAAATAAGAACAAATATAAAAAATATTACTCTACCGTTACTCTAACCATTAGACCACTTGCCTCCACAATATTGATATATGAAAATAATGAATAAACAATTCAGCAACGATTGGACAAAAAAATTGTATTTGTCAGAATTTTTGAGATAAGGCTTGATATGTATTATTTATTATTTATTTATTTGTATATTTATTTTTTTTTTTTTTTTTTTTTTTTGTATTATTTATTTATTTATGTATTTTTTTTTTTTTTTTTTTGTATTATTTATTTATTTATGTATTTTTTTTTTTTTTTTTTTTTGTATTATTTATTTATTTATGTATTTTTTTTTTTTTTTTTTGTATTATTTTATTATTTATGTATTTTTTTTTTTTTTTTGTATTATTTATTTATTTATGTATTTTTTTTTTTTTTTTTGTATTATTTATTTTATTTATGTATTTTTTTTTTTTTTATTATTTATTTATTATTTATTTTTTTTTTTTTTCATTTTTTTTTTTTTGTGACTGTTGTCCTCATCTTTATCGTGATATATAAAAACACTACATTTCAGCTATTGTACCTCGGCCTTTGTAAGGTGTCTCTTATCTCTCCAAGCATAGCAATCATTCAACTTGGGTATCACTTTGAATAGTTTGACGTTGACCAAACAAACGGTTTCTTCAATGCCTTTGTTTTGCTCAACAGTAAAACTATTGAAAATGATTCCCAAGTTGAATCATTACTATGCTCGGATATACAAGGGACAACTAAAGGGTTAAACCTGCAAATCATCCTCAAAATTAAAAAAATTTTTTGGTGATCAGTGTGGAATTTGTGATATAAAGGCGTGTGCCAGATGTTCACTTCTACTTTAGACTCGCCGACTACCATGTGACCAACCTATTTCCAATCACTGGCAGTGATCTGCTGCTGATATTATTATTTATACTGACCTTTCTTGGTCATACTAGCATTACTACTTGGATCTTCTTTGGACGCCGGAATGTAGTATTATATCACAGGACTTATTCACTTACCAAAGGATTCTATATCACAGGACTTATTCACTTACCAAAGGATTCTATATCACAGGACTTATCACTTACCAAAGGATTCTATAACTCGGGACATTCACTTACCAAAGGATTCTATATCACAGGACTTATTCACTTACAAAGGATTCTCTACCACAGGACTTATTCACTTACCAAAGATTCTATAACTCGGGATTTACTTACTTATTACTTTAAGTTCTTTACAACTGGCCAAGATGGTGGCCAGATACTAACATTTAACTACAGTGTATGAATGAACTTTTTTGCGAATTGGGTTTAGCGGTTTAAGGTTGTTTTTAATTACGTATTGCTTAAAAAAATTTTTTTTTAAAATTAACAAAAAAAAAATTACTATACATTTAATGTTGAAAAATACATTTTTAAAACCAAGTTTTAATTGAAATTATACATTGCAATACTAACACAAACAACTGAGACTAATGTGTCTACCTTGGATTCAATAATTAATTTCAATGGTTAATTAAATGTTTAATTTTGGGGTTTTGTTGTTGTTGTTTTTTGGGTTTTTTAAGCAATACGAAATTAAAAACAACCTTAATCCCTAAACCGTAACCCAATTTTAAAAAAGTTCATTCATACACTGTAATTAAACTGTCATGTATCACCACCAAATAAGTTCCGTTTTAATTTTGACGACGATTTGCAAGTTTAACCTAAAAAAGACCAGAGTGTACAATGACCAAAACATTGTTTTTTATATATCGTATTAAAAACGAGGACAACAGTCCAAAAAAAACACAAATCTTATTATAATACAGATTCATTCTAATACAGATTCATTCTGTCTGTAACTGAAACTACATCACTGTTTACATCATACCCTCAGGAATTGCAGAAGTTCATCAATGAGTATTTGATTTATAGTTAAAATCATTAATACATAGAATAAATTTAATAACAATGTCTATGATAATTTGAGTTAGATTTGCCTAAAACGTCCATGTTATTAGTGCATTTAAAATCCTGTAATATGTCTTATATTATGTGAACCTTTATTTCTTAGTGATATATATGATGCAGTTAATTTGCGTACTGGTTTTAACAAATAACTGCTATTCTTTTTCTTTAAAAAATGAAAGCCCTGATGAAGGTTTGTTAAACTAATCGAACACTGTAATGCAGCTTATTAAACCTTACTCATGAATTAATTTTTTTTTATAAAATTACATATTTAATTTTTATTTTATCTTATAAAATTACATATTTAATTTTTATTTTATCTTATAAAATTACATATTTAATTTTTATTTTATCTTATAAAATTACATATATAATTTTTATCTTATAAAATACATATTTAATTTTTATTTTATAAAATTACATATTTAATTTTATTTTAAAAATTACATATTTAATTTTTATTTTTTATTTTATAAATTAGATATTTAATTTTTATTTTTATTTTATAAAATTAATATTAATTTTTATTTTTTTATTTTATAAAATTAGATATTTAATTTTATTTTTTTTTATTTATAAAATTAGAAATATTTAATTTATTTTTTTTATTTTATAAAATTAGATATTTAATTTTTATTTTTTTTATTTTATAAAATTACATATTTAATTTTTATTTTTTATTTTTTTTATAAAAATTACATATTTTAATTTTTTTTTTATTTTATAAAAATTACATATTTAATTTTTTTTTCTTATTTTTATAAAATTACATATTTAATTTTTTTTTTTTTTATTTTATAAAATTACATATTTAATTTTTATTTTTTTTTATTTTATAAAAATTAAATATGTAATTTTATAAAACATATTTAATTATTTATATATATTAAATATATTANCATGAATAATTGGACACGCTCCTTATTTTTTTCCAATATATCGACCCACCATGGAAAAAAGTCTGGTGATCTGGTTTTAAACTATCATTTATCAAGACTGTTTATAAACTTATTACGCCAAAGAAAGATTATTTAAAAAAAAAAAAAAAAAAAAAATGAATATTTGAAACATAGCACATGATTCATTCCATTCTATTTCATTATGTTTTTATATAATAGAGTACACTTTTTCTTATTTAAACAAAATAGTAACAAAAAAATTTGCACTGTGTCCAGATCTGACTACAGAATCCCAATTTTTTACCTACCACCCACTAAGGACACCCACTCCCATATTAGAGGCACTGACCGGCTTGCTTTCAAACAACAAAGTGCGGAAGACAGTCGGCGGGCCTACACAACAATAGCTGAGGGAAAGGGGGGAAACCAAAATGACCCACAATTTTTGTTTGTTTACATGTGTTTTTCAGTTTCTTGGGGTTTTTATTTTCAATTTTTTCCCACCCCCTCCATCGCCAATCATCAATATTGGGAAATTTTTTAAGTAGGATACATGCATAGAGCGAATGAGGTATTTTGGTGGAAGGGAGCTGCGCAAGGAGAGAATGCAAGAATTTTATTTTTATTTTGAATGAATCGGACGGTGAGTGAGCCTAGCTAGATAGATCCGTGTAGTGATATGACCAGTTTTATCACCTCTCCTCCAAAACCAAACTTCCGGCTACATGCCGAGTTGTGTGCACATGCGCTCTATCTCATTTCCAAATAAATTTTAAAGTTTATTTGGAGTGAGTGCACGTATGTGCTCACTTCAAATAATCTGTTTATTATTTGACTAAACTATTGTTTTGTTTTTGTCACTAAGGTGACAATAAATAACAGTGTCAGTTTATTTTTTGAATATTTCTAGGAAAATGTTATTTAGAATAAAAATTGTTCTATCTCTTTTAAGCATTTTAATATAATTCTATTAATAGTGGATTGTCTAAATTTTATGTACAAAGCTTCAAGGATTTTTAATTTTTTGATATTATTGTCAGTATGAAGCATTTTTTGTATTATTAACCAAGATTTCTTAATTCATACTGATACAAGATATAATGTTTTAGTAGGACAGTTGTGTGTTTTTTTAAATGTTGACATATGGATCTAGAATCTGATATCTGTAAAGTAAGTCTTGATAATTTTGTTACCTATACTCAGAAATGCTGATAGGTACGCGTCCTGCGTCCCTGACTCACAAAAATCTAAAAGGACACAGTAAAATCGTATCCATGCATCCCAGTGTTTTTTTTTTTTTCTTCTCCTTCATCATTTCCAGCTAACTGTAAATACATTTCAATATTTTCTTGGAAATGAATTACAAGCTATGGGGTATAAGGTAGGTGTTAGACAGCTTTAGTTGTTCATAGATAGAAACTCTACAATTTATTAAGAAACTTTAATTGGGACCCATCAAACTCATTCAAATCAAAACCATGCATCCCAGGATGCACTAAATTAAAAAGCTATCAGCATCACTGTATACTAGCAAAAGTATGTGCCTCCTCGGTGCAAGTATTTAAGTTTTAATGTAATAAAATATATTAAATTAGAAAAACTAAAAAACTAAATAAGAACAAATATAAAAATATTACTTATTACTCTAACCATTAGACCATGTGCCTCCACAATATTGATATATGAAAATAATGAATAAACAATTCAGCAACGATTGGACAAAAAAATTGTATTTGTCAGAATTTTTGAGATAAGGCTTGATTTATATTATTTATTTATTATTTATTTATTTTTTATTTTTTTTTTTTTTTTTTTTTTGTGACTGTTGTCCTCATCTTTATCGTGATATATAAAAACACTACATTTCAGCTATTGTACCCTCCGGCCTTTGTAAGGTGTCTCTTATCTCTCCAAGCATAGCAATCATTCAACTTGGGAAATCACTTTGAATAGTTTGACTGTTGACCAAACAAACGGTTTCTTCAATGCCTTTGTTTGCTCAACAGTGAAACTATTGAAAATGATTTCCCAAGTTGAATCATTACTATGCTCGGATATACAAGGGACAACTAAAGGGTTAAACCTGCAAATCATCCTCAAAATTAAAAAAAATTTATTTGGTGATCAGTGTTGGAATTTTGTGATATAAGGCGTGTGCCAGATGTTCACTTCTACTTATAGACTCGCCGACTACCATGTGACCAACCTATTGTCCAATCACTGGCAGTGATCTGCTGCTGATATTATTATTTATACTGACCTTTTCTGGTCATACTAGCATTACTACTTGGATCTTCTTGGACGCCGGAATGTAGTATTATATCACAGGACTTATTCACTTACCAAAGGATTCTATATCACAGGACTTATTCACTTACCAAAGGATTCTATATCACAGGACTTATTCACTTACCAAAGGATTCTATAACTCGGGACATTCACTTACCAAAGGATTCTATATCACAGGACTTATTCACTTACCAAAGGATTCTCTACCACAGGACTTATTCACTTACCAAAGGATTCTATAACTCGGGATTTACTTACTTATTTACTTTAAGTTCTTTACAACTGGCCAAGGATGGTGGCCAGATACTTAACATTTAACTACAGTGTATGAATGAACTTTTTTGCGAATTGGGTTTAGCGGTTTAAGGTTGTTTTTTAATTACGTATTGCTTAAAAAAATTTTTTTTTTAAATTAACAAAAAAAAAATTACTATACATTTAATGTTGAAAAATACATTTTTAAAACCAAGTTTAATTGAAATTATACATTGCAATACTAACACAAACAACTGAGACTAATGTGTCTACCGTTGGATTCAATAATTAATTTCAATGGTTAATTAAATGTTTAATTTTGGGGTTTTGTTGTTGTTGTTTTTTGGGTTTTTTTAAGCAATACGAAATTAAAAACAACCTTAATCCCCTAAACCGTAACCCAATTTTTAAAAAAGTTCATTCATACACTGTAATTAAACTGTCATGTATCACCACCAAATAAGTTTCCGTTTTAATTTTGACGACGATTTGCAAGTTTAACCTAAAAAAGACCAGAGTGTACAATGACCAAAACATTGTTTTTTATATATCGTATTAAAAACGAGGACAACAGTCCAAAAAAACAAACAAATCTTATTATAATACAGATTCATTCTAATACAGATTCATTCTGCTGTAACTGAAACTACATCACTGTTTACATCACAATACCCTCAGGAATTGCAGAAGTTCATCAATGAGTATTTGATTTATAGTTAAAATCATTAATACATAGAATAAATTTTAATAACAATGTCTATGATAATTTGAGTTAGATTTGCCTAAAACGGTCCATGTTATTAGTGCATTTAAAATCCTGTAATATGTCTTATATTATGTGAACCTTTATTTCTTAGTGATATATATGATGCAGTTAATTTGCGTACTGGTTTTAACAAATAACTGCTATTCTTTTTCTTTAAAAAATGAAAGCCCTGATGAAGGTTTGTTAAACTAATCGAAACACTGTAATGTCAGCTTATTAAACCTTACTCATGAATTAATTTTTTATAAAATTACAATTTAATTTTTATTTTATCTTATAATTACATATTAATTTTTATTTTATCTTATAAAATTACATATTTAATTTTTATTTTATTTATAAAATTACATATTAATTTTTATCTTATAAAATACATTTTTATTTTTAAATTATTTAATTTTTTTTATAAAATTAATTTTATAAAATTAGATATTTAATTTTATTTTTTTATTTATAAAATTACATTTTTTTTTATTTTTATATAAAATTAGATATTTTAATTTTTATTTTTTTTATTTTATAAAATTACATATTTAATTTTATTTTTTTATTTTTTATAAAATTACATATTTAATTTTTTTTTTATTTTATAAAAATTACATATTTAATTTTTTTTTCTTATTTTATAAAAATTACATATTTAATTTTTTTTTTTTTTATTTTATAAAAATTACATATTTAATTTTTATTTTTTTTTTATTTTATAAAAATTAAATATGTAATTTTATAAACATATTTAATTTATTTATTATATATTAAATATATTAAAACATTTAATTATATATTTAATTTACATATTTAATTTTTTTTTTTTATTTTATAAAATTACATATTTAATTTTTTTATTTTATTTCCATTATCCAGGGTCAAGAAAGGTCCCATGTCCCCACATGGAAGAACATAATGATGAAATTAAAGATTATGTTCCCCATGGTGTGGCCAAAGGGGAACCCGTGGCTTCAATTTATGGTGGTTCTTTGTTTAATGCTGCTTGGTATCGGTCGTGTAATCAATGTTTTTGTTCCAGTTTATTATAAAAAATATCGGTAAGTAAAAAAAAAAAAAAAAAAAAAAAAAAAAAATTTTATCTACTTTAACCCTGAAAAAGATTTTGAGCTTAACCCTTTTGGAACTGAATGGTTGTGATTAAAAACAGGCACGTGTTGTAATGGTTAGTCGTAGGAATTGGACTCAACAACATGAGTTCAAATCCAGGATGAGGCTGTTTGCATTTTCACATAGCGCTAATACCCTTGGGAAAGGTATGCGTAGGGCTGGGTTAGCTTAGTTCCTAGTTCGATACCGGCCCTTGCCAAGAAACCACAAGGTTCCTAGTTTGATACGGCCCTCGCCAAGAAACACAAGGTTCCTAGTTTGATACCGGCCCTCGCCAAGAAACCACAAGGTTCCTAGTTTGATACCGGCCCTCGCCAAGAAACCACAAGGTTCCTAGTTTGATACCGGCCCTCGCCAAGAAACCACAAGGTTCCTAGTTTGGCCCTCGCCAAGAGGATACCGGCCCTCGCAAGAAACACAAGGTTCCTAGATCGATACAGCCCCAAGAAACCACAAGGTTCCTAGATCGATACCAGCCCTCGCCAACTCAGCCTAGGAGTAGCACAGATCCCTGATCTGATGGCAGTTGTGGCGCTCCATCTTAGTTGCAAAAACAATCTCCTTGGTCTAGCGCTAGTGAAAAGGGGGATAGACTCCCTCGCTGATTGGCTGATACCAACTTTAGGCCACCCCAACGACTTTACTTACTTCTCTATTTCTGGGTATAAGCTTAACTGTTATATACCCATAGGGCCAGTTTAGCTCAGTCGGAGGAGTGTTCGATTAGGAACCACATGGTTCTGGGTTCGATGCCGGCCCTCACCAACTCAGCAACGAAAAGCAAAACCTGTAAAAGGGCAGAGGAAGCTCTTTGCTCAACAGCCGTTTAGCACATTAAAGTCCGACGCTCTCTCGTTATGAGAGGATGGTGTAAACATAAACTTAAGTTCCTGGTAGTGATCATCCACGGCAGACAGGTCTGGCAAACAGTGGTATTAGGGCCATAACCCGGCCAAAGGGGCTCTGGTGAAAATTCCAAGGGGGGTCTGCACCAGAAACTGGTTGCTTTTGATATTCTCATCCCTGCGTCTGCTAGATTATTCACAGCAAACTGTATGCAGAGTTTTGGGGACTTTGCATAATTCCTATTTGCATGACACTCCATCTTTGAATGCATGGAGTCAGCTCAACCCACCCTGTGTGAGTGCTGCCACAACCAATAACTCATTTACTACTGGTGGGTTGTGTTGAGTATCTGGCCGCCATCCTTGGCCAGATGTAAAAGGACTTAAAGTAAATAAGTAAGTCATTAAGTCAATAGTATCCGGTGGTATAGTATCCTTTGGTAAGTCAATAAGTCCTGTGGTTTTGTTTCCTTTAAATCCTACGTCTAAGAAGATCTAAGTATGAATGAGCCAAGGTTAAGAATCAGGCTAGTATAAATACAGCAGCACTGCCAGTGATTGGATAAGAAGGCTGGTCACATGGTAGTCGGCGAGTCTATATGTAGAAGTAGCCATCTGGCACACGCCTTATATTACAAAAAATTCCAACAAATATACACGATGAATTTTATGGCATGTCAACCCTTTTTGGGTTATTTTATGCCGAACACATTTCTATTTTATTCATTATTTGTTGGGTATTTAGATTTTTTGGGTATTCTTAGTAATAATGGTTGATAGAGATTCATCTAAAACAAAACAAGCCTGTCAGCTGGGGCTTTAGAATACACTGACTGCATCTCTGCAGAGGGGTAAGACCCCCCTCCTCAATCGGCCACTTATTGGCTATAGGTGGTGACCCATGATGCTTAAGGATGGAATTCTGAAGGTTGAGCAGTACATAACAAGCAACACTCAACTTAAACTCTTATTTAGGCTTGACGGGCGGTCAGAGAAGCCTTCCTCCGATCAATCAGCCGGTCACATCAAGCCCTAGCACCTATATGATTGCCTCAACCTTATTGCTCTTATGGCAACGCCCAACCCTTTTTTATCATATTTGCTTGAAGGTGGTGGCTGAAGGTCTTCATGTCCTGGTAATGATGTTAAACTCTATCTGATGGTGAAGTTCCGGGTTTGGGGAATGTGGAGTACCCCTTCATCACCATTGCTCCCTGATCCACTCTGACCTGGAGTGGTAGTACCTGTTGGGGGTCCCATCTATGGGTTAAATAGAAAAATGTGTTCATAAAAAAAAAAACTGAGTATCCATTAAGAATGAATTTATTTCAAAACTTAGATGGTATTAAATGACCCACTGAGGTTGATATGCCGTAAAAAAAACCAAAAAAAATCTAATATTAATATTTCCAAATATATTTTTTCTCATTTTAGTTAACAGTTTAATTGAAACGGATGGTAAACCTTTGGAATTTCGTTGGGATTTGATTCTTATCTACGCTGGACTTTTCATGTTACAAGGTGGAGGATTTGGTAAGTAAAGACTTTATGGCTATTATTATTTCTACTAGTAGTACTTACCTGTATTACGTAGGGTTTGTAAGATGGTGATTATTAAAAGTAAAGGATGTAGATATATATATACGAGGTTAAGCTGAATTCTAACTGGGGAATCCCCATTTCAACAAAATGTTGTAATTGTTATCTTCTATTAATAATGGAGATTCAGTCTCTATTTGTCTGTAACTGAAACTACGTCACTGCTTATGTCACATTACCCAAAATCATCAATACATAGAATAAAGAAAAATTGTTTATTTCCTATAAATCTAACATAAACAAAGGAGAACCACTCTTGATTGATAAATTATTTATTTTCCCATTAAACTAACCCTAAATCCTAAACCTAACCCAGTCTTCTTTTTTTCCTAGTAGATCAATAAATAAATAAATAATTTACCAGTCAAGAGTGGTTCCCCTTTGTTTATGTTGGAGTTATAGGAAATAACTAAATGATTAATAATGAAATCTATTAATAATGGAGATTCAGTCTCTATTTGTCTGTAACCGAAACTATGGTCTGTGATCAAATGTTGTTCCTTTTGGCATAGATTCCTCTATCCAAGTGTCAACTGCCCTGATCTCCCAAACACTGAGCTTAAATAGGCAGCTCTTTCTCTAACTTCCTTCCTCAAGGTGGCTGTTGATTGGTCAATGCAAATTATCAACTAGTACCACAGTTGATCTTGTCCAAAAAGGAAATTTGCCAAGGGTAGATAACTCAGTTATCCTAACAGTAGAGTTACTTTTATTAAAGTTTAGGATTATTATGTACATTTAAAGGATATTTGCTTTTATAATTTCTTTTTAATTTTTAAGAAAAATTTCATTAACACGTTGATTTTTTTTTTTTTCTTTCTTTTTTGTTTGTGTGTGATACAAGCTAAAATTTGAGGTGAGAGCAAACTTCAGATACACTTAAGTCTCCAAATTTATTACACCAAAGAAAATTATTAAGGGGGAATAACTCAGTTATCCTAACAGGCCAGAGATAAGCTCCAAGTCAGATTTCACAGTGGCTAACTGGATCCTTAGGTGACTGCCTTCGCATTTTCACCATCCACAAAGAGAGGTTAGTGAAATTGCCTTATTTTATGGCATATCAACCCCAGTGGGTCTCATGGTCTCCCAAACACTGAGCTTAAATAGGCAGCTCTCTCTCTCTCTAACTCTAGGTCGAATTTTATTACTATGGCATTTCAGTTTATTCTCAAAATTAAAAATTTTCCTGAGCCCCTCTTGTCAAAAAGCTGCAGGTTATGTCATAAAATACAAGTTTTGTATCTGTCAAACTAACATCTGAAACGCTTATTTGACCCTTGTAGGTATCAGTTTGTCAATTAGATGTTTGGCTTTTTTAATTGTAGGATCTACCGGCGTTCTTAATAACATGCGATCATTTTTGTGGATCCGTGTCCAGCAATTTACCACTCGGGAAATCCAGTTAAAACTTTTTGGTCATTTACACAGGTGAGTAAATTACAGGTAAAAAAAAAAATTACTTATTGATTGCAGGTGAGTAACTCAAAGCAGACAAATAGTTATTTTACATATTACTAAGATAATGACTTACAAAAAAAACTAAACCCTAACAGGTTTCTGAGGACACGGTTCAATCCTAAGTGGTCTTGTCAGTTCAGGTCATCTTGTGATCCTCTTTTCCTCATCACCCAATCAAAAGTTTACCAAAATATATTCAGTGACCCTTAGTAACCTTCCCGCCCTGTCGGCTGCACCTCTGCAGAGGGGTAAGACTCCCCCAATGGGGCCACCTGTTGGCTGTGGGTGGCGACCTGTGATGCTTAACGATAGAACCCAGGTGGATGAGCAGTTCATGACCTGCAATACTCCACTTTGGCCCTATCTTGGGCTAGACGGGCAGTTGGAGAGGCCCCCTCCAATCAATCGGTTGGTCACGTCAAGCCCTAGCACCATGATTTTCCCAATCCTATTGCCCTTATGGCAAGCCCCAAACCCTTTTTATCATATGGGTGCTAGAAGGTGGTGACTGAGGGTCTACATGTCCTGGGAATGATGTTAAACTCTATCTGATGGTGAGGTTCCAGTTTTGGAGATCTGGGGAATGTGGAGCACCCCTTCATCACCATTGCTCCCTGGTCCACTCTGACTCGGAGTGGTAGTACCTGTTAGGGTCCTATCTATGGGTTAAATAGAAAAACATGAGTTGATAAACAAAATTGTATTCATTAAGAATTGATTTATTTCAAAACTTTGTCAGCATTAAATGACCCACTGAGGTTGATATGCCATAAAACCAAACCAAACCTTAGTAACCTTCAAGGCCAAAGAATCATAATTAGTCTTGGGTGGGACACTAAACTGTGACTGATAAGTTATAAGTTGTCACTTGGTTATTATTTTTTTTTTTTTTTTTTTCTGCTTTGTGTTGTGAGTTAAAATCTATTTGAAGTACAAGCAAGCTTCAGTGGCTTTATAGTCAAAATCATAATACATACAATAAATTTTAATTATTAATGTCTATGAAAATCTGAGTCATATCTGACTCAAAACGGCCCATGTTATTTGTGCGTTTAAAATCCTGCAATGTGTCTTATATATCACTAAGAAATAAAGGTTTATATAATATATGGTGTGGTTAATTTGTACACTGGTTTTAACAAAACCCAGTTTAATAAATAATCACTTGGTGTTATTGATCCCTAATATCACTTTTTTATTCTCAAACTTATTAAAATCAATCCTGTGAATGATTTTATTGAAACCAATTAAAATAAGTAATCTTTTTATATACATTCTTATTTAATTTCGTTCGTCTTTCTAATTTGATTATATTAAAACTTAAATACTTACACCCAGAGGGTGCATATTCTTGCTAGTATATAAAACATTAATTCAATGATTGGACATCCATGTTATATATATATATATATATATATATTATATATATATATATATATATATATATATATATCTCAAACTTGTGGGTAAACCCTTATGGTAAGAAAAAACCCGGCAAATAGTTTAATTGTAAAAATATACTACCAAACATTACCTGGAGAGAAAAAAAAAATTTTGAAAAAAGAAAAGACCAAGAGTCGTACCAACCGAAAATAATTGGTTGATACTATAATACTTGGCCCAAAAAAAAAACAATTCATTTATATATAATGAAAAATATATATTCATATAAAAAACGGCAGGATATACTAAAGCTAATAAGTAAAGAGTGCTCAATACCTAAGTAGAGCAAATAATAAAGAGTCAGATATACACTGAAGAGCACTAAGTGAAACTTTTAGTAGGTATATCTGACTCATTAGGTTTATCTTATATATATATATATATATATATATATTATATATATAAGTCATCCACAGACACGTGTTTCGGAGTTTCACACCTCTTAAGTGTGGCTAGACACAACTATCTTTGGCTAGGGTCGAACTCAGACTGACCGTATGGTAGCCCGATATCTTACCCCCTTGTCCACTGACAGCTGAAGTGGGGACTGGTGTTTTTAAACTATTAAGTACATAGGTTTGTTTATGTATTTTACGGTCACTGAGAGATCAAATTTCCAGGGGTAACGATCATTGATTATATGCTTAGTAGTGAGATTTAATTTAAATTACCAATTAGAGAGCTCAAATTTATGGGCGCATACACACACGTTTCATATTATTTTTTAATCTAATTTCTTCTTTTTCAGTTTATCTTTGACTTGGCACCTGAATAAAAAGACAGGTGAAGTTGCGAAGGAACGCTGACTTTCGATTCAAAAAGGTCTCACAACTGCATCCTAGTAAATACATTAACACAAATCGATTCTAACTTATTGTTTACTTTTGAACCTTACAAAAAATCAACTTCTGGTGTGAGATCTTTTTAAATCGAAAGTCAGCGTTCCTTCGCAACAAACATTTTAATGCAATGAACACACACGTGAAATCGACTGCTATTAATCGGTGTCTCAATTAGTTCAGTGGATTTAACCCTTAAGATCCTTATGGTGAAACACTAGTAGGTTATCTCTTGTACCCATTTTATAATACATACATACATACATACATATATATATATACACACGTTTCATATTATTTTTTTAATCTAATTTCTTTTTTTTCAGTTTATCTTTGACTTGGCACCTGAATAAAAAGACAGGTGAAGTTCTTCGAGTTGTCGACCGCGGAAAGAACAGCATCAATCAACTTTTGAGCTACTTATTATTCCAGATTTTACCAACCATCATCGACATCACAATTGCCATTGTTTTTTTTGTTACACAATTTAACTACATTTTTGGTCTTGTTGTTTTCCTCTGCATGGCTCTTTATTTAGGTAAGACACCTTAAAACCTTTCAAGTTTTATAAGCCTTATATTTGGGGCTGAGCATTATTTTATTATTGTAAAGATTATATTACCTTTTTGTAAAAATGAGTTGTGGACTAGTCTAGTTTACCTTTCGTAGAGAGTAAATGAGCTGGTCCAAGACTATTTGTACACTGCTGTTTTAGAACATCTGGGTGATTACTGTGCCTGCTTCAGAACGCTTCGGCCTCTGGAGTGGCTAGGTAATAAGATTAACAGTGTCTATCCCAGCCCCCTTGATTTAAAGGGGCAGGGCTGGGTTTATTGCCCAGCACCTGAGGCACCCCCCTCGAGGGAGAATGCTGACGGGATCGATGCATTTTTTGTTCTTTCCTACCCATGAGCTTCGGCTTGTGGGTGGGCCCACGTTAAAACAAGGCCTTGTGCCCAGCCCAGCCCATACAAGTGGGGTCTGAGGCAAATACATCCCCCCAGGCAATACCTGCCCCCTTGATTTAAAGGGGCAGGGCTGGGTTTATTGCCCAGCACCTGAGGCGCCCCCCTCGAGAGAGAATGCCGACGGGATTGACGCATTTTTTGTGCCTACCACTCATAAGCTTCGGCTTGTGGGTGGTCCCACGTTAATAGGGCCTTGTGCCTAACCCGTACAAGTGGGGTATGAGGTAAATATCCAAAGACTGCAAATATTATGGAAGTATTATGTGAACTGTCTACCTCGATGTTTTAGCACTCTGTTGCGAGTTACTCTGTCTGGTGCAAACTGTATTTGGATGTACTAGTATACTGAATATTGTAGGATCCCATACAATGAGTTATATCCCTTTCAAGTTATAAGCCCCATATTTTGGGCTGAGCATTATTTTATTATTTTAGAGATTATACTACCTTTTTTGTCAAAATTAGTTATTACAGTCAAGTTGTGCTGAAGGCACCAGTTTCTAGATTACCAAATTTAGGCAGCGATGAGCCTATTCAGTACTTAATTGGGTGACCAGTTAAGCAACAGCAGGTACTGTAAGCAATTAGGTTATTTCCTATAAGTCTAACACTATCAAAGGGAACCACTCTTGACTGATAAATTATTTATTTATTTTCCCATTAAACTAACGCTAACTCGTCTTCTTTTTTCCTAGTAGATCAATAAATAAATAAATAATTTATTAGTCAAGAGTGGTTCCCCTTTGATCATGTTAGATTTATAGGAAATAACCCAAACATCTATCTCCATCTGTTGACATCTATCTCGGTTCATGTCCATTTGTTTTTTATATATATATATATATATATATATATATATATATATATATATATATATATTAAAGCTGAGTAAATCAACTTTTGGTTATTTCCTATAAGTCTAACATAAACAAAGGGGAACCATTCTTGACTGATAAATTATTTATTTTCCCATTAAACTAACCCCTAACTTCTTTTTTCCTAGTAGATCAATAAATAAATAATTTATCAGTCAAGAGTGGTTCCCCTTTGTTTATGTTAGAGTTATAGGAAATAACCAGCAATTGTTTATTAAAATGACTTGATTCAGCATTAAATGAACTGAAAAGGGTTGATATGCCGAAAAACCAACCAACTGCTAGATCACCAAAGTTAAGCAACACTGAGCCTCTTAATTACTTAATTGGGTGACCACTTAAGCAGTAATAGGTACTGTAAGTAACCTGGGTCCTTTGTCTATCAAAATGATTTGACTCGGCATTTAATTACCCAAAAAGGTTTGATATGCCGTTAAACAAAACCAACCAACCAAATCTTAATCTTATTTATTAACAATGTCTCTAAAGTCAAAACAGTCCATATTATTGTTTAAAATCCTGCAATATGTATATATCATTAAGAAATAAATGTTTACATAGTATACGGTGTGAATAATTTGCATTGCAGTTTGAACAAAACCGTGTTTAATAAATAATTACTTGATGTTATTGATTTCTAATATTATTGTTTTATTCCCAAACGTATTAAAAGTAATCGTGTATAATTTTATATTCAAATCCATTAGAATAAAGTAAAAATGAGTAATGTTTATTTTTTCTCTTTCTCTCTCTCTCTCTCTCTCTCTCTCACTTTTCATATTTCTTCCCTACCCCTTCTATTTTTTCCTTTCCTCCTTTTCTCTCCAGCTTTTTCTTCTTCTCATCCCTTTTTTTTTTTTTTCTTTTTTTTTTTTCATCCTCTCATCTCTCATCTCTCTCTCTCTCTCTCTCTCTCTCTCTCTCTCTCTCTCTCCTCTCTCTCTCTCTCTCTCCATATACTCTATGGTCCCGAAGAACGATTCTTTATGCAGAGCTTACACTGGTAAAAGACAGATTGGTCACCCCCAGCTGCGATTCAAGGATGATCTCAGGTGCTTTTGGCATTGCCCCTTCCATGCTGTGAAAATTTGGCTCAGGACTGCCCTCGTATGGCGGCAGAATCTCCGTAGAGGGCTGTTCATGTCAGGAAGTCACCCTACACAAACACCATGAAGTTAAAAGGTCTAGAAGAAAGCAGCGGCAACGAAGTATCGGCACATGAACATCTTTACGGACAGCCTTTCAATGCGAAAAACTGTGGTCGAGAATGTTTTCAAAAACATCGGACTTCAGTCACAGAAGGCACTGTAACTTCAGGGGCACATAAAAATTTATTATAGTCTTCCGGAGACTGAAATGCAATGAAATTACTATGTAAATCTTTATTTCTTAGAGATATACATAATATGGCAGTTTTGAAGCAAATCTCAGATAAACTTTAAACAAGCATCATTAATAAAGATGCCTAATTAAATATTAAACTATTTGATAATCATTTGAGAATTTTATATTAACTTAAATAACTAAGGCAATCACGATGTCAGTGGTTACAAAACAGGGAGGTAATTTATGAAAGAAGTGCGTCCCGGTCTCCTGCCTCAAAATTGCTACCCGTTAACTATAAAATAAACGTCCCACGATGTGTCGGTGATGTTACTTGCAAGAAAACACACCAACTTAGGGCATTAGATTATTTTTTGTTGATATTCTTATTATTTATCGTAATTTATTTATAAAATTTGTCATAATTCTTGTTTAGATATGAAGATGGATATCTATCTATCTATCTACATCAATTTGTTCATTTTACTTTGTTTATATATATCTATCCACCCATTGTTCATAAAGAGAAGCCCCCTCCTTCTAAAAACTACATTTAACGCCCTAAGTTGGTTGTTTGTTTTCTTTCAAGTTAAAACCGCCGAGACTACATTACTGGGACGTTATTTTAAGTCACCGCGGTAGCAATTTCTGAGGCAGGAGACCGGGACAAACAGGGGATACTACACCGAATCTCCATTATAATAAGATATGTTTGAAATCCTTCTTTGGCAATTATTTGATAATTTGTTGAGAATTTATATTAACTTAAATAAGGAGAAATCACAATGTCAGTGCGTTTACAAACAGGGAGACACCGAATCTCCATATAATAAGATATGTTGAAATCCTCTTTGGCATTTATAAATATTTTATAGCCGTTATTTGGCCTGAAATCAATCTCTAATACCTTGCCCGCNTTTGTTGTTCTTAATTTTAATTTCATTAGTCTTTCTAATTCAATATATAAAAAGTAAGTAAAGTCGACGGGGCGGCTAAAGTCAGTAATCAGCCGGTTCAGCGAGGGAGTCTATCCCTTTTCAAATAGCGCTAGACAAGGAGATGTTTTTTAGCATCTGAGGTGGAGCGCCACACCTACCATCAGCTCCTTACTTTACCGCACAGATCCCTGTGCTACTCATACGCTGAGTTGGCGGGACCGTATCGAACTAGGAACCTTGTTGGTCAGCCGAACGCTCTACCGACTGAGCTAATTTCATTATAATATTTAATTAAATAAAAATATTAATACTTGTGCCCAGAGTGCACTTTTTTTCTTGCAATAAAAATTTAAAATAGCCACAAAAATAAGATGAAAGATAAATAGTCAAAAATTAATTATTCTTTTATGAATTCAGTTAAAAACGTTTTGCCTGTCTTAATTATTACAAATATTCAAAGCGTCATCTTCAAGTATTCAGACAGATTAAACATGTTTATTTATTTTTCTTTTATTGAATTTTAATGATTAAAATCTTTCTGTTGTGTTTTTTTTGGTGGGGGGTTCTTTTTTTTTTTTTTTTTTTTTTTTTTTCTTTTTTCTTTTTCTTTTTTTTTTTTTTTTTTTCCTTTTATTTTTTTTTCTTTTTTATTCTTTTTTTCTTGTCGTTTTTTTTCTTTTGTTTCGTTTTTTTTTTTTTTTTTTTTTTTTTTTCTTTCTGTCGTTTTTTTTTTTTTTTCTTTTTGTCGTTTTCTTTCTTTTGTCTTTTCTTTCTTTTTTGTGTTTCTTTCTTTTTTTTAAGACTGTTCTTTTTTTAATAGTTTTTATTTTCTTATTTTTTATTTTTTTTTGAGCTGTGACAATTCTTGTGAAGAATGGCGTATAAAATTCCGACGAACATGAACTTAAGAACAACGAAGCCAATTTCTAAAGCCGTAGACTCTCTTTCTAAATTTTGAAACAGTTGAGTAAATCCTTATTTCAAAACTTTTTGTCTTTTAATTATAAATTCTTAAAAATCTCAGATCATTAAACCATTTCACCTTGTTATCTTTCATAAACTATTGTTTGTGTTCTGTCCCCACAAAATCTAATGATGTCCTACGTTTAATACTAAATACATACTGGTAGTGACGCTCCAGTTCTGCTGTATTAGAATAACAATAATAATAATGAAATTTATTGTGTACATTGCTCAGAGTGGCACCAAACTCATCAAAGTCTCATGTCAAGTACACAGAATAATGTCATTAGGTCACGGAACATGAACAGTTTACAGTAGTAATATGCATGTATGTGTGCGCGTGTGTGCATATGTATGTGGAGAGTGGCCATCAGTGTAAGTGTCGGCGGACTACAGGAAGCATGGAGGCTTTGAAAGACTCAGTGCTCGGCAGCCCCTACAACAGGACGCGGGCAGTGTCTCCGCAACTCTGAGCGTGAAAAAATGTTTCGAAAGGTCAACGTGAACAGTGCGCTGTTTTCTGACTTGTAGGCATGCCCCGTGTATTGGAGAGATGGAGATCAAAAAGGTGCTCAAGCGTTGCTGTTGTTGAGATGAATTAATGACCTATGAGCATTACCAGGTCAGTTGCCAGAAGCGCCAAAGTTTCAACGAATCCATTCCCAGGCTGCGAGAAGTTCAGAGAATGGCAGATCCTGGTGGAGGGTTACTCGCCGGTTGCACGTCTCTGTACAGTTTTCTAAGAGGTAATATTCTGAGAAGTAGGGTTGCCAGACTGGTGATTCAAACTCTCAAGTGTGGGCCGTACCATAGCTTTGCTACAGCTCAAATAGATAGCCGGTGAGCGGCGAAAGGTCTTGCCTGAGTGACACCAGGACACCCTCGCCTTTTTGGCAATTTTGGAGATGTGTTTTGTTCTGTCCCACAAAATCTAATGATGTCCTAATATAACACTAAACTACATCTTGGTAGTGACACTTAAAATGCAATTAAAAGTTAACTATTATTTACGATCAATTTTTGTCACACACGGCCATCAGTTGTAATTAATGAGCATCAGTAAAAAAAAAATAAAAAAAAAAAAAAAAAAGCAAATATTTACAATGTTAAATTTATTCTTTAATACATTTAAACGCTCAAAATTTTGCACAATGGATACCTTTTGTTGATAATTTAGGACTAAGAAAAACCATATTATTTAGGATTTTAAGGCTTATAACATTTAGAATCAACAAAAAAACATTAGATACACCCATGTATAGAAAGATTAATAAAGTCGTCGGGGTGGCCTAAAGTTGGTATTAGCGCAGTCAGCGAGGGAGTCTTATCCCGCTTTTCAATAGCGCTAGACCAAGGAGATTATGTTTTAGCATCTTGAGGCTGAACGCCACATTACATCAGCTGAAATATTTTTACTTTTTGGTCTAAACATGCGAAAGAAGAAAAAAAAGAATAAAAAACTCGGAACTATCTGATTTTAATAAATATAATTCTGTGTTGACTTAAATTCTGCTTTTAAATCACTGAATCATTTCAACGAATAATTGATAATAATATCTATCTATTAATTATGGAGATTCGCTTCCAAGTTTTTTGTCTGTAACAAAATGGTAATGTCACTGCTTAACGGTCCACATTACGCCCAAAATAATCATTAACATAGAATAAATACTACTCAAAATATTGGAACATGCAACATTAGAGTCCTCATTGTTTTTTAAAACAATTTTAATAAATTACATGGCTGGTTATTATATATCTAGTATTAGTTTGTTTTATTTTATATACATAAAAATAGTTTTTTTTCCTAAATATATTCTGGAACTTATTTAATAGGTTGACCTCCCTCTTCTTTACATGTTATGAAAATCCAAACAAATATAATTTTACTTGCTAAATTTAAAAAGTTTTCTCTAAAGATGAGTCTGAAATATTAAGAATCAGAAATTTTTAGGAACATTTTTGGAGGTCCCTACATGTTGTTAAAACAAAACAAATATCTCAGTGGAGTGAAGTTTTCTTTGGACTGTTTCAAGTGCACCAACCCAATTGATATCACTTTTCCACGCCTCAATTTCCAGGCAGCTTTTTCAGTTCTCTTGGCAAGGTCCTCAGTATTTGTCTCTTCTTTCTTTCATCCTTCACCCTGTGATTCTGCTGGAACTATTTTTCAACAATTTACCAGCTTGACAAGTTTGTGTTTTTTTTTTTTTTTTTTTTTTTTTTTTTTTTTTTTTGTTTTGATTAATCACTACTAAGTTGGTCTTCTGGCTGGGATAAGGATCTGTCTTTTCTAAAATTCCCAGATGAATTCTGTTGCAGTTTCATTTCAAAGAAATAGATTCTTGTCTATGTTGCATCACTCATACTATATTTTGTCATAGCTGCTGGGGCAAAATTAGATAGAATAGTTAATAAAACTATATAATTGTCTAATTAATTAATTTTAGATTAGGAATTACTTGGAATCGAATTTTGGCATAAATAACACAATATGGCCATTAAATAAACAAAACCATAAACCACCACACAAGGTATCTCCCCACTCCCTCCCTTAGCTTGAGTTATCAGTTAATTACAAAGGGGAATTTTCACCTTTTAGTTGTTAAATTCCTAGTATTAAAATGTATGGTGTGCGCATTATCTGAATGAAACTTAATTTATTATTAAAAACACATTTTATGATATTTTTGTTTAAAAGCTTGCAGTTTGTATTCTTTTTCGAAAAAGTTTCTAAGATTTGTGTATTTCGCATGGAGATCTTTCAAAATCGGGCTACCAGCCGTTAGTTCAAAGTGAAAGTCAGTTGGCTAATTTGCCATAAAATTGTGCGTTCGCATTTTATCCCGAAAATGAACTTAGTTCTCTAAGATTTTTTATTCAACGGAGACTTTCAAAATAGCTTTACCACTTAGTTCCAAGTGAAAGTCAAGGGAGGTTTACTCTAATTGCCTCCTTTATTTGTTAGGAATTTTAACAACTAAAGGTGAAAAATACCTACAAATGTCCTGAGATGAGGAAGAAAACATTTTTGAGATTTTCTATTTCTTTTTATTTCAGGTAAAAATATTACAACAATTCAGAGTTAGAGAAAAGTCGTTATCAGATGCAATTATTGATTTATCAGGTAAGAAAATTATTTTGCTAAATTTTTTTTTTTTTTTATTTTTTTTTTAGCACCATCTATACATATGTAAGGTTCATGGTTTAATATGAACATACAACTCCGACACGTTTGTGGGACAAAACATTTTATATTGTAAACAGTACGCAGAAATAAGACAAGATACAATACATAAAATACATGTACATACAAGAGTAGAGATAAAAGGACTGAGGGTCTGAACATACAAAATCACTTACTAGTGATGTTGGGGGGGGGGCAAGCCTCCAGGAGAGTTACATAGCGTTGGGGCCGAAACCCCCACAAGAAGAAAGGTGTGACAATGTCTCTAACCCATGTGCTCGTCGAGAAGATGTAGCAAAGAGAGGAAGAAGCGTTTGAACCAGGCGCTTAAATACTATAGCCCCTGGTGAGAACAAGCGACAACCCAGCAGGAAGATAATGATGCTTAAGGAGGAATCCTGGTGGATGACAGTCCGTGACATGCACACTCCACTTTGGCCTTTAGGCTAGATGGGCGGTCAGAGAGGCCCCTTCAATCAATCGGTGGTCTGTCAAGCTCTAGCATCTATATGATTGCCCACGCTTATGCCCTCTATGGCAAGCCCCCAACCCTTTTTATCATATGGGTGCTAAAAGGCAGTGGCTGAGGGTCTACATGTCCTGGGAATGGTTAAACTCTATCTGATGGTGAGGTCCAGTTTTGGAGGTTTGGGGAATGTGGAGCACCCCTTCATCACCATTTGCTCCCTGGTCCACTCTGACTCGGAGTGGTAGACCTGTTAGGGTCCTATTAGGGTTAAATAGAAAAAAATGTGTTTATAAAAAAAATTGTAGATCATTAAGAATGAATTTATTCAAAACTTTGTCAGCATTAAATGACCCACTGAGGTTGATATGCCCGTAAAACAAACAAACCAAACCAAACGGTACATTTACGCTTAGATTTAATATTGTCTAACAATTTTATTTTATTTTTTTTTTTTTTTATTTTTTTAGGCAAAATATATTTCTAATTACATTTTGTTAGCATATACCTCACTATATTCCACTTGGGACCATCTTTTCAGATAAGTACCAAAATGTAATTTTTTTTTTTTTTTGGCTTCTGCTTATTTTATTTTATTTATTTTTTTATTTTTTTTTTTTTCTTTCCTTTTCAGAAAGCTGAATGGGAGTCAACAGCTAGTCTGAATCTGTTGAACGCAGCCCAGAGTACGCGTTATTGTAAAGTGGCCTGATTGGAGGCTGCTTGCTATGTGCCTGGGCAGTTGTTCATAATCTAAAATGGGCTTAACTTAGTTCTGGAGATTTATGTCCTCTTTGGTACCTACATTATACAGTTATTCTCACCTTTAAATTGGCTGGCACTTATTATAGTAAGTAAATATTCAGGTAGATATAAAAGTGTTTGCATGTATGAATTGAATTATTTCTGTTAGTTTATCGAACTTTTATATTTTCCCAAATATCTATTATTATACTAAAGCTGAGCGATTCAACTTTTGGTTCCCTTAGGCATTTTTCCTATTTAATTTAATGGACACAAAAATTATACTAATTATTCCTTAATTTAAGATTTGAAAAAATTCCGTTTTAATTGTTTCTAATTAGTCGTAATTTGCAATTAAGTCAAAAAACTGACCAATCTCTTACTTTACTTTCTGCCTTCACTTTTCCCCCCTCTATGTATCTCTTGATTACCTCCTCACTATATAATCTTAGTCTCTCTGGGAGAGGGAAGAGAGACACACACACACATGGGAGAATTTGAAATGTATTTCTATGTTAGATTTCACAAGCAGCAACCAGTAGCTGAAATTAGGTTAAACATTCCTTTTCTTAGAAAGCTTAACATACAAAATGATGTCCGGCCGTATTTTATTATTTATTTATTATATGTTGTATTTCTTGTCGGAGGGTATATCGGCGGCGAAACGTTGTACAAATAAAAATAAGTTGAGGACAATAGTCCGAATAACGCAGATAATACTTGCTATCATCTGTTCTGATAAATTTGTAAAAATTTCTTTATCTCCGTTTTCTTAATGAGTTATTAGCCTTGGATTATCTTATTATTTGGTTTTATTTTTTTAATCATTTTTCTCATTAATTCTGTAATATATCATTAATTCATACCCATCTTATATTTTATTTAGCTTTTCTTATGGAAAATGCAGATGGTAAAAAGTTTGTTTAAACCTTTTTCAGTCAAAAATAGGGTGGATTTTTAAAACTTTTCCTCTGTGGTCTCCAATAATCTTTACAAAAGTGTAGAGTGCACTCGGTTGTTTGTACAAATATTCTTATTCACATACGTGTACCTTGACCTCTCTCTATACTCCTTCTCTATATCGTCTCCTTCTCTATATTCTCCTTCTCTATATCTCTCTTCCAATCTCTATCTCTATATCTCCTTCTCTATACTCTTCTCTATATCATCTCCTTCTTCTATCTCATATTCCTTCTCTTTCTCTCTCAATTCTCCTTCTCTTATCTCTCTTCCTACATCCCTCTCTATTCTCTCTCTTGTCTCTTCTCCTATGTTCCCATTCTCTTCTCTATGTCTCCTCTCTACTCTCCACATTCCTCCTGTCTCTCTCTCACACTCTTGCCCTCTCCCTCCTCTCTCTCTCTCTCACACTTTCACTCTTCTCCCCTCTTCTCTATCTCTCTCTCCAACATCTCCTTCTCTACTCTCCTCCCATCTCCTTCTCATTCTCTCTCTCCACATCTCCTTCTCTCTCTCTCTCTCTCCAATCTCTCCTTCTCTCTCTCTCTCCACACTTTCTATCTTTCCTCTCTCTCACATCTCCTCTTCTCCATCATCTCCTTCTTCTCCATCTCCCTTCTCTTTCCCTCTCTCTTCTCTCTCTCCACATCTCCTTCTCTCTCTCTCTCAATCTCTCTCTCTCATCTCTTCTCCACATATCTCTTCTCTCTCTCTTCCACATCTCCTTCTCTCATCTCTCATTCCTTTTTTCACATCTCCTCTCTCTCCATCTCTCTCTCTCTCACCTCCTATCTCTCCTCTCTCTCCACATCTCCTTCTCTTCCACTCTCTCTCTCTCTCCACACCTCATCTCTCTCTTCTTCACATCCTTTCTATCTCTCTCTTCTCTCCATCCCTATTTCTCCTTCTCTCCACATCTTCCATCTCTTCTCTCTCTCTCCACATTTTCTTCTCTCTCTCTTCCACATTCTCTGCTTACATCTCTACATCCTCCCATCTTCTCCTTCTCTCCCACATCTCCTTCTCTCTCTCATCTCTCACAATCCTCTCTATCCTCTCTCCACAATCCCGTCATCTCTTCTCTCTCTCTCCACATCTCCTTCTCACTCTCTCCTTCTTCCACATACTCCTTCTCTTCTCCTCTCACTCTCCTTCCCATCTCCTCTCCACCTCTCCTTCCTCTCATCTCTCTCTAGACTCTCTCTTCTCTCTCTACATCTCCATCTATCTCTCTTCGTCTCTCTCTCCACATTCTCTTCTCTATCTCTACTCTCCTATCTCTCATCTCCTTCATCTTCCTTCTCTCTAATCTCTTCACATATCTCTTCTCTCTTCTCCACATTTCCTCTATCTCTATCTGCCATCTTCTCCATTCTCTCTATCTCCTCTCTCCTCTCTCACTCCATCCTTCTCATCATCTCCTCTCTCTCTCTCTCCACATCTTCTCTCTTCTCTCTCTCTCCACATCCTCTCTCTCTCTCTCTCTCTCCACATCTCCTTCTCTCTCTCTCTCATCTCTCCGTCTCCTCTCTTCTCCATCTTCTCTCTCTCTCTCTCCACACTCTCTCTATCTCTCTCTCTCTCTCTCCACACTTCTTCTCTCTCTATCTTCTCTCTCCACATCGTCCTTCTCATCATCTCTATCTCCACCCTACCTCTCCACCTTTCATTCTCTCTCTCCCGACGAATCTTCCTCTCTCTAATCCTCCTCATACTCCTCTCTACTATCTCCCATATCTCCTCTCCTCTCTCTCTCCACATCTCCTTCTCTCATCATCTCTCTCTCATCTAATCTCCTTTCTCACTATCTCCTTCATTCTCTCTTCTCTCTCTCTCTCCACATTCTCCATTCTCTCTCTCTCCTCCCACATCTCCTTCTCTATCTCTCTCTCACTCATCACTCCCTTCTATTCTCTCCTCTCTCCATCTCTCCTACTCTCTCTCTTCTCCTACTCTCTTTCTCTATCTCTCTCCACATCTCCTTCTCTCTCTCTCTCATCATCTCTCTTCCCTCTCTCTCCATCTCTCCTCTCTCTCTCTCCTCCACATCCCTTCTCTCTCATTACTCTCCTTCTCTCTCTCTCCACATTCCTTCTCTTCTCTCTCTCTCTCTCTCCCCACATCTCCTTCATCTCTCTCTCTCTTCTCCCACATTCTCTCTACTCTCTTCCTCTCCCATCCATCTCCATCTCTCTCTCTCTCTCTCACATCTCCTTCTCTATCTCTCTCTCTCTCCATCTCACCTCTCCTCTTGCTCTCTCTTCCCGCCTCTCTCCTACATCCTCTACAGTCTATCTCTCTCTCTTCCTCTCCACATCTCCTTCTCTCTATCTCCTCTCTCTCTCTCCATCTCTTCTCTTCTCCTCTCTCTCTCTTCCATCTCCTCTCTCTATCTCCTCTCTCTCTCTCCACATCCCTCATCTCTCTCCTCTTCTCCTCCTCTCCTTCCATCACCTCTCCACTTCCTTCTCATCTCTCTCTCTCTCTACAACCCTTCTAATCTCTCTCTACTCTCTTCTCATCTCTCTCTTCTCTCCACATCTCCTTCTCTCTCTCTCTCTCTCTTCTCCACATTTCTTCTCCTCTTTCTTCTCCTCTCTCTCTCTCGCACATTCCTCCTTCTCATTTTCTCCATCTCCTTCTCTTCTCTCTCTCTCTCTCTTCCACACTCTTCTTATCTTCTCTCTCTCTATCTCTCTCTCTCTCTCTCCACATCTCCTTCTCCTATCTCTCTCTCTCTCTCTCTCCACATCTCCTTCTCCTCATCTCTCTTCTCTCTCTACACATCTCCTTCTCTTCTCTCTCCTCTTCCCATTCTCCATTCTCCTATTTCTTTCATCTCCTTCTATTCTCTTCTTCTCCCATCTCTCTCAATTCTCCTTAGCACTTCACATTCCTTCTAATCTCTCTCTCTCTCCACATCTCTCCATCTCTCTCTTCTCTACTCTCTCTCTATCTTCTTCTCCACATCTCCTTTCATCTCTCTCTCTCTCTCTCTCCAATTCCTCTACTTCTTCACTCTCCTTCTTATCTCTCTCTCTCCTCTCTCCACATCCTTCCTTCTCTCTCTCTCTCTCTCTCTCACATCTTCATCCTTCTCTCACTTCCTCTCTCTCTCTCTCTCTTCTCGCACATCCTGCTCTACTCTCTCTCTCTCTCCAACACCTTTCTTCTCTCTCTCTCTCTCTCTCCACATCTTGCTTCCACTTCTCTCTCTCTTCTCCACATCTCCTTCTCTATCTCTCTCTCTCTCTCTCCACATCTTCTCTATCTCTCTTTCTCTCTACAATCTCTTCCCCCTTCCACTCCTCTCCACATTCCTTCTCTTCTACTCTTCTCTCCCACATCTCTCTCTACTCTCTCTCTCTCCATCATTCCTTCTCATCTCTCTCCCCCAGCCTCTCATCCTCCTCCTCTCCTCTCATCTCTCTCTTCTCCACATCTCCTCTCTCTCTCTCTCTTCACTCTCCTTCCTCTCTCTACATCTCCTTCCTTCTCTCTCAGCTCTCTCCTCCCACATCCTCTCTCTCTCTACCTCTCTCTTCTCCCACATTCTCTCCCTTCACCCTCCTCTCCACATCTCCTCTCTTCCACTCTTCTCTCTCCTCTCTCCACACCCTTTCTCTTCTCCCCACATCTCCTCTCCCCTCCAATCTCCTTCTCTACTCTCTCCACCTCTCTCTCCCTCCACATCCCTCACTCTCCTTCTCTATCTCTCTCTCTCCTCTCTTCTCCACATCTCCTTCTCTCCCTCCACGATCCCTCTTCCATCCTCTCTATTCTCCTTCTCTCTCTTCTCTCATCTCTCTCCCACATCTCCTTTCTATCTTCTCTCTCTACTCTCCCTTCTCTTATCTCTCTCTCTCTCTCTCCAATCTCCTTCTCTACTCCTTCTCTCGCACATCCTACTACTTTCTATCTCTCTCTCTCCACATTCCTTCTCTTCTCTCTTCTCTCTCTGCCACATTCCTTTCCTCTCTCTCTCTCTCTCCACAATCTCCTTCTTCTCCCTCTCTCTCTCTCCCATCTCTCTTCTACTCTCCTTCTCTCTCTCTCTCCACATTTTCTCCTTCTCTCTCTCTCTCTTCTCCTCCACATGTCTCCTTCTCTCTATCTCTCTCTCTCTCCACATCCTCCTTCTCTCTCTCTCTCCTCTCTCTCCACATCTCCTTCTCTCTCTCTCTCTCTCTCTCCACATCTCCCTCCTCTCTCTGTCTCTCTTCTCCACATCTCCTTTCTCTCTCTCTCTCTCTTCTCTCCACATCTCCTTCTCTCTCTCTCTCTCTCTCTCACATCTCCTTCTCTTCTCTCTACTCCTCTCTCTCTCCACATCTCCTTCTCTTCTCTCTCTTCTCTCTCTTCTCCCATCATCTCCTCTCCTTCTCTCTTCTTCTCTCTCCCTCTCCTTCTCTCCTCTTCTCTTCTCTCTCTCACATCTCCTTCTCTCTCTCTCTCTTCTCTCTACTCCTCTCCTCTCTCTCTCTCTCTTCTTTCCTCTCTCACTTCTCTCTCTCATCTCTCTCTCTCTCTACTCTCCTTCTTCTCTCTCTCTCTCTCTCTCCACTCTCTCCGTTTCCTCTTCTCCATCTCCTTCTTCTCTCTTCTCCACATCTCCTTCTCCTTCTCTCTCTCTCTCTCTCCACACTCTCCTTTCTGTCTCTCTCTCTCTCTCTCTCCACATCTCCTTCTCCTCTCATCTCTCTCTCTCTCCACATCTCCTTCTCTCTCTCTCTCTCCCTTCTCTACCTCTCATGCTATCCCTCTCTCTCTCCACTCTCCTCCACACTCTCTCTCTTCTCTCCACATCTTCACCTCTCTCTCCATCTCCCTTGCCCTCTCTTCTCTTCTCTCTCTCTCCAACTCCTCTATTTCTTCTCCCTCCCTTTCTATCTCTCTCTCTCTCTCTCTCCACATCTCTCATTCTCTCTCTCTCTCTCTCTCTCCACATCTCCTTCTTCTCTCTCTCTCTCTCTCTCCACAGTCTCCTTCTCTATCTCTTCTTCACTCGTCTCTTCTCCCTCTCCTTCTCTACACATCTCTCCTTCTCTCTCTACATCTCCTCCGACTATCTCTCTCTCTCTCTCTCTCTCTCCCACATCCCTCTATCTTCTCTCTCTCTCTCCTCTCCTCTCACTCTCCTCTCTCTCTCCTACATCTCCTTCCTATCTTCCTCCCTCCATCTTCCATCTCTCCCCTCTCTCTCTCTCCACATCCTCTATCTCTCTCTCTCTCATCTCCACAATCTCCTCTCTTCTTACCTCTCTTTTCACTCTCTCTCTAATCTCTTCTCTTCCCATCTCTCTCTCTATCTCTCTCTCTCTCACATTCTCTATCTCCTCTCTTCATCTCTCTCTGCATACTCTCTACTCCTCCACATCTACTCACTTACTCACTCTCTCTCCACATCTCCTTCATCATCTCTTCGTCGTCTCCACATCTCCTTCTCTTCTTCTCTCTCTCACTCTCTCCTTCATCTCTCTCTTCTCTCACAATCTCCTTCCTCTTCTTCTCTCTCTCCACATCTCCTTCTCATTCTCTCTCATCTTCCAACAATCCTCTCACTCTCTCTCTCTCTCTTCTCCACATCTCCTTCTCGATTCTCTCTTCTCTCCCTCGTCCCTCTCGCTCATCTATCTCTTACTCTCGTCCATCTCACTCTCCTATACTCTCCTCTCTCTAATCTACATTCTTCTCTTCTATCTCTCTCAGCGTTCTACACATCCTCCTTCTCTCTCTTCTTCCTTCTCTCAATCTCCTTCTCTCTCCTTCCTACAATTCGCTCTCTCTGCTCTCTCTTCCTTCTCCATCTTCCTATCTCTCTCTCTTCCATCTCTTATCTATACTCTCACATCTCTCTCCTTCTCTTCTCTATCTTCTGCTTCACAATCTCTCCACATCTCTCTCTCCACCTCAACTCTCTCTCTCTCTCTCACATATCTCTCTTCTTCTCTCTCCTCGCACAATATCCTCTCTTCTCGTCTCTCTCTCCACATCTCCTTCTTCATGTCTTCTCTCTTCTAACTCCTTCTCTTAATTTCCAATCTCCTTTCTCTCTCCCTCTCTCCACATCTCCTTCTCTCTCTCTCTCCACATCTCCACCATCTCCTTCTCTCTCCTCTCCACATCTCCAACTCTCCTTCTCTCTCCCTCTCAATCTCCTTCTCTCTCTCTCTCCACATCCTCCACATCTCCTTCTCTCTCTCTTCCACACTCGCGTGGCCCTTCTCTCTCTCCTCTCCAGCATCTCCACATCTCCTTCTCTCTCTCTCTCCACATTCTCCTTCCACCCTTCTCTACTCTCTCACATCCCATTCTCTCTCTCTCTCTCTCTCTCCACATCTCCTTCTCTCTCTCTCTCCTCTCACGATCTCCTTCTCTTCCTTCTTCTCCACATCTCCTCCTCCTCTCTCTCTCTCTCCCACATCTCCTTCTCTCTCTTTGACTAATCATGTAAACTGTGTGCCAATTGTATTTCCCCCAGACATAGATAGATATATAGTTGAATTATTATTATTAGTCCATAGCTCAGCTAGTAGTAGTCGAGTAGTTAACTGCTTACTTAGTAAAATAGCAACATGAAAGCATTTCCACGTTGTTGGTTTATCTATCCACTCAAATCAGTAGTATAATGGGCAGATCGACCGCGAACCCAAAGATGGGCTCTTGGTTAACTCTTCTGCTTATTAATACTGCAACTCGTCAGGCTACCATCTTCTCAGGGCGATCCTGTGGCGTTGCTTTCTCGGTTGTTGATTCTACTATCTTTCTTTTTCGGGGGGATCTCTTATTTTACATTAACAATTAACAAGACTTGTTTTTAGTTTAAAGTCTTTTATTTACTTTAACCATCCCACATATACAACGCCCAGCGGTTGAGAAATGACATCTTAGAGCCAACAACCAATGTCCTCTCTCACAAAAATCTAGTTGCAACTAACTAAACTAAAACTAATCTCACGCCTCTGATAGTGGGCGGCAACTGATATTAATGCGTTTCTGGATAGTCGTGAAGTCTGTGTCATTCCTGCCGAATAACCATCAAGCGTTAATTTTCGGCTGAACCCCCGTTATTTGATTCGAACAAAACTTCTGATTTCAAAAATACTAACTACAGTAGTGTCATAATCATAACTATCCTATTGAACCTCTCAGTGAAATATGCTAACATATTGTTAAAGACCGGTTGCACTATTCATCGTTATTGGAATAGTACCCATGTTAATACCAATTCTGCTCTATGATCAGAGCAGCGAATGAAATCGTACTTTGTTTGCTCAAAATGAGGTAAACAGAATAAGATACCTAGCTGAAGAGAAAGGTGTTTATGGATGAATTGTTATGAACCAACAGACAATAATGGGGAAAGCCCTGCCTACAATCCAGGGAGACAATAATGTGGACAGCCCTGCGCCATACAGAATCGACCGAAAGGGTGAGACAATCTATGTATCACCCCTACATATATTAATAAGTCACTAGCAAATATATGCACCCTCGGGTGCAAGTATCTATAAGTTATGCTGAATAAAATATTGTATTAAAACTCTCAGAAAGGCTAATGAGTTCTTAATAAGGATACACAGATAAAAAATATGACAGATGGGAGGTATTAATAAATATTTGAAATTGAGGGGTTATAATAAAAGATTTGAAACAGGAGGATTCTTTCTATGAAAAAGAAGAAAAAAAAAAACTGTGATACATTGAAAAATTTCTTTGATTCATGTGTAAGAAACTCAGCTCAGTTTTCTACAACAGCTGTTCGGTCGGTCAGTAACAAAACATTTTAGAATCACGTATTTTTAAAAAGAAGTAAATAAAACTCTCACAAAAGTGAATTGTAAATACTACATGATCTTATCAATGCTTTAATTTCCCGCGGATATACCACTGTGTGATAATTTAATTATTACAAAGTTTGATATGTTTACTTCAGAACTATTGCCGAAATGTATTTGATGCCCTTAGATTAGTACAAAAAAATTGACCGAGAAACGTAAAAATTTGAAAGCAGAATTTCTTTATTTGGACCATATGGCCTTTAGGCACCCCTTTTGCGATTTCGATTCATAATGACATTTTTTTCCATATTCACCGTCAACATCCGGTTGTTTGTTAGGGGTTAGTTTTATAATTTAAAAAAATTTTTTAAAAATAACAATCGTCTGTAAACAAACAACCGGATTTTGGCGGTGTAAATGTAAAAAAATGTCCCTATAAATCGAGGTCGAAACAGGGGTGCCTAAAGGTCATATGGTCCCTCCCTACGATCATAAAACATTTGGAAGTTTTTTGTTAAATAAAATAAGCTATTCAATATAAAATTAAGATATCTTTTTCAAAGTTGCCGGAAAGAGTTATTAATAAGACAAGTACAAGCTAGTGTATATTTGTCCAAGCTATTATTATCGGTGTAAAGGAAAAAATCTCCTTATGAAACGAGATCGCAAAAGGGGTGCCTAAAGGTCATATGGTCCGTTTGACAGTCATGGTGCCAGGCCGAGGTCGCGTATGCAAATTAAGCAATGGATTTCTCTGTGGGGTGTGACCTGCTAGCACTGTTACTGTATGTGACAACGACGATGGCCTACTTACTACTTCGAGTGAGTTACCCGTTTGTGCTACCAAGAGGAAACCTGATTACCAGTGTTCATTTCTCGGACTTAATACCATGTTAAGATATTTTTCTTTAATAAAGTGTCAGCACAAACGGACCATATGACTTTTAGGCACCCCGTTTGCGATCTTATTTCATAAGGACATTTTTTCCTTTACACCGTCAACACCCGGTTGTTTGTTAACAGATGATTTTTAGTTTTTTTTTTAATTATAAAACTAACCCCTAACCCTAACCCCTAACAAACAACCGGATTTTGACGGTGTAAATGGAAAAAATGTCATTATGAATCGAAATTGCAAAAGGGGTGCCTAAAGGTCATATGGTCCAAATAAAGAAATTACGCTTTCCAATTTTTACGTTTCTCGGTCAATTTTTTTTTTGTACTATTCTAAGGGCATCAAATACATTTGGTAATAGCTCTGAAGTAAACATATCAAACGTTGTAATAATTAAATTATCATACAACAATAACCCCTAACAAACAACCGGATGTTGACGGTGTAAATGAAAAGAATGTCCTAATGAAACGAGATCGCAAAAGGGGTGCCTAAAGGTCCACACAAACTGCCCTTGTAAGGATTAAAGTTCCAAATGCAAAACAAAGCCTTTACAAAACGTTTCCATCACGTCGGGGTCACCAGTTGTAAGATTCAAAGTGATAATACTTGAAGATAAAACTCCGACAAAGGTTGATAGACAAAACATTTTATATACAGCACAGAATAAACAGGGTACATAATACATAGAGGTGTACATGAACATGCATACATAATTAATACAAAGTTACATGTAAAAAAGGATAGGCATAAAAGCAACAGACATGAGACTAGGAATAGTCCATGCTGTACAAATCACTTACAGTGATGTGGGGGGGGGCAAGCCCCAACAAGAGGGGGGTAGACCAGAGTCTAACCTATAGTGTCTCGTAAGTCGAGCAACAGGAAAAGAGAGAGAGAGACGTTCAAATCAGCCGCTTAAATATCAAAGGCCCCTAGCGGGAACCAGCGAAACTAAACGGGCAGACAACTCCCCAGGCGAATATGAAAATAACGCCTACACCCTTAATAATTTTCTCCAGTGTACGGCCAAGTGTTTTTCATGCTAGCAAAATAGACCACTGCTCAGTTCATACGTCCAGACGTAGTTAAAAATTATGACCTGCCGGTAAGTCAGATGACATCCTGCCAACCATGTATTTTATTTTATAGACTTCTGATTACAGATATCACCTCTCTATCTCCGTGTATTTTCCTTGTCGGAAAATTTTAGGTAATTTATGAGGAAGACCGTCCCGGTCTCCTGCCTCAAAACTTGCTAACGGTGAGTGGTGAAAAACCAACCCCAGCTACGATTGAAGTCCGTAGCCGAAGCAATAGATAGATATGAAGACGACTAGATAGATAGATAGTTTTTTTTTTAATTAAAATATAAAATAATATCTAAATACTCAGATTTTCTTTTATTCATGTTTGTTTAATGTCTTGTTTTTAGTTTAAATAAGCAAGAATTTTTTTTTACTTGAATTGATTGTTGGAAATAAATATATTAAAATAAAATGAAAATACCGAAAAAAATAAACGTTTTGGATTTTTTTATATGTAAGTAAATGTCGAAAAAAAAAACCCAAAACGCCCCAAGTTGGTTGTTTACTTTCAAGTGACACTGCTTCGGCTACAGACTTCAATCGTAGCTGGGTTGGTTTTTCAGCAATCACCGGTTGCAAGTTTTGAGGCAGGAGACCGGAACGGTCTTCCTCATAAATTACCAAATTTTAAAACCATTTGGTATCCAGTATCCCATTTTCGATCTACAGGAAGAATATCTTTTTGTACTAGCAGCGGCTACCCGGCGTCGCCAGGGTAGAGAGGGATTTTTAACGTTAGTCCCGCAGATCCATTATTACTGAATCGTGAGTTGAATCCTCGTGGGATGCCCCATTTAAATCCCTATGTAAAAAAAAAAAATTAAAAAAATAGACATTGCATTGATCAAGCTACTCTGAAAAGAAATGTTAATATCTAAAATATTAAATGAAAAAAATATATATATAAAATATATCAAATCTCTTATTTTTGCTCAAAAACCAAGCCCTGGTGATATCTAATGTGTATATATATTTACTTTGTCGTTAATTGTTTTATTTTCGAAGTTTCCTCCGGACATACACATACACACAACTGCCCTTTATATATGTATAGATAGATGAATCTCACCGCTCCTGCTTTGTCTCAAACAAGGTCATTCACGGCGAACAAATTCATGATAAAAATGATGAAAAACGTAAAAGAATTAGGAAAAGTGTGTAGATAAACTGTTGAGTGCTATAAATTTTGCGTGCAAAAATCACTTAATACCGCTCCATAGGGACACAACTTCAAAGAGTAAAAATCCATAAGAATAGAAACAAACTCTTGCCATATATATACCCAAGTGGGTATATATCAGTGTTGCAAATATGTTTTTCTTTAATAAAGTGTCAGCACAAACTACCATTAATAATTTTCTCCAGTGTACGGCTAGCAAAATAGACCACTGCTCAGTTCATACGACCAGACGTAGTTAAAAAATATGACCTACCGGTAAGTCAGAGAACATCCTGCCAACCATGTTCTATAAAGGAACTAGACACAAAACGACAGTACCCCAAGGTTTGAAGTATGGAGTTAACCACGAGTGTGGCAGACAGATTGAGAGTTAAAGAAATAACCAAACAACTAGAAATAGGAATAAAAGACGTGTATTACATATAACAATAAGGATTGCAAACTTTAGTTCGTCTGCACAAATATTTATAATATGTCACTTATCTGAATCCTGAGATAGGGTATTATCGGAGCCCTTGCTACGGCCTTCTGATAGTTCGGATATGATAGACGTTCTGTTTGATGTCCGACTCCGATTCTGGTGTTGAGGAAGAGGCGTAGAGACCCTGTTTTAGGTATGTTCCCTTTGAAAGCTGGATCAGAAGGGGGCGAGTTTGCTTATTCGGCTTTGCCGCCAAAGTATGCTGGCTCGTGATTGGTTGGTTCGAAACAGAGGCTCGTAGACAAGGACGATAACCCCCATACCCCAGAATTCTCAATAGTTCCTGTTTTCAGAGACTTCAGATTACAATCATCACCTCTCTATTTCCATGTATATTCCATGTTGGAAAATTTTAAAACCATTTGGTACCCAGTATCCCATTTTCGATCTACAGGAAGAATATCTTTATTTTGTATGAATCTCACCGCTCCTGCTTTGTCTCAAACAAGATCATTCACGGAGAACAAATTCATGATAGAAAATAATTAAAAAAATGTACAAAAATTAGGAAACATGTTGTGGCACTATGCATGCTGCACGAATGCAAATTGGGTGCACGCAAGTGTGTGTGTATATATATATATATATATATATATATATATATATATATCTTATTATAATGGAGATTGTGTGTTTTTCTGTCTGTAACCGAAACTATATTACTACTCAAGTCACAATTCCCTTAGTTATTTACGTCACATTCTCCATGATTCTATTTCTATTTAAACCTCAATTAATAATAAAACTGTTTGACATTATTAATACTGTTGGCCTTACCTAAATACTAATAACATGCAATTGTATTTATATATACAACAAAATACCAGTTTTCAGTGTAACGTAAAGCTAATTTGCATATTGATATTAAAAAAACTGATTTTAATAAAAATGTGCTTGGTATTATTGATTTCTAATTGTTTGGTTTTATCTTAATGAATATGAGTAAAAATCTCTTCAATAAATCCTTAAAAAAATTCATTAACAAGAAGAAATAATTGTAATTTTATTCTTTACTTCCTATTTTAACTAAATAGTTAAATTAGGAAAATTTAGCATTGAAATATGAAAGTGATGAAAGAGTAAGTTTCAGTTGTTCTATTTTCCGATTATACCCCCTCCGTTTCAAATCTTTTTATCTGAATTCTTAATTAGTTTCATTAGCCTTTCTGATTTAATCTAATATTTTATTACATTTAAACTTAAATACTTGCACCCGTAGGGTGCATATATTTGCTAGTATATATAAAGGTGTATGAGTTAGTTTTACAAATAAGCAATATGAGATTAAGGCCCTATATAGTTACATGTATGTGTATACATGTATATCTGTGTGTGTATATATGTGTGCGTAGTTTGGAGATGGTGGATCATATGTGTGCGTGTATATATATAAGTTTTGTTGAACTGTACAGACAATTCTTGTCGGACAAGTTTTTGGTTGGTCCTTTCTAATTTTCGGGCCATCTTTTTGGTGTCGGGGTGTAACTGGTGTAACAGTCCACCAAAGGTTTCAAAACGCGCGCTTTCGGCAATACAGTTTGCCATCATCAGGTAGGAAACGATGGTATGGTTTCGTGTCTCCTTTTTAACGAGAACGAGTAATAACAAGGAATTAGAAGTGGGAGGTAATAACAATTGGTAGTGGGAGGTTGTAGGAATGCGAGCGTGTATATATATATATATGAAGTAGTCAAACAATGTGTTTGAAATGGCAAAGGCCGACAATTTGTGGGAGATTATGTGCTTAATTAAAGTCATACCTATTTTGTTAATTAACTAAATGAATATATAAAGTCCGTTTGGTGTAGGGGTTATGGTACCCGCCTGTCAGCTTGACAGTCCGGTTTCAAATCACGCACAGGGCGGTCTTCCTATCTATAGCTCTGCTGATGAGGCCTAATAGGCCGAAATGTACATACAGAGATTGATTTTTCTCGATTTGTTTAGCCATACATTTAAATAGGCATTCCCGCCTAATTAATTAATTATTAATTAATTTTCAAAATTAGGTACGACTCCAATTAAGCACATATTCTCCCAATATATATATATATATATATATATATATGTATGAATAAGTGTATGTGTGTATAAGTGTCAATGGTTTAACAGTGTGTAGAAATACTATTGAGTGTTTTTAGAGACCTCAAGGCATATAGTTTTTTCGCGATCACATTTTATTCAGACCTTAAATCCTAGGATTTCTCAACCGCACGGGATCCAAGCCGATCCCTTCTTTACATTATGGGGTCTAACGGCTGACTGACTCTAAACTAAAATCCTTTCCTACAGTTGCCTTGTAGCAGCAGGAAGTTGGGGCCAGATTGATGTCACTGAATGACAATCAACTTGACGGTCTCAACACCTGAATTTAAATCTATTTCTACACTAACCGTCTAAAAAGCGACGGTACGCCCATCAATATATAACGATATGACCTGTCGGTAAGTCAGATGACATCCTCTGCAACCATCAGAGACTTCAGAATACAGTCATCACCTCTATATCTCCATGTATCCTAATTGTCGGAAAATTTTAAAACCAAGTATAACATGAGAGGGAGTTATATTAACGTTGGAATGCTCAAAGTAACTGTTATATACTGTATCAATTGACAGCGCTGGTGTGTAGTACACTGGATTAAAAACCAACACAGGTATACAAAAGAAAGCTGGACTTTATTTTCTTTCCTCGGTTGGCGTGGATAAAAAGGAGGTGCGAGTCGTGATAGCGCCTGCTTGAATGAGTGGTGAAATGAACCGTAGTTGTAACAAATCTCTTCTTCTGAGAGTCGACGGGAGCGACCGAACTCAGCGGCTACCAAATCTCAACTGCTGAACTCTCGGTCTAACCGTCACTTTTTCAATTTTTTACCCAGCATGCTCTGGTCTATTCAAATTACACCGGAACTGTAGGGCGTGACTTGGAATCCTAGATTTGTCACACTGTCAATAGGAAGTCTTTTGTTAACCTTCTTTTGTCATTTTTCCGGAAAGTTTGTTTGGCCCGGTCAAGCAGCAAGCCTTAGATGTTTATCACTTTTCTTCTTTCTTCTATCCAGACTTCTGTCTGGAACATCCTTTGTTTCTCAATTCCTTTGTCTTTTTGAAATTTTTTTCGCGCCAAAAGAATTGAAACAATAGTTAATCTGCAACATAACCTCCCAACGTGGATACATGTAAATACAAGTAATATTCCGACAAGGGTGTGAAAAGATAATAATATTTATTCCGTAAGTGACGGAGATACACATGCATGACAAAGATATACAAAAGAGATACATAAACGTTCTATAAAAGAGAATAAGCGTTTAATTGGAGTCGTACCTAATTTTGAAAATTAATTAATTAATAATGAATTAGGCGGGAATACCTATTAAATGTATGGCTAAACAAATCGAGAAAAATCAATCTCTGTATGTACATTTCGGCCTATTAGGCCTCATCAGCAAAGCTTAACCTACTCTAAACAAATCATAAAATCTAAGAAGTTCGTTTGGTGTTGGGGTTATGGGATCGGCCTGTCAGCTTGACAGTCTGGTTTCAAATCACGCACAGGCGCGTCTTCCTATCTATAGCTCTGCTGATGAGGCCTAATAGGCCGAAATGTACATACAGAGATTGATTTTTCTCGATTTGTTAGCCATACATTTAATAGGGTATTCCCGCCTAATTCATTATTAATTAATTATAATTTTCAAAATTAGGTACGACTCCAATTAAACGCTTTATTCTCCAAAAAAATTCGGCAAAAAGCCATCTCTAAACAAACCTTGTTCTATAAAAGGTATTAGGCGTACGACTTGCGTCGTAGGAAATGTCACATACTGGTAGACCATGTTTACTCTTTGCCGGTCTGAGTAGAAAAGAGGTAGGAAATCATAATCCCCGCTTGTGACCAAATACCAACGCCACCTATCGGCGAACGAACTGCAGCAAGGGAAGATAACTCATTTTAGACTTATGTCCACCCGAACTTACCGTTTTACTGACCCAACGCCAGTATCACATTTTCGATCTACAGGAAGAATATCTTTATTTTGAATGAATCTCACCGCTCCTGCTTTGTCTTGAATAAGGCCACTAAAACTTACGATAAAAAATAACGAAGAATGTGCAAAACGTATTAAAAATTTAAGAAAATATGAAAAGTATATAGAAAACTATAAATTTCGCGTACAAAAGTCACTTAATATTATAAAGAAATGAAGAAGACACTAACGGCAGTACTCCGAGGTTTGAAGTATGGAGTTAACTGCGAGTGTGGCAGACAGGTTAAAAGCCAAAGAAATAAAACGAACAACTAGAATTATGAATAAAAGACTGTATTACAGAGAAATAACACAAAATAAAAGTTTTCAATTATTCGTTGCGGCACAAATAAATACATGTTCAACCTAACTGTGTATCCTGAATATGGATAATAAACGGAATGCCCCTTTGCTCGGCCTTCTTTATAGTTTCGGGACTAAATAATGAG
>CM042180.1:17490338-17517838 GCA_023376005.1 Doryteuthis pealeii
TCACTCCTCCAGTTCTTGGTCTGGGAATGGTTTATGGGGATGTGGAGCACAACGGCTGTAGTCCTCCTATTTAAGCTTTATGGTATCAAATTAAACAGACTTGTTTCTTTCTTAGTTTAAAGTTCTTATTAATTCAACCCCATCCCCCAGATTCAACCGCGCGGTTGAGAAGTGACATCTTAAGAGCCAACAACAATGTCTTCTCTCAGCAAAAATCTAGTTGCAACTAAACTAAACTAAAACTAATTCTCACGCCTCTGATGATGCATTTCTGGATAGGTGAAGTCTGGGTCATTACCTGCAAATAACCATCAAGGTAATTTTCCGCTGAACCCCCGTTATTTTGAATCAAACAAACTCTGATTCAAAATATCTAACTACAGTATGTACATAATTCATAAGCTACCTATGAATTATGTAACATATTTAAAGACCGGTTTTCCATTCTGTTTGGTTAGTCGTTAATGCAATTCTGCTCTATGATCAGAGCAGCGATGAATCTGTACTTTGTTTGCTCAAAATGAGTAAACAGAAAAGATACCTAGCTGAGAGAGAAAGGGTTAACGGATTGAATTGTTATAGGACCAACAGACAATAATGATTCTTAATAAGAATACAGATAAAAATATTTGAAACAGAGGGAGTATAATAAAATATTTGAAACAGAGGGAGTATAATAAAAAATGGAACAACTGAAACTTACTCTTCCATCACTCTCGTCTTTCATTGTTATTTTTTCTAATTTAAGTATTTAGTTATAAGAGGAAGTAAAGAATAAAATGACAGTTATTTTATCTTGTTAATGGATTTCATTTAAGATTCATTGAAGAGATTTTTGCTTATATTCATTAAAATAAAACCAAACAGTTAGAAATCAATAATACTAAGCACATATTTATTAAATTCGATTTTTTTAATATTAATATGCAAATTAGCCTTCCCGTTCACATTGTAAAGCGCTATTTTGTTGTATATATAAATATAATTGCATGTTGTCAGTATGTAGACATAGTTAACAGTATTAATAATGTAAGACAATTTTATTAATAATTGAGGTTTAGATAAAAATAAAATCATGGAGAATGTGATGTCAATAACTAAGAGAATTGTGACTTGAGTGGAATATAGTTTCGGTTACAGACAGAAAAACACACAATCTCCATTATAATAAAATTGGATCAGAGCAGATAAATATGTACTTTGCTTAAAACAAGTTAAGAAAAATGATACCTAACTGAAAGAGAAAGGGTTAAGGGATTGAATTGTCATGTAACTAACAGACGGGTAATGTGGGAAGCCCTGCCTACAATCCCTAGGAAGACAATTATGTTTGTCTCCCTACATATGTAATGAATATTTGATCAGAGCAGCGATATTCACTCAAAACAAGTAAACAAGATACCTAGCTGAGAGAGAAAGGGTTAACGGATTGAATTGTTATAGGACCAACAGACAATAATGTGGAAAGCCCTGCCTACAATCCCAAGGGAGACAATTATAATAAGTATTTGTTGAATTAAAAACAAATTCTTATGCAGGGTCGTCCACAAAGCGTTTCTCCACTGACTGCAGTCTTGCGTAGACCAACTACGTTTCTGCTCTCAGCGCTCCACTCACTTCAGTTATTTATGGGCATAGTCCCCTAACATCCGGGCATATCAGTCAAACCTCGTGCCCGTGCAACGCACAATTCTCGTGCATTCGGATTGACACGTGTAGGCCCCAATATCCGGGCATCTGAATTGCACCTCTCATCCATCCAGCGCCTAAATCGCATTTCTTTGCATTCGGGATGGCGCGGGTTCGACTCCGGCAGTCAAGACGGTGTCTTGCTCTTTTTCTAAATGAGTACGGTGGTACTCGTTATCCATTTTGTTGTCTCTCAGTGTATGAAATGATTAGAGGGAGTTAAAATATTTGTTATTTAAGCTGCTTAGTCTTTTCTTCAAAAGAACAAATTCTGAAAAATGTTTACTTAATTTTTCTTTGTTTTGTTTTATTTAAGAGTTTTTTCATAGACTTATATTGTGATTTCTTTTCTGATTTAAGAATGATCCAGCAGTCTTTCATTGACATGGAAAATATGTTTGAGTTGTTAAGTGAAGAAGAAGAGGTAAGTTGAATTCTAATTAAGTTTCTTGGTAATCTGAACATTAGCTACATAAATGAGAGTAACCTCCCCTTGTATGTTTCACTTTGAGGAAGCCGTATGTTTTGGTCGGCCATTTTTATTTCACTGTAAATCTACACTGAAAATACGAATTTGTTCAAATCAATAGAACTGCATGTTTTAACATGAAAATATGATAAGATGTATTCTTAATAACAATTAAGATCATTTCAAATAATGTGCAAGCACAATTAAGAACACATTTTATGATATTTTCATGTTAAAACATGCAGTTGTATTGATTCGAACAAATTCGTATTTTCAGTGTAGATTTAAGGTGAAATGAAAATGGCCAACCAAAACAAACGGCTTCCTCAAAGTGAAACATACAAGGGGAGGTTAATCTCATTTATGTAGCTAATATTCAGATTATCTACCGGTTTCTTTTATAATTATTTATTTGCTAGAAGTAATAAAAAAAAATTTTTTTAAATTTTAAATAAAAAAATTTGGTTCCTTACTTCCAATAGGGTTGCATTCCAACTGGTAGGTCATATCTAAAAATAGTTATATATATATATATATATATATATATATATATATAAAAGTTTGTAGAAAAAACAAGATGTTAAAAGTTTTGCTGAAAGACTAAATAAATATATCCTTAATCACGAGGCACAGAACGCTCTCGATCAGTACCGGAATTTTCCTGGACTTTTTGATACTTATATACACTTTTACTGCAAACTCTTTTGAGTTTTTTAATGATAAAAATGCTTATAATTTTTTTAAATAAAATTTATTTTATTTTTAACATAAAATACGCATTTTTTTTTTAAATTTTGAAAATTCCGGTACTGATCGAGAGCGTTCTGTGCCTCATGATTAATGATATATTTATTTCGTCTTTCCGTTTACAATGTTGCTTTGATAAAGACCTCTTCATAAGGTCGAAACAGATTTCTGTCAGCAAAACTTTTAACATCTTGTTGTTTTTTTTCTACAAACTTTCTACACATATTGTCGGATTCATATCCATTTTACCTTTCACACACACACACATATATATATTCAAACAAATTTGATTAAACAAAACGGAATCCTTATTATTTTCAATTTTTTCTTTCAAGCTTTCAAAAATTATTTGTATTAGATAGTAATACTTAATATCTCATAACTGAAAAAAATGTTTTTTTCCTACAAGTTTCATCCTCACAAAATGTAAAAAAAAAAAAAATTTTTTATGATTACATCGAAACATAAATATTATCATAGCCAAATAAAGTGTATCTAAAAAAAAAAAATATTCCAATAGAATACTTAAAATATAATTATGTTTATAAGAAATTTACAAAGGAATCAAATTTCTGCATTAAATAACCCATAAGGAGTTGATATGCCATTAAATAAATAAACCAGACCCAATTTATAAATAATTGATTCCAATCAAACATTTTAGAAATTAATCAAATTTTGGCATTAAATAACCCATAAGGAGTTGATAGGCCATTAAATAAATAAACCAGACCCAATTTATAAATAATTGATTCCAATCAAACATTTTAGAAATTAATCAAATTTCGGCATTAAATAACCCATAAGGAGTTGATAGGCCATTAAATAAATAAACCAGACCCAATTTATAAATAATTGATTCCAATCAAACATTTTAGAAATTAATCAAATTTCGGCATTAAATAACCCATAAGGAGTTGATAGGCCATTAAATAAATAAACCAGACCCAATTTATAAATAATTGATTCCAATCAAACATTTTAGAAATTAATCAAATTTCGGCATTAAATAACCCATAAGGAGTTGATAGGCCATTAAATAAATAAACCAGACCCAATTTATAAATAATTGATTCCAATCAAACATTTAGAAATTAATCAAATTTCGGCATTAAATAACCCATAAGGAGTTGATAGGCCATTAAATAAATAAACCAGACCCAATTTATAAATAATTGATTCCAATCAAACATTTTAGAAATTAATCAAATTTTGGCATTAAATAACCCATAAGGAGTTGATAGGCCATTAAATAAATAAACCAGACCCAATTTATAAATAATTGATTCCAATCAAACATTTTAGAAATTAATCAAATTTCGGCATTAAATAACCCATAAGGAGTTGATAGGCCATTAAATAAATAAACCAGACCCAATTTATAAATAATTGATTCCAATCAAACATTTTAGAAATTAATCAAATTTCGGCATTAAATAACCCATAAGGAGTTGATAGGCCATTAAATAAATAAACCAGACCCAATTTATAAATAATTGATTCCAATCAAACATTTTAGAAATTAATCAAATTTCGGCATTAAATAACCCATAAGGAGTTGATAGGCCATTAAATAAATAAACCAGACCCAATTTATAAATAATTGATTCCAATCAAACATTTTAGAAATTAATCAAATTTTGGCATTAAATAACCCATAAGGAGTTGATAGGCCATTAAATAAATAAACCAGACCCAATTTATAAATAATTGATTCCAATCAAACATTTTAGAAATTAATCAAATTTGGCATTAAATAACCCATAAGGAGTTGATAGGCCATTAAATAAAAAACCAGACCCAATTTATAAATAATTGATTCCAATCAAACATTTTTAGAATTAATCAAATTTCGGCATTAAAATAACCCATAAGGAGTTGATAGGCCATTAAATAAATAAACCAGACCCAATTTATAAATAATTGATTCCAATCAAACATTTTAGAAATTAATCAAATTTCGGCATTAAATAACCCATAAGGAGTTGATAGGCCATTAAATAAATAAACCAGACCCAATTTATAAATAATTGATTCCAATCAAACATTTTAGAAATTAATCAAATTTTTGGCATTAAATAACCCATAAGGAGTTGATAGGCCATTAAATAAATAAACCAGACCCAATTTATAAATAATTGATTCCAATCAAACATTTTAGAAATTAATCAAATTTGGCATTAAAAAACCCATAAGGAGTTGATAGGCCATTAAATAAATAAACCAGACCCAATTTATAAATAATTGATTCAATCAAACATTTTAGAAATTAATCAAATTTCGGCATTAAATAACCCAAGGAGTTGATAGGCATTAAATAAATAAACCAGACCCAATTTATAAATAATTGATTCCAATCAAACATTTTAGATTAATCAAAGCATAAGCCATTAAATAAATAAACCAGACCCAAATTAATCAAATTTGGCATTAAATAACCCATAAGGAGTTGATAGGCCATTAAATAAATAAACCAGACCCAATTTAAATAATTGATTCCAATCAACATTTTAGAAATTAATCAAATTTCGGCATTAAATAACCCATAAGGAGTTGATAGGCCATTAAATAAATAAACCAGACCCAATTTATAAATAATTGATTCCAATCAAACATTTTAGAAATTAATCAAATTTTGGCATTAAATGGACTTGATATGCCATTAAACCAAACTTGAGCTCATTTGTATTTGTGTTGCTTTTTCATTTCAGATTAAAGATATTCCCGGTGCCAAACCTCTGGAATTAAAAGAAGGAAAGATTGAATTCAAAAATGTAGAATTCCATTATAACCCAGCGTAAGTTGAATACTCCGAGAAATCTTTGGATTCCTCTCTCATCCTTAATTCTCTCCTCGATTGATATATCAATTTGGTAGGCAAAAGTTAAACAATTTTGAATTTTCTAATGAAATGATTCAAAATTTGAACTACACTACTTACATAATTCATAAGCTACCTATGAATTATGTAAACTAAGTACCCATTATACAATAGATTAATTTCTATTAGAATTGATGATTTATAAACACACAATTTATTTTTTTATTTCATTTCAATTAAAAATATATTTTTAATTTCAGAAAACCTATTTTGAAAAAAATCTCCTTCACAGTTCCACCTGGACAGACTTTTGCATTGGTAATTATTTTTGACTTGTGTGTGTTTTTATTATTCTTGTTAAAAGTGGCCATTACTCCCATGTCCACTCTGAACCAGAGTGGTAGTCCCCTTTCATTATGTTCAATAGAAACAGATTGGCATTATTGGGCTGACCTTTTGAAAACAGTCGGAAAACTAAAACGGAAAAGTTTGGTGTGAAAAAAGAAGTTCATTTTTTTGAAAACGGTCATGTTGTTTTAATTTGTTAATAATAAACGCAAAAATTAAAAGTTGTTAAATTCAATACAACTGCATGTTTTAATTTGTATCCTTAAATTCAATACAACTGCATGTTTTAATTCGTATCCTTAGTAATTTCTAAATTCATTAAATTCCTGACGCCCATGACACCTCTCTTCCCCTACCTCTTACCAATACACACACACACACACACACACACACAGGTTTATTTCCACTGTCGTTCATCGCAAAAAATTTATACATACACAACCACACACCTAAAAAATGCACAATGTTTCCTTTCGATACACACACCTACACCGTCCCATACTCACGCCATAAAAAAGAATATTTGGCGTCATATTTCAAAACCGTCCCTTTTTTCAAACCTCAAAAATTTTAAACAGACTGAATAACAATAACTACCACTCGCTTTTCTCATTATTCTGTGATAAATAATTTCTTATCACCTTCCATATACCAACAAATGCCCTAAAGATGATCTAATTAATAGATCGAAACACTGCAGCATCGGCCAATAAACTCACCACTTAACCCATTTAAACCTGTGTTTTTTTCATTTTTCCTAATATACTACATATCGTCGGATTCACTTCCTTTCTTCACATTAAATTCTATGCCCACACCAAACTTTTCCTCTTTAGTTTTCCAACCGTTTTCAAAGGTCAGCCCATTATTGCCCCCTCTCTCTCTTTCCCCTACTCCCTTTCTTTCTTTCTTATATTTTTTCTGTGTATCTCTTCCCTTTCTTTCTATATAATAAAAAGGCATAGTCCATTATTAAGCTGAGATGACAACACTCATAAGAAATAATTTGGTGGATACGCAACACCATATAATCAGGATTTATATTTTTGCATTTCATCTTGGATGATTTCATTTTTAACCAGGGGGTGTTGCAAGATGATAAATTTTGGAAGATTAAGTAACAAGAGTATTAATATATATAGATAAATCATGTAATTATTTTACCTCTGAAAAATCAGGTTGATCAAAAAAAAAAAAAGGCTGACTTTCAAAAAAAAAAAGTGTATGGGCCTTTTTTCTTTTTCTCTTTTTTTTTCTTTTCTTTTTTCTTTTTTTTTTCTTTTTTCTTTTTCTTTTTTTTTTTTTCTTTTCTTTATTTTTTTTTTCTTTTTCTTTATTTTTTTTTTTTCTTTTTCTTTATTTTTTTTGCGGGGTCACCCTGTATATACAGGGGTGACAAGACTTTCAAACCCACCCTCTAGAATCAGGAGATATTTAATTTTGTAATTCAAATCTCAGTAATGGTATCACTAGCCAAAAAAAAATAATCCCAGTAATTTTTGCACTGCCCAGAGGGTGTTTTTTTTTGGGGGGGGGGGCTAGTGATACACTAGCCAAAAAAAAAAACACCCTCTGGGCAGTGCAAAAATTAATTTTTGAAAGATATTGCCTAAGGGAGGTGGGAGTTAAAAATTCAATGTCAGAAGGATTGTATCCTAAGTAAATAAAATCATCAAATTCATTAAAGGATTAAAAAAAATTAAAACAATTTGAAATGGAAACTTAGTTCTGTACTCCTTAAATGATTATTTTGAATAATTTACACACAAATTTTACAAAAAATTGTAGGTATTTATTCAATCGTAAACTTTTTAGTTAACCTCTTAATACTGAAAAAAATGACTATTTCTTGTTTGTAAATAATCTTTTCAATAAAACTTTATACACTAGATAACTTTAAATATACTAGCAAATATATGCACCCTCTGGGTGCAAGTATTTAAGTTTATATGTAATAAAATAGTAGATTAAATCAGAAAGGCTAATGAAACTAATTAAGAATTCAGATAAAAAGATTTGAAACAGAATGGGGTATAATCGGAAAATAGAACAACTGAAACTTACTCTTTCATCACTTCTGCTAAATTTTCCTAATTTAACTATTTAGTTAAATTTTTTTCTAATTTAAGTATTTAGTTAAAAGAGGAAGTAAAGAATAAAATTACACTTATTTCTTCTTGTTAATGAATTTCTTTTAGGATTTATTGAAGAGATTTTTACTCATATTCATTAAGATAAAACCAAACAATTAGAAATCAATAATACCAAGCACATTTTTATTAAAATCAGTTTTTTAAATATCAATATGCAAATTAGCTTTACGTTTACTTTGAAAACTGGTATTTTGTTGTATATATAAATACAATTGCATGTTATTGGTATTTAGGTTAGGCCAACAGTATTAATAATGTCAAACAGTTTTATTATTAATTGAGGTTTAAATAGAAATAGAATCATGGAGAATGTGCCGTAAATAACTAAGGGATTTGCGACTTGAGTAGTAATATAGTTTCGGTTACAGACAGAAAAACACACAATCTCCATTATAATAAGATATTAGAATAAAACAAACTATAAATAACTATATAGATACCGGGCACATATTTATTAAACTTGTTAAAAAAATAAAAAAAACTATAAGGACCATCTAAGATTGCATACTCAAATTTTGAGTATATAATATAAGGTTGTTCTTTATTCTATGTATTGACGATTTTGGGTATTGTGATGTAAGCAGTGACATAGTTTCTGTTACAGATAAATAGAGACTGAATCTCCATTATTAATAGAATTCGTACTTGAAGCATTTCCATATAAGATCTGAATAAATTTTGCATTCACTCCATTTTTTTTTTCCTTCTCTCGTGTAGGTTGGTCATTCTGGAAGTGGAAAAAGCACAATTGTACGGCTTTTATTCCGTTTTTATGATGTGCAAAGTGGTTCGATCAAAATAGACAACCAGGATATATCACTGGTAAGTGAATTTCTTTCTTTTCTTTTCTTTTTTCTTTTCTTTTTTTTCTTTTTTTCTTTTCTTTTTTCTTTTCTTTTCTTTTCTTTTTTCTTTTCTTTTCTTTTCTTTTTTCTTTTCTTTTCTCTTCTCTTCTCTTCTCTTCTCTTCTCTCTTCTCTTCTCTTTTCTTTTCTTTTCTTTTCTTTTTTCTTTTCTTTTTTTTTTTTTCTTTTCTTTTCTTTTCTTTTTTCTTTTTTCTTTTTTCTTTTTTTTTCTTTTTTCTTTTTTTTTCTTTCTCTTCTTTTTCTTCTAACTCCCGAGTACCGGCTAATTGTTCCCAAACATTTTGGGTCTGTCCTCCAAAGCTACATCTAGATACATATTTATCAACCCCTCCGCATGAGCAGGATGTGACTCAAGGTCAATTTCTTAAGCAGTGTTTAACACATGGGAGGTTAGTGCCAAAAACCGAGCGGACTGGCACTTCCTTTTCAGTCACTGCAACAGAGATTACGATTCAAAAATTGGCCTTTTCAGCCACTCACACAGATACAGTTAAAATAAAAAAAATTTAAAAATGGACACTACACCATCGTCTTTAACAGACAGAAGGATACCAACAACAACAGGTTTGAATTCGGTTTTCCTTATGAATTATGTACATACTGTAGTTAGATATTTTTCCTTAACCAATGTTAAAGATCCCAATCTGCTGAAGTCTTTGTTTACTTACAGTGAACTTCTTTTTTGCTCCTCAGGTAACGCAACATTCCTTACGCCAGTCTATTGGTGTTGTTCCTCAAGATACGGTTCTTTTTAATAATGAAATAAAGTAAGTATAAATTCTTTTTTTTATTTTTTTCAAACGAACTAGCAAAAATACTATGGGTATAAGTATTTAAGATTTAATGTAATTAAATATATTAGAAAGATTAACGAAATAAAATAAGAACGCATTTAAAAAATATTACACTTATATTAATTATATTTTTAATTGGTTTCTATATAAAATCATTCATAGGATTGATTTTAATACAGAGAATAAAACAATAATATTAGATCAACACCAAGTAATTATTTATTAAACCTGGTTTTTTTAGAACCTGTATGCAAATTAACCACACCATATATTATGGATGCCTTTATTTCTTAGTGAACCTAGCAAATATATGCACCCTCCGGGTGCAAGTATTTAAGTTTTAATGTAATAAAATATTGTTTTAAATTAGAAAGGCTAATGAAACTAAATAAGAATACAGATAAAAAGATTTGAAACAGAGGGAGTATAATAAAAAATGGAACAACTGAAACTTACTCTTCCATCACTCTCGTCTTTCATTGTTATTTTTTCTAATTTAAGTATTTAGTTAAAAGAGGAAGTAAAGAATAAAATGACAGTTATTTTATCTTGTTAATGGATTTCATTTAAGATTCATTGAAGAGATTTTTGATTATATTCATTAAAATAAAACCAAACAGTTAGAAATCAATAATACTAAGCACATATTTATTAAATTCGATTTTTTAATATTAATATGCAAATTAGCCTTCCCATTCACACTGTAAACCGCTATTTTGTTGTATATATAAATATAATTGAATGTTGTTAGTATGTAAATATGGTTAACAGTATTAATAATGTAAGACAATTTTATTAATAATTGAGGTTTAGATAAAAATAAAATCATGGAGAATGTGATTTCAATAACTAAGAGAATTTTGACTTGAGTAGGAATATAGTTTCGGTTACAGACAGAAAAACACACAATCTCCATTATAATAAGATATAAGATACATTGCAGGATTTTAAAATGCATTAATAACACGGGCTATTTTGAGGCAAATCTAACTTTTATAGACATTGTTCATGAGATTTATTCTATGTATTAATGATTTTAACTGTAAATTAAATTCTCATTGATAAACTTACGCAGTTGCTGAGGGTATTGTGATGTAAGCAGTGAGATAGGATTTTAAATGCATTAATAACATGGGCTGTTTTGAGGTAAATCTAACTCAGATTTTTATAGAGGCGTTGTTAATGAGTTTTATTCTATATATTAATGATTTTGACTCTAGATTAAATACTCATTGATAAACTTACACAATTGCTGAGGATATTGTGACATAAACAGTGACACCGAATCTCCATTATAAGATGATCATAATATTTGATTGATTTTAATAAAGTAAATTATTGATTTAATTCAAACTATTTTTTTATACTGTTATAAAAGGTTACTGTTATGAAAGGTACAAGGCAATTATAAGAGTTAACAGTTTATTCTGGGTTAGTAATATATATATAATATATATTATATAATATTATATATAATATAATACTAGCAAATATATGCACCCTCCGGGTGCAAGTATTTAAGTTTAAATGTAAGGAAATATCGTATTAAATTAGAAAGTCTAATAAGAAGGCAGATAAAAAGATATGTAATAGTGGGGGTATAATAGAAAAATAGAAATGAAACTTACTCTTCCATCACTCCCGTCTTTCATTGCTGAATTTTACTTATTTAACTATTTAGTTAAATTAGGGAATAGAGAATAAAATGACAGTTATTTTTTCTTGTTAATGGATTTCATTTAAGATTCATTAAAGAGATTTTTGCTTATATTCATTAAAATAAAACCAAACAATTAGAAATCAATAATACTAAGCACATATTTAATAAAATCACATATTTAATAAAATCACATTTTTAATATCAATATGCAAATTAGCCTTCCTATTCACACTGTAAACCGCTATTTTTTGTATATATAAATACAATTGCATGTTATTTGTATGTAGATATGGACAACACTAATAAAAAGGTGAAGCAATTTTATTAATAATTGAGGTTTAAATATAAATAAGATCATGGAGAATGTGATGTAAATAACGAAGGGAATTGTGACTTGAGTAGTAATATTGTTTCGGTTACAGACAGAAAAACACACAATCTCCATTAAAATAAGATAATATATAATATTTGATTGATTTTAATAAAGTAAATTATTGATTTAATTCAAACTATTTTTTTATACTGTTTACTCTGGGTGCAAGTATTTAAGTTCTATTAAATTAGAAACACAATGAAACTAAATAAGAATGCAGATAAAATGACTTGAAACAGAGGCGGGTATAATCGAAAAATAAAACAAATTTGAAACTAACTCTTCAATCATTTTCCATCACTCCCGTCTTTCATTGCTAATTTTTCCTCACTCCCGTCTTTCATTGCTAATTTTTCCTAATTTAGCTATTTAGTTAAATTCGGAAATAAAGAATAAAATTAGTTATTTCTTTTTTGTTAATAGATTTCTTTTAAGATTTATCCCCAAGATTTTTGCTCATATTCATTAATATAAAACCTAACAATTATAAATCAATAATACTAAGCATATATTTATTAAAATTAAATTTTTGATATCAATATGCAAATTAGCCTTTATGTTCATACAGTAAATCACTAGTTTGTTGAATATATAAATACAATTGCATGTTATTAGTATGTAGATATGTCCAACATATCTAACTCCGGTTTTGACGGGGGGTCCAATGGCTTCGGCCCTGGACCGTACAAGTTAACATCATTGATCTCAGGTTGCCATCCCCCCAGGCAACACCTGCCCCCTTGATTTAAAGGGGCAGGGTTGGGTTTATTGCATTTACCCTTTATTGCATTCACTCTCAAGGGGGCTAAGGTGCCCCCCTTGAGAGTATATGCCAAGGGGATCAACACATTTTTTGCACCTGCCACCCATGAGCTGCAGTTAAACAAATTTTTTTGTTTTTATTTTATTTTATTTTTATTCTTTTGGTTTTTATTTATTTTTAAATTTTGGTTTTTATTTTTAAATTTTTAGTTCTTTTTTTTGTGTTTATTTTTTTTTAAAAATGTGGGTTTTGTTTTTGTTTAAATTTTTGGTTTTTAACCCTTTTCTCCAGATATAACATTCGCTATGGACGTTACGGATGTGAGGATTCCGAGATTTACGACGCTGCAGCAGCAGCCGATATCCATGAACGGATTTTATCTTTCCCTAATGGCTATGAAACTACGGTCGGTGAAAGAGGCCTGAAGTTGAGTGGGGGTGAGAAACAAAGGATTGCTATTGCACGGACTTTACTCAAGGCACCTGCCATTGTTTTGCTGGATGAAGCGACGTCGGCTCTAGACACAAAGACGGAGCGAAACATTCAGGCTTCCTTGGCCAAAGTCTGTGAGAATCGCACTACCATTATTGTGGCACACAGGCTCTCAACAATTATTCACGCACATCAAATTCTAGTTCTTAGAGAAGGAGAAATTATTGAACAGGGAACGTAAGTATACTTATTTTTTTTTTTTTTTTTTTTTTTTTTTTCAAAAATCTTTTGGACCCTATGACCTTTAGGCACCCCTTTTGCAATCTCGATTCATGAGGACATTTTTTTTCATTTACACCATCAAAATCCTGTTGTTTGTTAGGGGTTAGTTTTATAATTAAAAAAAACTCTCTAAAAATCATCTGTTAACAAACAACCGGATTTTAACAGTGTAAATGAAAAAAATGTCCTTATGAATCAAGATCAAAAAAGGGGTGCCTAAAGGTCATGTGGTCCAATCTTTTTTTCCTTTACAGGGTCGGTTTAGCTCAGTTAAACCACAATGTTCCTGGTTTGTTAAAACCCATATGCAAATTAACCACACCATATATCATGTAAACCTTTATTTCTTAGTGATATATAAGACAAGGTTCCTAGTTTGTTAAAACACATAAGATTACACTTATTTTAATTATATTTTAAGTCATTTCTATATAAAATCATTCATATGATTTTGATATGTTGGAGAATAAAATAATAATATTAGTGATCAATAACACCAAGTAATTATTTATTAAACCTGGTTTTGTTAAAACCAGTATGCAAATTAACCACGCCATAAAGGGGCAGGGATGGGTTTATTGCCCAGTGCCTGAGACGCCCCCCTTGAAGGGAAATGCCGACGGGATCAATGCATTTTTTGTGCCTACCAGCCACGAGCTTCGGCTTGTGGCTGGGACCACATAAAAATGTCTTTGTGTCACGCGCTCATAAGTGGAATGAGAGGTAAATACCATAACATGAGTCTTTTTAATAAAATAATCTACATACAATAGAATAAAACAATAACATTAGAAATCAATAATACCAAGTAATTATTTATTAAACCCATTTTGTTAAAACTAGTACGCAAATTAACCGCACAATATATTATGTAAACCTTTATTTCTTGGTGATATATAAGACACATTGCAGGATTTTAAACACAGTGTTGATGTAAATTAACAGCGTTGATCCCATGGGGCTATCCCCTTAGGCAACACCTGCTCCCTTGATTTAAAGGAGCAGGGCTAGGTTTATTGCCCAGTGCCTGAGGTGCCCCCCTTGAGGGCGAATGCCAACGGGATCCACGCATTTTTTTCACCCGCCACTCATGAGCTTCGGTTCGTGGGTGGTCCCACATTAATAGGGCCTTGTGCCTAACCCATACACGTGGGGTAAGTGGTAAATACAAATAACCTGGGCTGTTTTGAAGCAAATCAGATTTTCATAGTGCACCTCTTTAATAAATAAGATTTATTCTATGTATTAATGCTTTTGACAATAGATTAAATACTCATTGATAAACTTATGCAATTCCTGAGTGTATTGTGACATAAGCAGTGATGTAGTTTCGGTTACAAACACAGAATCTCCATTATAATAAGATTGCCCAATTATTTATCCATAGCTGAAAAAAGAGAATAGTTGGATGCATACCTTTCCCAAGGGTATTAGCACTATGGGAAATGCAACCAGCCTCGTCTATGTTTTGAACTCGTGTCTCAGTATTCATTTCCTATGATTATAACCACTACACACAGGCACCCCCATCTTATTATTTTTTCTGCTAATATTAGACAACTTTAATAAAATATAAATATAATTTTTTTAAAGTTTTTTTTTTTTTTTTTTTTTTTTTATAGAAAAGTTTCTGCTAAAATGTCTGCTAATAATTTATCCAATAATTTGATTACAATAGATTTTCCAATAGTTGAGGCAAAATCTTATGGCTTCCCAGTTTAAGCTCTTTAAACTTAGTTATTTCCCCAGTAAACAAAGTAAAAATATATTTTTTTAATACATTCTACCCATCTGTTCACAGTAGAGGTCTGAGTTAATGGTCTCACCATCTGGTACTATTTTTAAATTAATTTGCATAAAAATTCAACCCATGACAAATCATAAACTTTTTTATTTTATTTAGCATTCCCAGTTGATTTTTTTATTTGGGGTTATTGTTGTTTAATCACATTAGTTATATAGAGCTCTGTAAATGGAGTTCAGAACCGTTTGAATTATGTAAATATCCCCAGTGGTTCAAAAGTTATGAGAATTTAAAGCCCCGAAATTGGGGGTACAAAAGTCGACATGATTTTGTTAAAAAAATGTCAAATCCCGGACCAATTCAAAACAAGACTATTGTCTTCATCTTTATTGTTATCTACACTATTACTCTTAGCATTCCCAGTTGTTTTTTTTATTTGGGGTTATTGTTATTTAATCACATTAGTTATATAGAGCTCTGTAAATGGAGTTCAGAACTGTTTGATTTATGCAAATATCCCCACTGAGTTAGGAGAATTTAAACCCTGAAATTGGGGGTACAAAAGTGGACATGATTTTGTTTAAAAAATATGTCAAATCATGGACCAATTCAAAACAAGAAATTCAGTAATTTATTCACCATTTCTTTATTTTGTGTTTATAAAATTCATCGGGAACCTCCTAAGAGTGTTTGTCTTATTTTAAGCTTATATAATGCTCTACATGTGTTATCTTCCAATAATCCTAGCTCTTCTGAATGTTACTTAGGCTAGACAGGTGGTTGAAGAGGCTCCCTCCAATCAAGTGGCTGCTTATTTCAAGCCCTAGCACCTATATGATTGTTCCAACCGTTTTGCCCTTATGTTAACCCTCAACCCTTTTTATCATATATATGCTAGAAGCTTTGTCTTGGGAATGACATTAAACTTTATCTGATGGCGAGGCTCCAGTTCTGGAGGTCTGGAGAATATGGTGCACCCCTTCATAACCATTGCTCCCAGTTCCACTCTCACCCGGTATGGTAGTACCTGTTAGGGTCACATCTATGGATTAAATAGAAAAAATGTGTTTATAAAAAAATAAAATTGAGTATCCATCAAGAATGAATTTATTTCAAAACTTTGTCGGCATTAAATGACCCACCGAGGTTGATATGCCATAAAACCAAACAAACCAAACCAAATGGGGCCACCTGTTGGCTGTGAGTGGCAACCTATGATGGTTAAGGACAGTAATTCTGGTGAATGAGCAGTTCGTGACCTGCAATACCCCACATTGGCTCTTACTTAGGCGAGACGGGTGGTCGGAGAGGCCCCCTGCGATCAATCGGCTGGTCTCATCAAGCCCTAGCGCCTATATGATTGCCCCGACCCTATTGCTCTTTTGGCAAGCCCCAATCCGGTTTATCCTATGGGTGCTAGAAGGCAGTGGCTGAGAGTCTTCATGACTTGGGTATGACATTAAACTCTGAGGGTGAGGTTCCAGGTTTGGAGAATGTGGAGCACCCCTTCATCACCATTGCTCCTGGTCCACTCTGACCGGGAGTGGTAGTACCTGTTAGGGTCCCATCTATGAGTTGAATAGAAAAACAGTAGTTGATAAACAAAATTGATTATCCGTTAAGAATGAATTTATTTCAAAATTTTATTGGCATTAAATGACCCACTGAGGTTGATATGCCGTAAAACAAACCAAACCAGTGTTAAGCTGTGTTAATTATCATTCTATGTCGCTGTCGCTCTTGACCAGGATTGAACCTGCAGCCTGAAGATAACTGTCACTTAGAACTGTCTTAACTCAGCGCATATATCCACTACGCCATTTAAAAAAAATTTTTTTTTTAATAATACATTTTTGTCCGTATTTTTTCATGACGGGGTACAAGTGTTAATTATTAGTCTGTTACTGTTGCTCTTAACCAGGATTGAACCTGCAGCCTTGAGATAAGTTACTTAGTACTGCTCAACGCCTATATCCACGACGCCAAGTGTCCATTTTTTTTTTTTTTTTTTTTTTTACCATATGACCTTTAGGCACCCCTTTTACGATCTCGATTCATAGGGACATGTTTTTCATTTACACCGTCAAAATCCGGTTGTTTGTTAACAGACGATTTTTAGAGGGTTTTTTTTGTTTTTGTTTTTTTTTAATTATAAAACTAACCCCTAACAAACAACCGGGGTTTTTATTTTTTATTTATTTTTTACATAATGAATAATGGCATGAGCCGGGTTAGCTCAGTCGGTAGAGCGTTCGGCTAGAAACCACAAGGTTCCTAGTTCGATACCGGTCCTCGCCAACTCAGCGTATGAGTAGCACAGGGATCTGTGCGGTAAAGTAAGGAGCTGACGGTAGGTGTGGTGCTCCACCTCAGATGCTAAAAACAATCTCCTTGGTCTAGCGCTATTGAAAAGGGGATAGACTCCCTCGCTGACTGGCTGATACCGACTTTAGGCCGCCCCGTCGACTTTACTTTACTTAGAACTGTCTTAGCTCAACGCCTATATCCACGACGCCAAATGTCCAATCTTTTTTTTTTTTTTACCATATGACCTTTAGGCACCCTTTGCAATCTCGATTCATAGGGACATGTTTTTCATTTACACCGTCAAAATCCGGTTGTTTGTTAACAGACAATTTTTAGAGTTTGTTTTTTGTTTTGTTTTTTAAATTATAAAACTAACCCCTAACAAACAACCGGATTTTTTTTTTTTTTTTTTTTTTTAATAATACATTTTTGTTTGTATTTATTCAAAGTACATAATGAATTAAAAGAAATAAAGTAAAATAAAAATAAGAAAACAAAGTGATAAACCTTTAAAGGAAAATAAAATAAAAATCAAACTAATAAAATTGATCATTTCAAATTTTCTGTCCCAAATGCTTAGTAACATAACTCCTTGTATAATAAATAATAATGTCCCCAAGTTGAGGCAGTGAAATTGGATACCATCTTCTGACTGTCCGCAGTTGAACGAGCAATATTTTGTTTAGAATACTTAATTGTAGAAGTCAATAAAAATGTCTAAAATGAAGTTGGTGTGTATAATTTATAGTTTTTATTGAAAACTCAAAGGTATTGTACTATTTGACTTCTTTCATGACTAAAGAGGACAGATAAACTACCTGACCTTCCAACTATATCCAGTTGTGAGGCTCCACCCCTGGGGTGTATCAAGTCGCCCTTTCGTTGCCATTACTCCCAGGCCCACACTGAATCAGTGGTAGTACCTGTTTGGGTCCTGTCTATAGGTCAAATAGATTTGTTTGTGACATTCAATTTTGAGCGGGGGTTTTTTTTTTTTTCAAATTATTATTGTTGTTTTTATTATTATTTGGATTTTTTGGACTATTGTCCTCATCTTTATTGTTATATACACATTTCCATTACAAAAATGTAAATCCTGAGTATCTGGTGTCGCTTATCTGCTGAATTCTTATTTTTGATCAGTGTGTCACATCAGCTAAATAATGGACTATTCCGTTTTTATTACCTCAGTTAAATAATATACCTATCTGCTTTTATTATAAAGAAAGGGATGAAATGTACATGCTATACAGAAAAATATAAGAAATAAAAAAGAGGACAGATAAACTACCCGACCTTCCAACTATACCAGTTGTGAGGCTCCACCCCTGGGGTGTATCAAGTCGCCCTTTCATTGCCATTACTCCCAGGCCCACACTGAATCGGTGGTTTGAAAATGTTAACATAGAGGATATTTTCTCCTTTTTGAGGGAAATAAAATTATACCATAGAATATAGACATGAAACAAATCAATACCATACAATATAATCCCCAATAATGCTAACACAGCTAAAACCAATTACTAAAAAGTATATATATGAATACACTATGTATTACACTCTAACCGTTAGGCATGACATAACCCCAGACGGGTTGATATGCCGTTAAAATCAATAAACCAACCAACCATGAATCAGTGGTAGTATCTGTTTGGGTCCTGTCTATAGGTCAAATAGATTTGTTTGTGATATTCAAATGGATTTTTAGCCTTTTTTTTTTTTTTTTTTTTTGACTGTTGGACTCATCTTTATGGTTATATACACAACTTTTTGGTCAATGTGCCTTCTGGCCTTGTTCAAGCTCCCAATTACCAGTGAAAGTGATACTTTCTTTAATTATCTGAAGTTTTTAAATGAGGCTTGATAATTTGTATTATTTGGATTTTTTTGGACTATTGTCCTCATCTTTATTTTCATATACACATTTCCATTACAAAAATATAAATCCTCAGTTTCTGGTATTGTTTACCTGCCAAATTCTTATTTCTGATGAATGTCGTCACCTCAGTTAAATAATTACCTATCTGTTTTTATTATAAAGAAAGGGATGAAAAGTACATGCTACACAGAAAAATATAAGAAATAAAAAAGAGGACGGATAAACTACCCGACCTTCTAACTATATCCAGTTGTGGGGCTCCACCCCTGGGGTGTATCAAGTCACCCTTTCATTGCCATTACTCCCAGGCCCACACTGAATCAATGGTAGTACCTGTTTGGGTCCTGTCTATAGGTCAAATAGATTTGTTTGTGATATTCAATTTTGGGCTTTTTTTTTTATATTGTTGTTGTTGTTGTTATTATTTGGATTTTTTGGACTATTGTCCTCATCTTTATTGTTATATACACATTTCCATTACAAAAATGTAAATCCTGAGTATCTGGTGTTGCTTATCTGCTGAATTCTTATTTCTGATGAGTGTCGTCACATCAGCTAAATAATGGACTATTCCGTTTTTATTATAAAGAAAGGGAGAAAAATGGCATGCTACAGAGAAAAATATAAGAAAGAAAAAGAAAGAGTAGGAGAAAGATAGAGAGAGGGGTGATAATGCTAATCTGTTTCAATCGAACATAGTGAAAAGAAGTAAAGAAAGAAAAAAGTGTGAAAGTGAGTTAAATCAGGATTATTATACTTTTTTCATATTGAAGTAAATGCAATAGCTCTTAAGCAGACATGTCAGTAATTTATGAGGAAGACCGTCCCGGTCTCCTGCCTCAAAACTTGCTACCGGTGATTGCTGAAAAACCAACCCCAGCTACGATTGAAGTCCATAGCCGAAGCAGTGTCACTTGAAAGTAAACAACCAACTTGGGGCGTTTTGTTTTTTTTTTGTTTTTTTTGGGGGGGGGGGGGTTGACATTCACTTACATATAAAAAAATTCAAAATGTTGTTTTTTTTCGGTATTTTCATTTTATTTTAATATATTTATTTCCAACAACCGATTACAAGTAAAAAAAAATCAAAATATTTAGATATTCTTGCTTATTTAAACTAAAAACAAGACATTAAACAAACATGAATAATATAAAATCTGAGTATTTAGATATTATTTTATATCTTAATAAAATAAAAAAAAAAACTATATCTATCTAGTTGTCTTCATATCTATCTATTGCTTTGGCTACAGACTTCAATCGTAGCAGGGGTTGGTTTTTCACCACTCACCATTAGCAAGTTTTGAGGCAGGAGACCGGGACGGTCTTCCTCATAAATTACCAACATGTCAAACGTTGCAATGATTAAATTATCATACTGTGGTATATACACAGATCCTGCTATTGACAATAAATATGTATTATATGGATTTTTTGGACTGTTGTCCTCATATTTATTCTTGTCTAAGCAACATTTCGGCCGATGTGCCTTCTGACCTTCTTCAGGTGAAACAGATAGCCTTGTGTTGACTCCTCTAAAATCTTTCCACTATTATCTACACATAACTTCTAGGATTTTTCTTTTTTTTTTGGGGGGGGGGTCTGCCTTATTATATTACAACCCATTCTTTTCTGCTATATAATAATCTGATTGGGCTCAAATTTTGACACATGCCATTTGAAGGTTAGTACTTTTATAAAAATCATATGGATTTTTTATTAGTGGCGCCATCTATATGTCAGGCCTGGGACTTATTGAGTGATGTGTTTTTTTTCCACCTTATTATATTACAACCCTACCATTGTTTTCTGCTATATAATAATCTGATTGGGCTCAAATTTTGACACGTGCCATTTGAAGGTTAGTACTTTATAAAAATCATATGGATTTTTTATTAGTGGCGCCATCTATATGTCAGGCCCGGGACTTATTGGCTGTTGATTTTGTTTACTAACAACCGGTGAAAAGCAAAATTCAGTTCCTTTCAAAACTGATCTCGGCTAGGGTGCTTATTGGTGACTTGGTCCGAAATTCCCATTGTTGAGGAGGAGGAGGAGGACATACTTTAAGCTCCACATTGAGCTGTTGATAAGCAGTCACCATTCAGTTGACTTGTAGATTGGAAATTCCTCCATTTAAAGGATGTATGTTATGGCAATACATAAACTGCAAAAATCTACTTTCTTGGGTTGAAAGTAAGATGTCTTTGCTCCTTTTTTCAAGCAAATTTTTCAAATTCAGCCTTTATGCTAGTTCTGAATTCTTTTTTTTTTAATTGTCCCAAATCTCGTTCTAAATCATTCAACTCTTGCATCCCTAATTAGTTGAATCATTTTCAATTTTAAAATCTGCATTATTGTTGTCTTATTGAGTGATGTGTTTTTTACACCTTATTATATTACAGACCTACCATTCTTTTCTTTGAAAACATTGCTGTGAAACCAGAAAAACTACCAAATAAACCAGAAAAAATACTTGATACATAAAAGAAGCACATATCTACAACAAAATCTAAAAATCTTCCAAAAAAAAATGAAAACACAAAAAATATATGTTAAAAAAAAAATCATCTAAAAGTTTCATTCACAAAAAAAATGTCAAAAAAAAAAAAAAACCTTTTAGAAAATTAAACATTATCACCAATTCATTTCAAAAACATAGTCGGCATTAAATGACCCATTGAGGTTGATATGCCGTAAAACAAGAACAAATCAAATCATTCTTTTCTGCTAATATTATTTTTCCTCTTCTCTTACAACCCATTCTTTTCTGCTATATAATAACCTGATTGGGCTCAAATTTTGACACATGCCATTTGAAGGTTAGTACTTTATAAAAATCATATGGATTTTTTATTAGTGGTGCCATCTATATGTCAGGCCCGGACTTATTGAGTGATGTTTTTTCCACCTTATATTACAACCCTACCATTGTTTTTTACTATATATATATATATATATATATATATATTTTTTTTTTTTTTTTTTTTTTTTCCACCTTATTATATTACAGCCCTACCATTGTTTTCTGCTAATATTATTTTTCCTCTTCTCTTTTTCAGGCATGATGAACTCCTTGAAAGTAATGGTCACTATTCTTCAATGTGGCAACAACAACAGAGTAATAATGATGTAAGCAATAATAATGATGATGATGATGATCTTATTGACTTGACGGCAAGCATCAATGCATAGGTGCTTTTACCATTTGGTCTTTTTCACTTAAATTAAAAATCCTTTTTAATTTCTTTTTCATTATATAAGAAAAGGGGAGACAACTCAGAAAATCAAATTGATAGGTTTTACTATGAGGATAGTTGATTCAGAATTAATATTATTACATAAAAATGAAATTTACATATGACAAGTGAGAGTGAAATGGGCCACACACACACACACACACACACACACACACATATATATATATATTTGAGATATTTTGGTATCTGTATCCGTTTTTTTTTTTGGGGGGGGTTCCATATATCAGGTTTGGGCATTAGTGTGAGGCATTAATGTGCTATATTATAATAATGTCGTTATCATAATATATTAATCTGTGAATAAATATCACATATAAATAAACATATAAATAGCAATTAATGCTTCACACTAATGCCCAAACCTGATATTTGTACTTCCAAAAAACGGATACAGATACAAAAATATCTCAAAATATATATACTTACTAGAAGCATACGGAGACTCCTAAATAACACCATTAATATATATATATATATATATATATATATATTATTCATCACAAAGTTACTACCACGTTTTCATAGTAGCAGCAGCATAAGTAGTCAATCCAAAAGGGCTCTATATATTTTGTAATACCTTGAACACCGAAACCATGGTGGAGAAGAAAATTCTACAAATATAAATGCTCTATATTTTATAAAATATATTGAGCTCTTTTGGATTAACTACTTATGCTACTACAATGAAAATAAACTTTGTAATGAATGAATGAATATATATATATATATATATATATATATATATATATATATATATATATAAAATTTTTTTTTTTTTTTTAGTATTGGAGAATTGAAATAAAGTGGTTGATTACGGGTGTAAGATCTGTATTTATGTATTATAGTGTACAATACATTTAAGGTGCAATTGTTACCGTTGGTTTCCAAGCCGCATGTTAGCTACTTTTCTTCATGAAAAAATGCTGTGAATGTCAATTCATTTATATGTGTATTTTTATTTTTTTTTGTGAGCCGAATCTTCATATTTCTAAATGTATTGTACACTATGATTAAATAAATATATATATATATATATATATATATATATATATATAAATGATTGGAAGGCAATTACAATGCATATAAAATAAAAACAAAAAGATGTTTTTAGTCTTATCGATTTCAAAGTAAACTTTATCTTCAGAGTTTACTTTGAAATCGATAAGACTAAAAACATATTTTTGTTTTTATTTTATATGCATTGTAATTGCCTTCCAATCATTAATATATAATAACATACTTAACAATACTTCAAGCAAATTACCAATTACTATTTTATATATATATATATATATATATATATATATATATATATATTATATATATTATATATATATATATATAATGCTATAAAAATACTTTTTTTTTTAAACATGATTGTATGGTTAATGTAAATGTTAAAAATAGACTAATGTTTAAAAAATACTGCAGACTTATCAATTGTGTCCAAATTCGGACACAATTGGTAAGTCTGCAGTATTTTTAAACATTAGTTAATTTTAATACGGACATGCACCATCCATTCATGCTTTAAAAAAAAAGTATTTTATTGTTTAATATAACAAAAATATGCATACACACTGTTACAACAACAGTCGGTAGAGTATTCGGCTAGAAATCACAAGGTTCTTGGTTCAATTCCGGCCCTCGCCAACTCAGCGTATAAGTAGCACATGGATATGTGCAGTAAAGTGAGGAGCTGATGGTAGGACTGGCGCTCCGCCTCAGACGGCCAAACAATCTCCTTGGTCTAGCAATAGTAAAAAGGAGATAGACTCCCTTGCTGATTGGCTGATACCGACATTAGATCGCCCCGAGAAATTTTGGTTCTTATTTTTTTAATGTATATATGATAAAAGCAATTATAAAACTGGCGCACTTTTCTCCCTCATACCATGTATAGATTTTTTTTTTTTTTTTTTTTTTTTTTTTTCTGAAAAAACTTATGCTTATAGTAAGACTGGTGAATTTGATTTTCTGTTTGATTATAGGTTTAGCTTCTTTAGAATTAATTTAAAAGTAGACTCTGTATGTGACATGAAGAGAAGTGTGCTACTTTTTTTCTTTTTTTTTTCTTTGTTTTTGTCATTTTTTTAATTTTTTTTTTTTAAATACATTTTGGTCTGTATTTATTCAAAGTATATAATAAATTTAAATTTTAAAAAAAAAGGGTGGCACATTCTCTCCAATTTGTTAATATTAACTTTTTTTTTTTAATTTATTCTGAGGAAGCTATCCTTATAGTGAAACATCTCAATTTGATTTTATGTATTTTCTTACTTTTCTTACACCATCAAATTTTATACCCAACTGTACTCATAAATGAAATGTGTGTGTATATATATATATATATATATATATATATATATATATATATATATATATATATAATATATACATACAGTGTTGTTATGGGTCCAATGCGAGAAAATTAAATATTTTATAAAAAAGAAGGTCCGCAAAATGGATTAAAAAAAAAAAAAAAAAATTTGATTTTTACATTACTGACATGTGTTCAATCAAAGCCTGAAGAAGATATCAGAAGATCTGAAACATGTATCGCTAATTTAAAAGAATAATAATAAAAAATAAAAAATCTATTTTGCAGACCTTCTTTTTTATAAAATATCTCATTTTCTTCCGTTGGACCCATAACAACACTTATATATATATATACACACACACACACACACACACACACACACAAAATACATACAGGTGATACTCTATTTAGAATTGAGTTACATACCAGCTAAAAAAATAAACAAAAACCATAAAAACTGTTACCCTAGTATGATCTCCTTTTTAAGGGACTGGTATAGCTCAGTCATTAGAGCACCTGCTTAGGAATCACAAGGTTCCTGGTTCAATGACCGGTCCCCGCAAACTCATTACATGAATAGCACAGATTGGTTAAACTGATCCATGTGGGAAAGTGGGGAGCTGACGGTAGGTGTGGCACTACACCTCAGCAAAAACAATCTCCCTGGTCTAGCGCTAGTGAAAAGGGGATAGACTCTCTTGCTGTCTAACTAATATCGACAATAGACCCCCCCACCACCACCAACAACAACTTTACTTTAGTATGATCTGGGTTAGGTTCATAACCTGGTGATCTTGTAAAGTTTTTTTTTTTTTTTTTTTTTTTAAATTTGGGGGTGGGGCAAAAGGGAGGTGTTAATTAGTATCAACTGGTCATAGAGGGGTAATGTGTTTTTAATATTAATGTGGTTTGAAAAAATTTTTTTTTTTTTAAAAAGAACACCTACGAGGAGATGTTTATGGTCTTGATTAGGAGTGAGGCTAATTAGGTGGTGAGTAGATAATATCGCTGCTGGTATCACCTGCCCCCACCCCCACCCCGCAAATTTTTTTTTTTTTTTTTTTTTTTTAACTACAAAAACGCTCATTATTGTAAAATAAAATCCAATTGTAAATCAGATCATTGTAACTTGAGAAGCAGCTGCATGTGTGTGTGTGCATGCAGACACGCACACTGTGTGCATATATATATATATATATATACACCTGTCCTAAACAAAATATATACACACATACACATTCTATACCTACAAATGTATGTATATATATTTGTGTATATGTCTATGTATATATATTTGTGTATATGTCTATATATGTATGTATATATATTTGTGTATATGTCTATATATGTATGTATATATATTTGTGTATATGTCTATATATGTATGTATATATATGTGTATATGTATGTATGTATATATATGTATTTGTGTATATGTATTATATATATTTGTGTATATGTATGTATATATTTGTGTATATGTATGTATATATGTCTATATATGTATGTGTATGTATGTATATATATATTTGTCTATATTTGTGTGTCTATATGTCTATATTGTGTACATGTCATATATATATATATATATATATATATATATATATATATATATAATGTGTGTGTGTATAGGTGTGCATATCTGCTTGTATGTGTTTGTGTACATGTCTGTTTGCCTGTGTATATGTATATAAATGTGTATATGTTTGTGTGTGGTGTTTATATGTCTGTGTATATATATATATATATATATATATATATATATACACATATATCAACAAAAGTAATAGGTTAGTCAATAACTAATTATTGCTTGCCTTATTACTTCTGCCCATCACATGTATACCTACTCACACGTTTGTTTCTTTTTATGGTAATTAAAAATTGTTTATTCTCTAAATAACAAGAAACATTCATAAGAAACAAAAAAGAAACTTGTCATCCGGTTTGTTTTTAATCCTGCCTTGTGTAATAATCACTTGGTTCTTTTTTAAAAGTTGTAGAAAAAAATGAAGTGTTAAAAAATAAAAACTTTAATCTCCTAGACGTATTTCTCTTCCTTTTTTTCTCCATCCCAACTCTCTCTCTCTCTTTTGTACTCTCTCTCTCTTTTGTACTCTCTCTCTCTCTCTCTCTTGTACTCTCTCTCTCTTGTCTCTCTCTCTCTCTCTCTCTCTCTCTCTCTCTCTCTCTCTCTCTCTCTCTCTCTCTCTCTCTCTCTCTCTCTCTCTTTTGTACTCTCTCTCTCTCTCTCTCTCTTCTCTTTTGTACTCTCTCTCTCTCTCTCTCTCTCTCTCTCTTTTGTTCTCTTCTCTCTCTCTTTTGTTCTCTCTCTCTCTCTCTCTCTTATACATAAATTTTTAAAAACTTTGGGTTTTCTAGAAATATCAAAAATTGGCAAAGTTTTTCAAACATCTTTTCACAATAATACCTGATTTTAAACCAAAAAAAGGTCTGTTTTGGGGTTTGTTTTTTTAAACTTTCCCACCACCTCATTTGATATTTATAAAAAAATCCAATATTCTGCAATGATTTCCCATAAACAATGAAACATTACCCCCTCCCAAGTGAAAGAATCTCTCTTAAATTTT
>CM042180.1:17520338-17522838 GCA_023376005.1 Doryteuthis pealeii
TTTTCTCAGGATATGATCTCTGTCAAAATTATATCAAAATTTAAATAGCCAAGTTGCAACGCCCTCTAGTAGCAAACCTTGACAACAAGGGAAGATAACCCCAGCACCTAAATGGTTGTCCTAACCCTATTGCCCATATAGCAAGCCACAACCCCTTTAATGACATATGTGCTAGAAGGCAGTGGCTGAGGGTCTTACATGAAGTCCTGGGTATGACGTTAACCTCTATCTGATGGTGAGGTTCCAGTTCTGGGAAATATGGAGTACCCCTTCATCACCATTACTCCCAGGTCCACTCTGAGGGTCTTAATGTCTTGGGTATGACGTTAAACTCTATCTGATGGTGAGTGCTATTCTGGAGAATGTGGAGTACACCTACATCACTAATCAGTAGCCTAAAATTCCTACTAACTTTGAGCTCTGGGATATGTGGAGTACCTCTTCATCGCCATTACTCCCAGGGCCACTCTGACCTGGAGTGGTAGTACCTGTTAGTGTCCCATCTATGGGTCAAGTAGAAAAAAATGAGTTTAAAAGAATGTGTATGAAAAAAAATTGAGTTTAAAATAAAAATTGAATACCCATCAAGAATGAATAAGACAAAAAGTCTTTGGCATAGAATAACCCAACAAGTGTTGACATGCCATAAAATCCAACCAACCTACTAAGGCTGAAGAGCCCACTCTGCCCTACTATTTACCCATAAGTGGTTGAAGAAGTGAAATGGAAATGGCTTCATGTAGGATTTGAACTTGGATCCTTGAATCCATTTTATCTGACAATAACTATCATGCTATGCGCACCTCCCTTTTGCTAATTATTGTAGAATAGTATTATTGGGATTATTCAGACTATTGTCCTCATCTTCATTGTTATCTGTACAACGTTTCAGCCAATATGCCCTCTTCAGGTATTTCTTGCCGAAGGGCACATCGTCCAACATTGAAGATGAGGACAATAGCACAAATAATCCCAATAATACTAATTATCAAACCTTATCTGAAAAAATCAGAGATATTGTAGATTAGTTGTAACTTGGGCCATTACATGCTTGCCTCCAGTCACAGACTCCAGTTGCATGGCAGCCAGGGCTTTACTTGGTGCAGCCTTGACGGTATATGCCCGCCTCTCCTTTTTTTTTTTTTTTTTTTTTTTTTCTCTTCTACCCACTACCAATTACATGAGGACAAGATGGTAGGGATTTTAACATTCGTACCATCATCTTTTATGACCACAGCTCTTTTATTGTGTCACAGACTAATATATATATATATATATATATATATATATATATATATATATATTAGTGAGGTAAAAGGAAAAGTGAACAAAAATAATGACTCAAACAAGTCCAAGTAGGAGAGAAATATTTCGTCCTTCTGATGCGAAGGACATCCTCAGTCTGACTTTAAATAAAATATTTCTCTCCTACTTGGACTTGTTTGAGTCATTATTTTTGTTCACTTTTCCTTTTACCTCACCTCAACAGTCGGATTTTACTCCAATCCTCCTATCTTCATATATATATATGAATAAAGTGAGAAAAATGGAAGTGAATCCGACAATTATGTTGAAAGATAAATGGAAAGAAACTGTTGTATGGATAAAAATTTATTTATTGAAATGCCGACACATGTTTCGACCAAGAGTTTGTCCTTGTATACATAGTATCCTATTTAGTATTATTTTAAATATAAAATAACTTAATAATAAAATAATAATGTGGTTTTCTTTAGGGCAGGATATTTTGATTTAAAAAAAAAAAAATTAAAATTATTCTGCACCGAAATGTATGCTCAAATTTTATGTATCTCTATTATTACATTTTCTTTTTTTTCCTATTTAAAATAATATTAAATAGGATACAATGCATACATGGACACACTCTTGGTCGAAACATGTGTCAGCATTTCAATAAATAATTTTTTATCCATACATTTTCTTTCCATTTATCTTTCAACATGTGTGTGTGTGCATGGGTGTGATTAAAAATTGAGGAATAAAAGCGGGTAAAACACAAACAACTTCATTTGATTCATATTTAACCTCGGTTTATTAACGAGGCTTCATCAGAAATTTATTTTAGAGGCAAAATATCAATTAAATGAAGTTGATTGTGTTTTATCCGCTTTTATTCCTCAATTTTAAATTACATTTTGTTGGATTTTACCCAATCTGTTATTTCTTTATATATATATATATATATATATATATGTGTATGTGTGTGTGTGTGTGTGTGTGTGTGGTTGAAAATAGAGGGAAATGCTGATAAAACAATACAACTAAATTCAAATGATATTTTGCTTCTAAGGCAAAATATCGTTTGAATTTAGTTGTGTTGTTATATTCGCATTTTCCTTTATCTTTAAACACATTTTGTCTGATTTACTCAATCCTTACATCTCACACACACACACACACACACACACACATGTATATATATCTCCGAGCTAACCATGACCCAGCACTTTTTTTAAATTGAATTTTTTTTTTTTTTTAA
>CM042180.1:17525338-17531994 GCA_023376005.1 Doryteuthis pealeii
ATCAATGCTTTAATTTCCCGCGGATATACCACTGTGTGATAATTTAATTATTACAACGTTTGATATGTTTACTTCAGAGCTATTGCCGAAATGTATTTGATGCCCTTAGATTAGTACAAAAAAATTGACCGAGAAACGTAAAAATTTGAAAGCAGAATTTCTTTATTTGGACCATATGGCCTTTAGGCACCCCTTTTGCGATTTCGATTCATAATGACATTTTTTCCATATACACCGTCAATATCCGGTTGTTTGTTAGGGGTTAGTTTTATAATTTAAAAAATTTAAAAAAAACTAACAATCGTCTGTAAACAAACAACCGGATTTTGGCGGTGTAAATGTAAAAAAATGTCCCTATGAATCGAGATCGAAACAGGGGTGCCTAAAGGTCATATGGTCCCTCCCTACGATCATAAAACATTTGGAAGTTTTTTTGTTAAATAAAATAAGCTATTCAATATAAAATTAAGATAACTCTTTCAGGCAACTTTGAAAAAGATATCATTAGTAAGACAAGTACAAGCTAGTGTATATTTGTCCAAGCTATTATTATCGGTGTAAAGGAAAAAAATCTCCTTATGAAACGAGATCGCAAAAGGGGTGCCTAAAGGTCATATGGTCCGTTTGACAGTCATGGTGCCAGGCCGAGGTCGCGTATGCAAATTAAGCAATGGATTTCTCTGTGGGGTGTGACCTGCTAGCACTGTTACTGTACGTGACAACGACGATGGCCTACTTACTACTTCGAGTGAGTTACCCGTTTGTGCTACCAAGAGGAAACTTGATTACCAGTGTTCATTTCTCGGACTTAATACCATGTTAAGATATTTTTCTTTAATAAAGTGTCAGCACAAACGGACCATATGACTTTTAGGCACCCTGTTTGCGATCTTATTTCATAAGGACATTTTTTTCCTTTACACCGTCAACACCCGGTTGTTTGTTAACAGATGATTTTTAGGGTTTTTTTTAATTATAAAACTAACCCCTAACAAACAACCGGATTTTGACGGTGTAAATGGAAAAAATGTCATTATGAAACGAGATCGCAAAAGGGGTGCCTAAAGGTCATATGGTCCAAATAAAGAAATACCGCTTTCCAATTTTTACGTTTCTCGGTCAATTTTTTTGTACTATTCTAAGGGCATCAAATACATTTGGTAATAGCTCTGAAGTAAACATATCAAACGTTGTAATAATTAAATTATCATACAACAATAACCCCTAACAAACAACGGGATGTTGACGGTGTAAATGGAAAGAATGTCCTTATGAAACGAGATCGCAAAAGGGGTGCCTAAAGGTCATATGTTCCGCACAAACTGCCCTTAATAATTTTCTCCAGTGTACGGCCAACTGTTTTTAATGCTAGCAAAATAGACCACTGCTTAGTTCATACGACCAGACGTAGTTAAAAAATATGACCTACCGGTAAGTCAGATGACATCCTGCCAACCATGTTCCTGTTTTCAAAGACTTCAGATTACAGTCATTACCTCTCTATCTCCATGTATATTCCTTATCGGAAATTTTTAAAACCATTTGGTACCCAGTATCTCGAATAGGAAAGGCATGGCTGGCCACCAACAAATTATCAGTGATATGGAAATCCGATCTCCCCGACAAGCTAAAGAGACGATTCTTCCAGGCTGTGGTTGTGTCGGTACTGCTGTATATGGCTGTACCACCTGGACCCTAACGAAGCGCCTTGAGAATAAGCTAGATGGAAGCTGCACCAGAATGCTGCGAGCGGTCCTGAATAAGTCGTGCAAGCAGCACCCCACAAAAAAGCAACTGTATGACCACCTGCCCCCCATCTCACAAACCATACGAGTAAGACGGGCTAGGCGTGTAGGACACTGCTGGAGAAGCAAGGACGAGCTCGTAAGCGACATACTGTTATGGAAGCCAGCACATGGGCACGCTAATGTGGGCCGCCCAGTCAGGACCTACATTGACCAACTATGTAGGGATGCTGGCTGCTGCACGGAGGAGCTCCCAGAGTCGATGCATGATAGGGAAGGTTGGCGAGAGATTGTCATGGATATCCGTGCAAACTGCGCGACATGATGATGATGATCCCATTTTCGATCTACTGGAAGAATATCTTTATTTTGTATGAATCTCACCGCTCCTGCTTTGTCTCAAACAAGGCCATTCACGGCGAACAAATTCATGATTGAAAATAATAAAAAAATGTACAAAAATTAGGAAACATGTTGTGACACTATGCATGCTGCACGAATGCAAATTTGGTGCACGCAAGTGTGTGTATATATATAAAGGTGTATGAGTTAGTTTTACAAATAAGAAATATGAGATTAAGGCCCTATATAGTTACATGTATGTGTATACATGTATATCTGTGTGTGTAGTTTGGAGAATGGTGGATCATATGTGTGTGCGCATATATATATATATTAATATTATATATACTATATATGTGTGTGTGTGTGTGTGTGGAAATACTATTGAGTGTTTTTAGAGACATATAGTTTTTTCACGATCGCATTTTATTCAGACCTTAAATCCTAGGATTTCTCAACTGCACGGGATCCAAGCCGATCCCTTCTTTACATTATGAGGTCTAACGGCTGACTGACTCTAAACTAAAATCCTTTTCTACAGTTGCCTCGTAGCAGCAGGAAGTCGGGGCCAGATTGATGTCACTGAATGACAATCAACCTGACGGTCTCAACACCTGAATTTAAATCTATTTCTACACTAACCGTCCAAAGGGCGACGATGCGCCCATCAATATATCACGATATGACCTGTCGGTAAGTCAGATGACATCCCCTGCAACCATCAGAGACTTCAGAATACAGTCATCACCTCTATATCTCCATGTATCCTAATTGTCGGAAAATTTTAAAACCAAGTATAACATGAGAGGGAGTTATATTAACATTGGAAGGCTCAAAGTAACTGTTATATACTGTATCAATTGACAGCGCTGGTGTGTAGTACACTGGATTAAAAACCAACACAGGTATACAAAAGAAAGCTGGACATTATTTTTCTTTCCCTCGGTTGGGGTGAATGAAAAGGAGGGGTGCCGAGTGGTGATAAGCGCCTGCTTGAATGAGTGGTGAAATGAACCGTAGCTATCACAAATCTCTTCTTCGGAGAGGTCGACGGGGAGCGACCGAACTCAGCGGCTCAAATCTCAACTGCTGAAACTCTTGGTCTAACCGTCACTTTTTCAATTTTTTACCCAGCATGCTCTGGTCTATTCAAATTACAAATTACCGGAACTGTAGGGCGTTGACTTGGATATCCTAGATTTGTCACACCTGTCAATAGGAAGTCTTTTGTTATCCTTCTTTTGTCATTTTTCCGGAAAGTTTGTTTTTGACCCGGTCAAGCAGCAAGCCTTAGATGTTTATCACTTTTCTTCTTTCTTCTATCCAGACTTCTGTCTGGATCCTTTGTTTCTCAATCCTTTGTTTTTTAAAAAATTTTCGCGCCAAAAGAATTGAAACAATAGTTAATCTGCAAACATAACCTCACAACGTGGGTACACTGTAAAATACAAGTAATATTCCGACAAGGGTGTGAAAGATAATAATATTTATTCCGTAAGTGACGGAGATACACATGCATGACAAAAGTATACAAAAGAGATACATAACGTTCTATAAAAGAGAATAAGCGTTTAATTGGAGTCGTACCTAATTTTGAAATTAATTAATTTAATAATGAATTAGGCGGGAATACCTATTAAATGTATGGCTAAACAAATCGAGAAAAATCAATCTCTGTATGTACCATTTCGGCCTATTAGGCCTCATCAGCAGAGCTTTAACCTAACTCTAAACAAAATCATAAAATCTAGAAGTTCGTTTGGTGTTGGGGTTATGGGATCGGCCTGTCAGCTTGGCAGTTCCGGTTTCAAATCACGCACAGGGCGGTCTTCCATCTATAGCTCTGCTGATGAGGCCTAAATAGGCCGAAACTGTACATACAGAGATTGATTTTCTCGATTTGTTTAGCCATACATTTAATAGGTATTTCCGCCTAATTCATTATTAAATTAATTAATTTTCAAAATTAGGTACGACTCCAATTAAACGCTTATTCTCCAAAAAATTATCGGCAAAAAGCCATTCTAAACAACAACCTTGTTCTATAAAGTATTAGGCGTACGACTTGCATCGTAGGAAATGTCACATACTGGTAGACCATGTTTACACTCTTTGCCGGTCTGAGTAGAAAAGAGGTAGGAAATCATAATCCCCCGCTTGTGACCAAATACCAACGCCACCTATCGGCGAACGAACTGCAGCAAGGGAAGATAACTCATTTAGACTTATGTCCCACCCGAACTTACGTTTTACTGACCCAACGCCAGTATCACATTTTCGATCTAACAGGAAGAATATCTTTATTTTTTGTGAATGATTCACCGTTCCTCCTGCTTGTCTTGAACAAGGCCACTAAAATTTATGATAAAAAATAACGAAGAATGTGCAAACGTATTAAAAATATGAAAAGTAATGTAGAAGAACTATAAATTTCGCGTACAAAAATCACTTAATATTATAAAGAAATGAAGAAGACACTAACGGCAGTACTCCGAGGTTTGAAGTATGGAGTAAACTGCGAGTGTGGCAGACAGGTTAAGAGCCAAAGAAATAAAATGAACAACTAGAATAATTAATAAAAGACTGTATTACAGAATAACAATAAAGTTGCAAACTTTAGTTCGTCTGCGCAAATAATATTTGTCACTTAACTGGTGTATCCTGAGATATGGGGTATTAACGGAGCCCTTTGCTACGGCCTTCTGATAAGTTCGGATATGATGGACTTCTGTATTGCGTCCGACTCCGATTCTGGTTGTTGAAGAAAAGGTGGAGAGACCCTTTTTTAGGTCTGTCTCCAGTGTTAGCTGGATCAGAAGAGGGGGACGAGTTTGCTTATTCGGCTTTGCCGCCAAAGTATGCTGGCTTGTGATTGGTTGGTTTGAAACAGAGGCTCGCAGACAAAGGACGATAACCCCCATACCCCAGAATTCTCAATAATATCACTCTATGGGGATGCAACCTCAAACAAATTGAAAGTGAAACGATCGACAAAGTTCGAGAGTACTGTTTACTGATAAGTAAAACCAAAAGATGTCACAGGGACAAAGGAAAGATAACCGACAGATGACAACGCTTTATAGGGTTAACACCTATATTTTTACGTACATGTGGATTTGAATAAATTAAAATAATTAAGTTTTCTTAAACAATTAGTTTACAATTGTATGTTATGAGTTAAGTTTTGAATTATGTAAACAAAAGAGAATTAAATTTGAGCGAATACTTTAATTCTATTGTCTAAAAAATTATTTTAAAATATTTTTATCTCGATTTTATCGACGTCCAAAAGTATATAAAAGGACTTTTATTGGAAATTCCACAGTTAATTATCTCCCCCTACCGCTAGGAGGCGAATCTCCAACATCGTATGTTGGCGCCAAAAACCAAATTTCTCCACTTATCGCATAGCAGTTACTGGAGGAGAGACGTAAAAACTAAAAGCTCTCATCACCAAGCCCAAAACAGGGCCTACTTATCACGGAGCACTCACTGAGAGTAGTCGCGTAAATAGCGGTCCCTAAACTTCACTCATCACTTAGCCCAAAAGCAGGGCTTACTTCTACGGACCGTTGACCTGGACAGAGGCATATTTTCACAGCACACTTTCGAAGGCATTGTGTCCGCAGACCACAAGGCTGTCACAATAGCACACTACAGAAGGCACGAAGACCAAATAGTCTACTTGAAAAGGGCCCATTCACCGACATTTAAAAGAACTGTTACCCGGGCGAGAAGCTTCTAAAATAGCATCCCCCATTACTTATCACAGAACCAGTTACGAGGAAGAACGAGAAACGTCCGAAGAAGCGTACTATCAGCATTTCCTAATAACGAACAGAATACCCCTGTTATCACCACTACTCAAAGAACATTACTTAACTCAGATAAGTCTGGTAGCAAATACCAATAAAATTTGCAACAAGTTCTTGTATATTTGTCAATACATGTATTAAATTTCCATTGTGTGTTTGTCTCTTTGTCCGACAATTTGCCTACAACCACGGAGAAATAAGGAGCTCCTTCGAAACCGTACTAACTCTTAAGATTTTTGATATCTTATTTTTATCAATAGACATAAAAAATAGTTTTATATAAATTCAAATAATTTTTTTTCTTTCTAATAAAATCAAGTTTTCTGACAGTTAAAATTCAAATTAATTCAACGAAGGTTGTTCTTTTATTCTATATTTCACAATTTTGGATAATGTGACGTAAACAGTGACGAAATTTCGGTTAGAGAACAAACTGAGACCAAATTCGCATTATTATATGATTTGCTAATCAATTCTTTTTGCCCAGTTCCCAAAAATTAAAACCAAAATACATTTAAGTCGTATAGTTATTTACTAACTTAATTTAAAACCTTAGTTATGAATAATATATAAGAATATAAGTTAAAATGAAGGAAATGAATCCGACAGTATGAGTATGAAAAGTGAAATGAAAACATCACACCATGCTGTTAAAGAGAGAAAACAATTTATAATATAATATCATAAGCTGATATCATACATTCATATTATCGATCTTTACAAAAAAATCATCTCAGGAGGGCTACCTTTAAAC
>CM042180.1:17532094-17539594 GCA_023376005.1 Doryteuthis pealeii
CAAGCCCAAAACAGGGCCACTTTATCACGGCCAACCACGAAGAGTAGCGCGTAATAGCGGTCCCTAAACTTCACTTCAATCCACTAGCCCAAAAGCAGGCTTACTTCTACGGACCTTGACCTGGACAAGGCATATTTCACACACCCACTTTCGAAGGCATTGTGTCCGCAGACCACAAGGCTGTCACAATAGCACACTACAGAAGCACGAAGACCAAATAGCTACTTGAAAAGGGCCCATTCACCACATTTAAAAGAAACTGTTACCCGGGCGAGAAGCTTCTAAAATAGCATCCCCCATTACTATCACAAACCAGTTACGAGAAGAACGAGAAACGTCCGAAGAAGCTACTATCAGCATTTCCTAATAACGAACAGAATACCCCTGTTATCACCACTACTCAAAGAACATACTAACTCAGATAAGTCTGGTAGCAAATACATAAAATTTGCAACAAGTTCTTGTATTAATTTTCAATCAAAAACAGTATTAAATTTCCATGTGTTTTCTCTTTGTCCGACAATTTGCCTACAACCACGGAGAAATAAAGCTCCTTCGAAACCGTAACTACTCTTAAGATCTTTGATATCTTATTTTTTATCAATAGACATAAAAAATAGTTTTCATATAAAATTTCAAATAATTTTTTTCTTTCTAATAAAATCAAGTTTCTCACAGTTAAATTCAAATTAATTCAAACAGGTTGTTCTTTATTCTATATTCAACAATTTTGGATAATGTGACGTAAACAGTGACGTAATTTCGGTTAGAGACAAACTGAGACCAAATCTCCATTATTAATAGATTTGCTAATCAATCTTTTTGCCCAGTTCCCAAAAATTAAAACCAAAATACATTTAAGTCGTATAGTTATTTACTAAACTTAATTTAAACCTTAGTTATGAATAATATATAAGAATATAAGTTAAAATGAAGGAAATGAATCCGACAGTATGAGTATGAAAAGGTGAAATGAAAACATCACACAATGCTGTTAAAGAGAAAACAATTTATAATATAATCATAGCTGATATCAATATTTCGATTTTACAAAAATCATCATCAGAGCTCATTTACTCCGTGGTGTTTGGGTCGGAGATAAATTTAGGACATTTATCAGCTATGATTATATTATAAATTGTTTTCTCTTTAACAGCATTGTGTGATGTTTTCATTCCACCTTTTCATAAGAATATAAGGATAAAATGATATGAAAAAAATACAGGTGTTGTTTAACTGAATTTATTTCTTCAACTTTACATTGCCGATATTGCAATATTTCGATTTTTTCAAAAAACATATTGATAGGAAGATAATTGTGACCATTTGATGATGTGATTGTTTTCTACCGGATTCTTTAAGAGAGAAATAAGAATAAGTGTGTATATACGAGGGTGAGTCAAAAAGTAATGCCATTTTTAGTACAGGTTAATTACCAAAACAGAAACATATATCATATATCAAAATGAAGCTGATCCTATGTGAATCAGACCCCTACTTCTCCACATAGTCACTGTTTCTCTCAATAGCAATGTTCCACCTTCAAATGAGTATATGTATCATTGTCCCGTAAAATTCTGTTGACTGTTCTTTGAGCAACTTCTTCACTACAGATTTCACTTATATATATATGGATAAGATGATAGAAAATACACAGATGTTGTTTAACTGAATTTATTTCTTCAACTTTACATTGCCGATATTGCAATATTTCGATTTTTTCAAAAAAAATATTCTTCAGAGCATATTGATAGGAAGATAATTGTGACCGTTTTATGATGTGATTGTTTTCTAACGTATTCTTTAAGAGAGAAAAAAATAAGAATATAAGAAGGGGGCGGGGGTGTCATTCAATTCTGCTTTCTGCTTTTAATATTTGTGTTTCTTTCCATTTCAATGGATTTTTTTAAAATCCCCTCGCAGACATTATTCCTTATTGCTTTTCTTTCCCTTCTCTCTTTCTTTCCCTTCTCTCTTTCCTCCTTTCCTTTTTTTTTAGCACCTTTTAATCTGTTAAGGGCCGGGTTAGCTCAGCCGGTAGAGCGTTCGGCTAGAAAACCACAAGGTTCCAAGTTCGATACCGACCCTCGCCAAAAAAAGTTATTTTTCTTCTTGGCAATTCAATCAAAAAAGCAAGTAAAAGTTTGAAAAACAATAATATTATGACATTTTTTAGCAGATTTCCGAAATCATTTTTTTTTACTAAATTAAATCACGTAGAGAACTCATAAAAATCTTCTGATATAATTATTCAGACTCTTATCTTTATAGAAAAAAATTAAAAATAGGTTTTTATCGCTTCCTTTTGTCAGATTAAAAAAAAAAATAGGGATGAGTAGACCTCGTAAAAATATTTCTCCTAATATATTTTATCAAAAAAATATTTAAACACGTTCATCAACAGGTAAATAAGTATCGAAATTTTCGAGAAAATTTGACTCTTAATTGATTTTTCATAGAATTTTTTAAAAAGTCGGTAGGCTTAACTTGTTTTTAGCTACGTTAAATTTCAATTGATTTAATGGTGCAAAAATGTAAACATTTTTTTTCGTTCATAATTTTCATTATTTCGGTAAACTGAAAAAAAAAATTTGAAGATCATCTGGAGTTTTTTTTAATGTTTCTTCTTTTGAAGGGTCGAAAAATTTTGAAGATAATATTAACCTTAATTCAAGTTTCATTGTGTTGAATATAGTGGGGTAAATTTGACACGTCAGATTGGACGTTCCTACTGCTATTTGAATTTTATCTTTTAATTATCTTCACGAATATAAATCAAATCTGTAAAAGGGTTTTAAGGATTTTATGGCGGAGAACGAGAAAGGAAAAAGAGCAAGAGATTGTCTTGCCTGCCGGGATCGAACCCGCGTCCTCCCGCATGGAAAAATAAATGCGATTTAGCACTGGAAGGACGCGAGTTCTACTGATGTGCCCAGATGTTTGATAATATGCCCATAAACTAACCAAAGCGAGGGGGCGTGGCGTGACAAGTAGAGAAGCTTTCGGCTTACGTGAGACGGCAGTCAGAAAATATTATTTTGACGACGGCGACGGAATTTTAGCTGCTGGTCGAAGACTGTGTTGACCAAAAGAAAGTTTGGTCTGCGAGAAGACAGGGAACTCGCTTCTTTTTGCCCGCCCCCCTCAGCAGGAACTTGTTGAAACAAATATCTATTTCCCTCCTCTATTCCCCGCCTTCTATAAGCTATTTCGGCATAGGATAATATTCGCTTCAACAGAGAGATAATATGCTTGGGTCCTCCAGAGATATCCGTCACGAGCCAAGAGAACCTATGCTTGAATCCTCCAGGGATATCCATCTCGAAACCTGCAAGATATATTCGTCTTGAATCTCGGGATCTGCGAGATATACGTAAATCTCTTGACATTCGTGAACCTCGTGATATACGCGGTGAATCTAGAGATATTCGTTTGGAATCCCGTTACACTTGTGGAGAGTCTAGAGACATTCGTATTGAATCTCGAGATATCCGAGAACCTAGAGATATCCGTAATGAGCCAGGAGAGTCTCGACTTGAGTCTTCAAGAGATATTCGCTTTGGATAATGGCAAACAAGTCTAAGGTGAGCAGAAATGAGTGAGATATCGTCACCAGTCTCCCCAACCCCAGGCAATTTAAAAGTCGAAACTGGATCGACATTCCGTCGTACACGGAAGGTTGGCCATTTGTTTCGGAGGTGGACCCGGTGACTTTTCAGAGAATGTCAGAGTCGAATCAAGAGACCAGCGTACGCAAAAAAGATTGTGATGATGGAGGTGGTAGCAGCAACCTGGCTCATTTATGATTATAGTACTAAGAAATACAACTTTTATTTCTATATGCTTGAATTATGCATCACAGTCTATAGCAAAGTGTTTCTAGATTGGATATTTGTAAGCAAAGTCTTGAAACAAAGGGTGAATATTTGATAAGTTTTATGTTAGAATAGGTTGTGTATCTAGCCAGATTATAATGCAACCTTATCTGCAGGTCAATTGCATATATCCACTTTGACAACTTCAAATTGTGTTCGCATCAAGAATGAATAAAACTAAAAAATATCTTCAGCATAAAATAACCCGAAATGGGTTGACATGTCGTAAAATCCAACCAATCAATCTTTATTAGTAGCCGTTTCTAGTAATTAATACAGATTTGCAAAAACAATTTTTTTTTAATCTAAAGAATGATTTCTTCAAAAGCTTAATTACGTCCGCACTGTCGTCGGGGCTTTAAATACGTCGATGACATCACCTGCCGAAGGGTAAGATCCTACCCAAAGAAAAACATGTCTTAGGTAGGACACTAAACTGGATCTGATGAGACTCCAGTCTTGAGGCAATGGGGAAGTGGAGTACGCTATCATTGCCAGTATTCCCAGGTCCAGTCTAACCAGTGATGGTCTCTGCCCGGTTCCCATCTATGGCTCAAATAGATACGTTTTCCTAACCTCGATATGAAAAAAATCTCAGATGGGCCGACATGCCGTTAAAATCATATACGAGGAATTACAATCATGCATAGAAATACACAGACACACACACACACACACACACACACACACATACACACACACACACACACATATATATATATATATATATATATATATAGAGAGAGAGAGAGATGAAAATAAAAATAAAGATAAAACCAAAAAATGATTATAGCACAACATTCTTACGAATTTTTAATTTCTTAACCTTTATGCTAATTTTTACCCAATCACATACCCGATCCAGTTATAAAAAACGTTTGTGACAACCTCCTTCAGTCAGAATTATCCTGAAGAACCATTCGGGTGAAACCTAGGTAGATAGTGTCTGATCATCTTTGGTAAATGTTCTTCTTCTAGTGCCTGGACTTCGTCTTGGGGACTTCGTGTCTGGTCTTCCATTGGGGATTTCTCTTTATCAGAAACACTGGGTCATTGGTAGCTTTTGGATAAATAACCCAAGACTTCGATTTTCTTTAGATCATATTTTATTCCGAAATCCCCACCAGACAATCTGCGCAGATTGAGTCGGCAGTGCTCTTAACGCGACTTGCTCGCTCCGTCGTTCGGCCAATACTAACTAACTCTGTTTCTAATCTAAACCGGAAGAGGCCTTCTCCACCGATTCTCACGGTATTCACCGGAAGTGGGATCAAAGAGAGATCAAGACGTGTCACTCAATCCTCCATGACATCGTACTCAAGGCCCCCGGCTGTAACTCATTCAGCCATTTTGGTTTCTACACTAACTGTACATAAGTTGTCTCGGCTTGTATTTACGATTATGTGGTAAGAGTTACGTCCCTTAGACCAACTGTGTTATTTTCGTAAATAGTGTATTATTTACGTTTCGACCGCTGACTTCCGGTTACCATTATTCAGCGGTAAATTCAAGGCTTATCCACACGCGTTCAATTCCTTTTCTGTGTTCTTCCTTAAAGAGAACAGGTACGTCACTTGACTCTCAGTAACCTTCTTATTAAATTTTGTAATAGACTTTTACCTTGTGTATCTGACTATATTATTTGACGTTTCGCTGAACTTTGTACACTAAGAAAGATTTTGTAATGTTCACTCCCTTGTCGCTCGATTGACTTTCTCTCATAGACTCTGCCCCCCCCCGCCCCCACTCGTTTGTACCTTTCTTAACTTCTAAGCCTGTTTGGCGGTATTATCGTATGTCATTATTATTTCAGTCTTTACCTATGAACTGCCTCTGAGTTTTCTATTAACACCCATCCATTGCCTTCTTCAGACATTGTTGTGGCTTGTTGTATAAACCTGTTTTCTTTCCTATTTCAGTTTTTTACACTTTCTGGTGAAAGAAATAAAGAGACTACCTTAACCACGGTGTTTGTTATTCTATGCCAGAGGGAGTTAGACTACGTGAGACGAAAAGTCGTTCATACACTTTGGAAAAGATATGAGCGGCGAAGTAGGGGCCGCGATATAAGTCTTAGGGTACTAATAATTATGTAATACGCCAGTTTCGACTCCTAATCTGTAAATTTCTATCTGTCCTATATTTTTCCCCGAGAGACATTAGCGCAAAGTAAGTTCATTCTAATAATAAATTAATTCTAGAAATTAAATGATTATAATTGAAAAGAAAAAAATGCTTACAGCATCTGGTATTCCCAAGCGGTCACCCATCCAAGTACTAACCAGGCTCTACGCTGCTTAACTTCGGTGATCAGACGAGAAACGGTGTCTTATAAAAAGATTGATTGATCGATTGGTTTAAAAGGCACGTAAACCCAACAAGGGTTATTATTTGTCTGAATTATTTTAAATGATTGTGACGCTTCCCGTGACGCATGTCAGAATGATAAGCTTGCAAAATCAATGAGTTCATTACTTGAATGACATTCTAGAAATTAAATGATTATAATTGAGAAAAAAAATTTTTTTCTATTTTTCTGCACGTGCATGATGTAGCACAAGGCCAATTTCTTAAGCGGAGTTTAACAAGTTTGAATTCAGAGTTTTCCTTCTCTTAGATTGGTTGCCTAACCAAGGTTAAAAACCCAGCCTGCTCTTATTTGTCCATGGCTGGAGGGAAACTAGTTGGATGCATACATTTCTCAAGTTTATTAGCGCTATGTGAAATGCAAACAGCCTGGTCCAGGATTCGTCGTGACCATTTCCTGCGACGGTATAAGAGATATTTCGAGACTCATAAAATTTCCCGGTGGTAAGCAAGGAATTTCGGATTAAAGAAGACGATAACAACAATTTAAATTAAATAAACATATATTCAAAGGGTACAAAAAGGGTTGCAAATTTGTGGCATTTGCTAGCTAGACTTATCTTGGTGAGGATGAAGGTAATCCATAGGGATTTTGAAGTAATTGACAACTCGCTGGTTGACAAGGTAAAGGGAGCGCTGGAAAAACCCGTCTCGCCTGTTGAATGCTCATACGATAAGATAAAGGTGAGCTTTAGAATATCATTCCACTCGCTGGCTGACTGTCAACACGATAAGTGCTGAGGGTGAAGGGAAAGGTAAAGGGAGCGTTTGAAAACCGCGACTCGCCTGGTTGACGGCCTGTCGATAAGTGACTTTCGTCAAGGGGTTTAATTTTGGTGCCAATATTGTATATTGGCGATGCGCCCTCTAGTGGCAGGAGTAGATAATGTAACTATAATTTTTCTGATAGGTAACCATGATCAATGGCTGCCCCCCCCCCCCGTTGAGTGCTTACCGTTCCAAACTTTAACCTCTCTCTGTTCTTATTTCTTTTTCTTCTTTTCTCCAGAAATCCGAATGTTACATAATTATTAGATCCCTAATACTTATATAAGGTAGTATAGAAACATAATGGCGATTAGTGCAGCTGATGGCCTTGAGAGTGAGTGACGGCGCTTGACCTCACTCTCACCTTGCCTTCTGGGGATAAATCGTGAGAACCGGAAGGCATAGAAGACCCTGTCTTCCGGTTTAAGGATAGTAAGTAAGTCTCAGTCAGTTAGCAGGTAGGAGCCGAGCCGAAATGTAAGTCGATCTG
>CM042180.1:17544594-17614379 GCA_023376005.1 Doryteuthis pealeii
TGTTTTTTTTTTGTTGTTGTTGTTGTTAAAAGCAATTTTATGATTTCAAGTCAGCAATCATAAATATTTGTAAGCAATTATGGCTTCAAGTAACTATTCTTAATACAAATAATCAATACAGTTTCAAATCTTGTTATAATGGAGATTCTGTGCTTGTCTGTCTGTAACCGAAACTACGTCGCTGCTTACGTCACAATAACCTCGGGAAATGCGTACATTTATCAATGAGCATTTAATTTATATTCAAATAATTTAATACATAGAATAAAGTTTATGTCTCTATCAAAATCTGAGTTAGATTTGCCTCAAAACAGCCCATGTTATTAGCGCGTTTAAAATCCTGCAATGTGTCTTATACAAAACTAAGAAATCAAGGTTTGTATAATATATGGTGTGGTTAATTTGCATACTGGTTTTACAAAACCGGTTTAATAAATAATTACTTGGTGTTAGTGATATCTGATATTCTTATTTTATTTTTAACGTATTAAAATCAAACCTATCAATGATTTTATATAGAAACCAATTAAAATATAATTAAATTAAGGGTCATATCTTTATAATAATTTACACAATGTTTAGGCTAATGAACTCTTAAGAATTAAATAGATCTCTGATTCATGTAAATTATGGATAAATTCTTTTTTAATTATTCTTAATTACTATACACAGCTTATGACTGAATTGCATTTCTTGAAATTGAATATATGTGAAAAATAATTAGTTTCAATAAATTGCCTACTACTTATTGCTATAAATATACTCTTACTGAGGTAGGACATTCAAACCGAGTAGGCCACATACTATAACAGAATCAAAATGGTAGGCCACATACTATAACGGCACCCAAGAAACGATAGGAAAGGCAGAACATCCATTATAACTGACGTAAGCAGTGACATAGTTTCGGTTACAGACAAAAAGAGACCCAATCTCCATTATTCTGTCTTTTTGTGTCTGCAAATATCCGACAGTAAGTTTAACCAAGCGGTCAGTTGAAGAACATAAAACAATTAAAATAACAAAAAAGGAAAACAGTTTTTATTTATGTACAATACATAACTATTTACGCTACATTTATTGTACATTAGGTATACCCAAAATGAGACTAAATTGCATTTTTGACAAAATGACTTTAACCCCCCTACAGAAAATAATTTACCAAAAATCAGGGAATTATCGGATTTTAATGAAATTTTCAGTGTTTATTTATCAATGAATGATCTTTATAATGCATTATTTATTTTATTTCAAACCTTTCTCATTTTTTTCAGGTCACTTATTTTTTACCCACCTCCTTATGTTGGGGCGTAACATTTTTTGCGAGTTGGTCATTTTCGATACTAATTACAGTATAAATAAAGAGATAAAAGACCGAAGTTATGAACAGAAACAAGAAACAAAAATTTACGGTGGCTTTTCTATGAGAAAATAAGTACAGAAAATCGAAAAATAAAATGTAAAATATAATAAATAATTAATTTTTTGGAGATTTCCTCTTTACTCATTTCGATAATTATTTAATTGGCTATTATTTTATAAAAGAAAAAATTATACATCGATAATTTTTTGCTTAAAAGGGGGGGGGGGTACATTTTCAATAGAGTTTTTCTTCAAAACGTATACTTTTTTCGAAAAAAATAAGGTTTGCATTAAGTAGATATTTATTTCTAGAATCTAAAAATATAACATTTTAAACTTAACATCAGGCTTTTCACATTTTAAATGAATTTTATATATTAATTTTTCATAGCAAAAATACTAAATTAAAGTTTTTAAATAAAATAACTGATGCATTATAAAATTCATTAATTGATAAATCAATACTAAAAATTTCATTAAAATCGGATAATTACCTGATTTTTGGTAATTTTTTTTTCAATCGCGAAAGTTACATTCAAATTGTAAACAAGCGCTTTAAAACCCTTGAAAAAGGCGTTAATGGCGGATCGCGTCGAAATTGACCAAAACAAACCGTTTTAAATCTATTAAAAATAAACTATAATATGTAATGATATTTTTCTTTTTTTAATGGGCGTCATTATGTTACTACTTATCATTTTAGACAAAAGTTTGACCTTAAATAATAGATTTAATTAATTTTAATTAGTTTTTAAAAAGCTAGCAGCCGATAAATTTGGGTAACCCTATTGCACATAAATACAAAAAAATTAAATAAGATATCGAAAAAGGATATAAAAATTCAAAGGCCCTCGTAACAAACTTCAGGTTTAAAAAAAGAATCAGTGAATGAGGGTGAATGAAGAGAGGTGAAGAACAAAAATGGAAGGTGAAGAACATATAAGGACGCATGCTTTAACGTGAATAAGCGGTGAACGAAAAGTTAATAAAGATATGTCGTATTTCATATGGAATATTAATGTTAGAAAAATAAGAACATAAAACAATATATAAATACATATATTCCATATATACGCATATCCACATATAATCATATGTATGTATGTATGTATGTATGTATGAGGACTTTTTATGTTCCTGCTGCACAAAAGTGTACCGAACAACTGGTGGTCCCAAGCTTCACATGAAAGTTCACTGTGATGCGTATACAACACCTGTTGACTCAATCAACACCGATCGTTATGTGTGCCAGATATGTTCTAAGTTATGCAAGACTTTGGCCCGCCCTGTCGGCTGGGGCGTTAGAATGCACCGACTGCACCTCTGCAGAGGGGTAAGACTCCCCCAATGGGGCCACCTGTTGGCCGTGGGTGGCGACCCGTGATGCTTAAGGATAGAGCCCAGGTGGATGAGCAGTTCATGACATGCAATACTCCACTTTGGCCCTATCTTGGGCTAGACGGGCGGTCGGAGAGGCCCCCTCCGATCAATGGGCTGGCCACGTCAATCCCTAGCACCTATATGATTTTCCCAAACCTTTTTATCATATATGTGCTTTTTATCATATATGTGCTAGAAGGCGGTGGCTGAGGGTCTTAGTGTCCTGGGTATGACGTTAAACTGCATCTAATGGTGAAGTTCCAATTTTTGAGCTCTGGAGAGAGTGGAGTACCCCTTCATCACCATTACTCCCAGTTCCACTCTGAACTGGAGAGGTAGTGCCTGTTAAAAATTTTGAATACCCATCAAGCATGAATAGAACAAAACCTATTTGGCATAAAATAACCCAATAAGGATTGACATGCCGTAAAATCCAACAAAATCTGATAGTACTTAACTTAATTTCTGTTAACTAGACCAGTTCCTTTTCTCACGCCTTTCCATTGGTGGATGTCGGGGGGGGGGTCAAGTAAAGGTCATTACCTGCCAATCATAACTATAACGGCTAACGGTAACTTTCCTTTTAACACCCTCCGATTTTGAATCTTAAACGAACTTCAATTCAAAATTCATCTACACTTACATACATAATTCGTAGGCTAACCACAATATTATGTAGCATCATCATTGCCACTGATGTGACTGTGATTTCATAACGAATAAAATCTGGCAGTCTTGAACTATCTCGACCGTAGAAGCGGTGTTCACTAAATTCTTATTCCTTTAAAAAATAAAACCATTAAGCGATAGATAGGCTTGAACAATGCTTTATAGTGAGGCAGCTATATCATTATTTTTATTTTTATTTTGCCAACGTATTTTGGAAAATTTCAGAACACTCTTACATACACTCATCATAATCATGTTGCACGGATATCCATGACGATCTCTCGCCAACCTTCCCTATCATTCATCGACTCTGGGAGCTCCTCCGCGCAGCAGCCAGCATCTCTACATAGTTGGTCAATGTAGGTCCTGGCTGGGCGGCCACATCAGCGTGCCCATGTGCTGGCTTCCACTGTAGTACGTCGCTTACGAGCTAGTCCTTGCTTCTCCAACAGTGTCCTGCATGTCTAGTCCGTCTTACTCGTATGATTTGTGAGATGGGGGGCAGGTGGCCATACAGTTGCTTTTTTGTGATGTGCTGCTTGCACGACTTATTCAGGACCGCTTGCAGCATTCTGGTGCAGCTCCCATCTAGCTTATTCTCAAGGCGCTTTGTTAGGTCCAGGTGGTACAGCCATACAGCAGTACCGACACAACCACAGCCTGGAAGAATCGTCTCTTTAGCTTGTCGGGGAGATCAGATTTCCATATGACTGATAATTTGTTGGTGGCCAACGTGGCCAACCATGCCTTTCAGGAAAAAAGATTAAATATCCAACTTGTACTAAACAAAAAATTAAAACAAACTTTCCTCGTAAAAAGAACATTTTCGATTTGGCATATGTAACATATTATGGTCCCACACGTAAAAAAAAAATCGCTGATAATTTTGCTTGTTTGTATTTATATGAACTTCCTCTACTCAAGATATTTGTCAAATTTTAAATGAATTGAATTTTTTTATGGAATTAGACGAGGTATCCTGTCTACTAATAAATTAAATTTAAATTACATTAAAATAAATACAATATTAAAATAATGATTTCTGAAGCGAAACATCAAAATCAGATGATTAATACATGCAATCCTATTTTTATTTTTAATATTTACGGAATTATTAGACATCTTTCTTCTCTTCTTGTGAAATATTATAATTGACAACAAATACAATTAAATTTGTACAAATAATGCAACAGAAAAAAAATATAACAAAACTAAGGGCAGATAACTCCGGTTATGGTAGGAATGACACAAAATCAGGGTCCATTTCGCTATTGTATTTATGTAGTAGACAGGATCTTATATCTAATTTCATAAATATTTAATAAATGTCATATTTTACACATTCGCTGGGCAGAGAATTAACCCTAATACTGGTTAGGGTTAATTCATTCAAGAAGATATACTACGTTCGTATGTCTATGAATTCTTGTGGTGAGATAACAAAGAGAGTAACACTTTCAATCAAATTCTTAATGATATAGTTGATTCACAATAAAGCATTGTTTAAAGCACTGATTCTCAACGTGGTCAAACTGGACCATCTGTGGTCCACAGAACATTTCTAGTGGTCCACAAACATTTCTAGTGGTCCACAGAACATTTCTAGTGGTCCACAGAGAGTTCGAAGCCTCAAAAATGTTTTAGCCATTTCACAAAAATTTAACTAATTTAGCGCTTCTTATAATGACCCTCCCCAGTTGAAAATCGGAGTCCGAGAAGGTTCCCGAGTCCGACAAGAAATACCTGAAGAAGGCCGGAGGGTAATATATATATAACAGAAAACCAGACCGAAATCCCCTAGTCAATTCCAGACGCTAGGCCTTAGAAGATAGCAGATCCAAGACGCTATACCAGACCAAGTCAAGATGAAGATATATCAAAGACTATCAGAAGCTTACCAAGACGGACAGCAGAAGAATAGATGTCCAAGTAAGTGAAGAAGAGGTATGCAGCATTACAATTATTTGGTGCCAGTGAAGCAGGCGCTATGCAATAATTAAATGCTTTTGAAAATTACTTAAAATTACATAGGAACACCTCATTAGGGTGTTCCCCTTTTTTTAAGTGATAAAAGAAATAAAAGATTTGATGACTGCAAAACTTTACATTCTTTAAATCAGTGATTCTCAACGTGGTCCATCTGGACCATCTGTGGTCCACAGAACATTTCTAGTGGTCCACATCTCATTAGGGGTGTTCTCCCTTTTTTAAGTGATAAAAGAAATAAAAGGTTTGATGACTGCAAAACTTTACATTCTTTAAAGCAGTGATTCTCAACGTGGTCCATCTGGACCATCTGTGGTCCACAGAACGTTTCTAGTGGTCCACATCTCATTAGGGGTGTTCCCCTTTTTTTAAGTGATAAAAGAAATAAAAGGTTTGATGACTGCAAAACTTTACATTCTTTAAATCAGTGATTCTCGACGTGGTCCAACTGGACCATCTGTGGTCCACAGAACATTTCTAGTGGTCCACATCTCATTAGGGGTGTTCCCCCTTTTTTAAGTGATAAAAGAAATAAAAGATTTGATGACTGCAAAACTTTACATTCTTTAAATCAGTGATTCTCAACGTGGTCCATCTGGACCATCTGTGGTCCACAGAACATTTCTAGTGGTCCACATCTCATTAGGGGTGTTCCCCCTTTTTTAAGTGATAAAAGAAATAAAAGGTTTGATGACTGCAAAACTTTACATTCTTTAAAGCAGTGATTCTCAACGTGGTCCATCTGGACCATATGTGGTCCACAGAACATTTCTAGTGGTCCACATCTCATTAGGGGGTGTTCCCCTTTTTTAAGTGATAAAAGAAATAAAAGGTTTGATGACTGCAAAACTTTACATTCTTTAAAGCAGTGATTCTCAACGTGGTCCATCTGGACCATATGTGGTCCACAGAACATTTCTAGTGGTCCACATCTCATTAGGGGTGTTCCCCTTTTTTAAGTGATAAAAGAAAATAAAGGTTTGATGACTGCAAAACTTTACATTCTTTAAATCAGTGATTCCAACGTGGTCCATCTGGACCATCTGTGGTCCACAGAACATTTTCTAGTGGTCCACATCTCATTAGGGGTGTTCCCCCTTTTTTAAGTGATAAAAGAAATAAAAGGTTTGATGACTGCAAAACTTTACATTCTTTAAAGCAGTGATTCTCAACGTGGTCCATCTGGACCATCTGTGGTCCACAGAACATTTCTAGTGGTCCACATCTCATTAGGGGTGTTCCCCCTTTTTTACGTGATAAAAGAAATAAAAGGTTTGATGACTGCAAAACTTTACATTCTTTAAAGCAGTGATTCTCAACGTGGTCCAACTGGACCATCTATGGTCCACAGAACATTTCTAGTGGTCCACAGAGTGTTCGAAGCCTCAAAAATGTTTTAGCCATTTCACAAAATTTAACTAATTTAGCGCTTCTTATAATGACCCTCCCCAGTTTGAAAATCTCTATTTAAGCGCACGTCAGCTGGACCATCTGTGGTCCACAGAAACATTTCTAGTGGTCCACAGGAGTTCGAAGCCTCAAAAATGTTTAGCCATTTCACAAAAATTAACTAATTTAGTACTTCTTATAATGTGCTGGCTTCCACAGTTGACAATCTCTATTTAAGCGCACGTCGATGATCGGCGGAAAATGAATTGTCTTGTTTTACTTTAACACGTGTGCTAACCGCTCGCAGCAACATTCAAGAAAATAGCAAAGACTCGCACATATATCTGCCACGAGGACCAAACAATATTCCTATGCTAATAGGTCATACACAATATTGTTTGATAATAAATTGATATTTCTAATTCATAGAAATAAAGTATTTATTATTTTTATTTTTTTCCAGATTAACTGTAAAAATGTCTAAACCATCTGCTATCTCAATAGCAGAGGAACTATCAGACTAAGACTGAATAACTCCATCAAAATCAATTATGATATCTTGTGTAAGAAACACCAAGATCAAGGTAGTCACTAGCTGAATGGACTGAAATAAATTTTAAAGGTTAAATAGAGAGTCGAAGCCACAAAAATGTTTTAGCCATTTCACAAAAATTAACTAATTTAGCGCTTCTTATAATGACCCTCCCCAGTTGAAAATCTCTATTTAAGCGCACGTCGATGATCGGCGGAAAAGGAATTGTCTTGTCTTACTTTAACATGTGTGCTAACCGCTCGCAACAACATCAGAAAAGTAAAAAGTAGGATTGGTCCATGGGGATTTTTTTAATAAAAAATGGTCCATAAGCCGAAAAAGGTTGAGAAGCACTGGTTTAAACCCATCAGATCATTTTATTTAAAAACTTTTACATTTTTTCAGGTCAGTTAATTTTGAACCACATATCTTTGAGGCGTAACACAGATTCTTAAAGATACCTGGTTCAAAGTTAACTGGCCTGAAAAATGTAAAAGTTTTATATAAAACAACTGATGCATTATATTTTTTATTCATTAATATATCAACACTGAAAATTTCATTAAATTTGGTTAATTCCCTGATTGTTGTTTTTTTCTTTCGGCGGGTGACGATGGTGGAATTTAGGTTCGTTAAATTCGATTTAACCCTATTTTTAAAAAACAGTTTTAATTCATTTTTAATATTTGACCCATACGATTATGGTATCTAATAATATAAGGAAAATAAAGTAAACACTTCGTTATATACTGATGTGACTCTGATAGGTACTACAATTCTGAGACAGAGAAATTTAAAAAACACAGGTTTAAATAAAATGAGTGGTAATTATTAGCCGACGCTGCAGTGTTCGATCTGTTAAGTAGATCTTCTTCGGGGCATTTAACAGATCGAAACACTGCAGCGTCGGCTAATAAGACTTACCACTCATTTATTTAAACCTGTGTTTTTTCAAATTTCTCACTATACTACATACCGTCGGATTCACTTCCATCTCTCTTCGCATATATATAATATATAATATATATATATATATATATATATATATATATATATCAGCTGCATCTTCGCCAACTGCTCACTCGAAGAATTGTGTATGTGAGTGTGAGTGTCTGTCACTCTTGTACAACTCTTTAAATACATACATACATTATATATATATATATATAATATATATATATATATATATATATACATTAAAATCTATACCTATTAAAAGAGTAATGAAAGCTCAATTAATAAATTTATACTAAGCCGTGACCTGCGTGCGACTTACGCGCAAAAGATTGTGGAACGTTACATCATCATTTTTTCTCAATTTTTGCGCGCAGGTCACATGCAGGTCACCGCAAATCGCACGCAAATATTGAAAAAAAATAACGTAGCGTTCAACCGTTATTGAACAACCATAACAGAAAAATTACAGAAACACACACAACCTATGTATAATATAATATGTATATGTGTTATATATATATATATAATATATATATATTATATATATAATATATTATATCAATAATGTATTGATCAAAGCCTGAAGAAGATACCAGAATATCTGAAACACGTGTTGCGTATGTGAAATAAAAGAATAAAACATTTTTCTGAGAACGATACATTTTGCGGACCTTCTTCCTTTTTTGATAAAATATTTTATATATATATATATATTATTATATGTGTGTGTTGTGTGTGTATGTGTGTGTGTGTGTGTGTGTGTGTGTAATATATATATATGTGTGTGTTTATGTTTGCATGTGTATGTGTGTCACTTTTTCAGTGGCAGTTGGCGTATGTATGTCCGATGAAACAACGAAAATTAAACAATTAACGACGAAGTAAATATATATATACACATTAAATATCACCGGTTCTTGCTTTTTATGCAAAAAATATGAAACATTTAATTTATATTCGAAGATATTTAAAAATTAAAAATTAAAATATACATGAAAATAGCATTGAATTCTAGTTAAAAATGTCCAACATTTGTGAATCTCAAAATACTAATCAATAACCTGGTATATTTTGCCCCACCCCTCTACCAGCGAACATAGGAACCGCTTAATATATATATATATATATATATATATATATATATATATATATATATATATATATATATATATATAATAATATTTCTCTGTTTGCCTCTCCTCCATTCTTTTCTAGCTTTTATCTTCTTTAATTGACAATTAATAAATGTTCGGTCTTTTTATGTATTGACTACACACACACACACACACACACACACACACACACATACACACCAACACAGATATATATATATATATATATAAAATATAGATAGAGAGAAAGAGAGAGAGAGAGAGAGAAGAGAGAAAATATGTGTGTGTGTGTGTGTGTGTGTGTGTGTGTGTGTGTGTGTGTGTGTGTGTGTGTGTTGGCCTGTGTGTGTGTTGTGGCAAAGGGAATGTGAGTGCGAGATAATGCTGATAGTAAAATAGTAAAAAACAGACGGAGAGGCACTAATATTGGAATGTGACAGAAAGAAGGTGAGGAGAGAGGGCGGGAGAGCAAGAAGACGAGAGAGAGAGAGAGAGAGAGAGAGAGAGAGAGAGAGAGAAGAGAGAGAGAGAGAGAGAGAGAGAGAGATGGTTGAATGAAAACTGAATCGTCTGTCGCTTTAAAACAATATTATTTCCGCTGTGCCAAAGGACATCAGATCCATATAGCAGCAGACGACACACAACTAAATCGAATTCCCACCATACGTCGGATATTTCTTTACTCAATTCAACCGAAAAAAAAAAAAAAAAGAAAAAAGAAAAGACAACAACAAAAGAAAGAAAATATCTCCAAAACGGTTTGTTTCCAAAAAAAAAAAAAAAAAAAAAAAAAATTCTTGTATAACATTTTATTTTTAATAAATTTTAATTCTTTTATTCTTTTCGTTTTTGTGGGCGTTTATTGGTTTCGTTTCGTTATTGGTCCCGTTCAATTTCATGAAGACCTGCGTCTAAATGATATTTTATATGCAATTTTTGATACGAGTTTTTTGTTTTTTTTCTGAAAAAAGTTCAATGATACGAACACTTATGTGTATTATTCTTTAGAGAAATATTTTATTTTGACAGCCAGTCGATAAAGTGTTAATATCAAAGGTATTGTAAATGTATCTGATTTAGTTATAATAATTTTGCTGAAACCCTTTCTTGAAAGTGATCTTACTAGCCTCTAATGGAAGTCATTACTCACTATATATATATATATATATATATATATATTATATATATATATATATATATATAGCATATCTTTACAGATCATTGCCGTCCCTCACAATCCCATAACTCCACTACCAGAACCCTTCCTTGCACGAGCCCTCAAATGACTCATCAAACCCGCTACAGATCCACAAAGTTTGATGCAAATATGACATAGAAAGGACGTCCTTCCCGTTGAATTAGATGATAAAATTTGATGCTTATACACAACTATATGTCTCTTAAGACCAGAAGCTGACTTACAACTTTGTTACAGATTGCACAAGACACATTGTTTGTTCCTGGGATTTGCATGAATTAACCCTGGTGAGATTTCCTATGATTGACATATCCAGCCTTAGAAAGCAGAATTCGACCGCAGTTCTGACATTTCCAACCCTCCATGTTCTCCAATATGACAGGTGTAACCCTTTCGAAGTTGATATATACATATACATACATATTATATATGAGAAGAAATATTTTAAAATGCAATGATCACGTCATCGCTTGGTAACAAACGCACTATATCGTAAACATTAACATCTTTATACATTAAATTTTATGTCCCTCACAAAAAAATCCTTAACAGTGTCCTGAGATGGTTATACCGAAATACTTATATATATGACACATAAATGTTTCCCCTGATCATAACATCCTGTGTTGTTATATTTAAAATATTTTCTTCTCATATTGTCGGAATTATTTTCCTCACAATTTCCATATAATATATATATATATATATATATATTATATATATATATAGAAAGTATTGTGTGTTGTGTGTGTGTGTGTGTGGTGTGCTGTTGTGTGTGTAAGTTAAATTTGAGTCCCAACCGATTAAGCACCAAAAAATTGAAAGCGGGGTATTACAGAAGGATCATTCTGGCCACTTATGGATGTGTATTATATATATATATCATAATATATAGTATATATATATATAATATATATATATGTGTGAGATTTGTCAACTGTTTCAGCTTTTACTGACGGTGGGTCAAATGCAGTATATAGGAAGAGTGCTCAATAATAAACATAGACTGTCTGATAATAATATATGAATGATAAATATTAAAGGTCTTTGACTATCTATTTATTTGGATGACAAAAGTAACAGTCACAACCGTTTCCGGTTTCAATGCCATGCGTAAGTGGCAAACAGATTTCAGGTGACGTGTTTCATAATGCTGGATATATTAATATATATATATATATTTATATATTATATATATTATATATATAATATATTATAATGGGCGGGGGCTGAATAGAATTGGTCAATCGTGAAATTAAACACAAAATTGGGAAGAGGGCTTAATTGAGATCCTTTCAGTTCCAGCAACATCGCAAAATGGAGAAGTTCCAACATGTAGTTTATGTGGAAATATATGTTTATCTGGGACTGGTCTGGTGAGTCATCTGAGGAAACACAAGGATGCGTTGTCAAATGCTACTGGCACTCAAGTATGTTTACTATGTAGTAGATCCTTCAGGAGTCTCAATGGACTGAAGAGTCCTCTTCGTGCTCGCACCCTGTCGGGTACTTGCAAAAAAGAAAGAAAACACACACACAAAGAACAGGAAATGATCTTACAAGTGCACGAGTTGACAGCCAACACACACACACACATATATATATATATATATAATTATATTCAACTAAAATATATTTTTATTCAACTAATATTTATATAGTATTCAACTAATATATATATAATATATATATATATATATATATATATATATATAAGGTGTGTGGTTTTTTTTTGTACTTGTTGATACACCTTGTATCCTGAAAAAATAACGTTCCATTCATTGTTCATTTCTATCTTGGTAAATTTAGCTTTAAACTTGTTAATTTTATGACACACTTTGTATTCTGAAAAAAATTAATTTTCCATTCATTGTTCATTTCTATCTTGGTAAATACAGCTTCAATGTCGATACCTTTATGATACACCTTATATATATATATATATATATATATATATATATATATATTCAACTAATGTATATTTAGTATGCAACTAATATAATATATAGTATTCAATTCAACTAATATATATAATATTCAACTATATATATATATATATATATATATATATATATATATATATATATATATATATATATATATATACCACATTTCGACCTATTAGGTCTCACCAGCAAGGTTATAGACATGGGAGACTGCTCCGTGTGTGACTCGAAACTAATTAATTTTCAAAATTAGGTATGACTTCAATTAAGCACATATCCTCCAAAAATTGTCGGCTTAAAGCCATATAAAAATAAACACATTTGTTTGTTTACTTAACCTCATACTGTCGTGTAAGAAGTCTATAAAAAGTGGAATATAAATAAGTTTCAAAACGATCGAAGAATGTGGAATTGGCAACGGTTAGAGACTTCGCCTGTCAGCTTGACAGTCGAGGTTTCGAGTCACACACGGAGCAGTCTCCCATATATATATATATATATATATTATATATATATATATATATATATATATTCAAACAAATTTGGTTAAACATAACAGAATCCTTATTGTTTTAAAGCTTTTTATTTTTTAGTGCGTAGACCAAGTACTTTCGGTTCTTTTACGTATTGTATATCCGTCTAAACTATCATTATCAAAATTGTTTTATATTTAATCAAAACTATTGTTTTGCGTTTTGCGTCACTAAGGCGACGCTAAATAACAATGCCAGTTTATTTTTAATGTTTCTGATGAGATAAAACAAAAGTCGTCGGGATGGTCTAAAGTCGGTATCGGCCAAACAGCGAGGAAGTCTATCCTCTTTTCACTAGCGCTAGACCAATGATATTGTTTTTTTAATTTTTTTTATTTTATTTAGCGTCTGGTGTGGAGCGGCATACCTACTATCGGCTCCTCACTTTACCGTACAGATTCTGTGCTACTCATACGCTGAGTTGGCGAGGGCCGGTATCGAATCAAGAATCTTGAGGTTCCTAGTCGGTCACTCTACCGGTATATTCTAATAAGATAAGATAAGATAGTTTAGAATGAAAAGTATTCTATCTATCTATTTTAAGCATTTTGGTATATTGTTGCAAAGTTAATCTATTTTAATAATGGAGATTCGCTCTTTATTTTGTCTGTAACAAAAACTACGCCACTGCTTACGTCACATGATACAAAATCGTCATAACATAGAATAAATACACTAAAAAGTTGAGCATGCAACATTAGACGATCCTCATTGTTGTTTTTTTTAAACAAGTTTTAATAAATATGTGCCCGGTATTATATATTTATATATAGTTTGTTTTATTTTAATATATATTTAAAGTTATCAGAACAAAGTTTCCATTTCAAATTGTTTTATTTTTTACTCCTATAATGAATTTGATGATTTTACTTACTTACGGTACAAACTCTCTGACAATGAATTTTTAAATCCCACACCCTCAGGTAATATCTTTCAAAAATTCATTTTTACATCGCCCGGGGGTGGGTTTTTTTTTTTTTTTTTTGCTAGTTCTATTAATAGGGTTGTCTAAATTTTAAGTACAGAGCTTCAAGGATTTTAAATCTTTTTATATTATTATATTTATTGGCTCTACTTATTGTATTGAGCACTTTAGTATATTTAACTTTCGCAACTCTTACAGTATTTTCTCTTTTGGCCATTAGTATCAACTGATTATTTTCAGGAGGTACATATGATTTCAAGATTTTTTTTCTCAGACTAGATATACCGTCTATCTAAAGAGACGGCTACGTAACATTATTAATACTCGTGTTCCTTACCATCTTGCAACACATTCTGGTTAAAAAGGAGACTGTCCAAATCGTCTAAGATAAAATGCAAAATGGACAAATAGAGACCGAATCTCCATTATTAATAGACTAGAAGTGGCTACCCGGCATTGCCTGTGTAGCGTAGGGGATGATAAAAAGTTAGTCTCGCAGATCCATTGATTGTTTTGGTCTTACATAATTGATTTATGTTTTAATCACGAACGTCACCAATGACTTTCCCTTCTCTTTTCTTACAATTCAAACCCTAATTTTTAAATATCTTCTCAGATATAAATAAAATCTTCATTATTTTTGCTCAAAAACCAAGCTCTGGTAATAGTGAATGCGTATATATATTTACTGTCCGTAATTGTTTAATTTCTGTAGTTTCCTCCGGACATACATACACACCAACTGTCCTTTATATATGTTCTAGAAGCGGTTAATCGGCGTCGCCTGAGTAGAAGGGATTTTTTTCTCCAGGATTTGGTCTTTTCTCTTTTTTATGAATTTTTTCTCTAGGCGAAAGTTTGTGTTGTGTAATTACAAACTATAAAGGCGGGAGTTTGTTTTATACTGTCGGAGTTTATATGTATATATATATATATATATGTATATATATATATATATATATATATATATATATATATTGGTATATAGTGATTTTATAACAAGGCTACTTAAAGTTTTGTTTTGCATGTTCATATTGCTGATTTTGTTGAGTAAATCAGTAGAGTTTTTGAGCTTTGATATAGAATCCCTATATACCAATATATATATATATATATATATATATATATATATATATATATATATATATATATATATATATATATATATATCACTTAACTTTAAATCCACCAAGCGAGCAAATATATTTACTTCTGGATTTTATTAATAAAACGATTTAAAAGTGTTCAATATAAAGAGCTGAATATACGTTTTAAAAACGAATGCTTCAGGGATTTATTTGTCCTGCCATCAAGCTCGATTTGTTTAGCCTTACATTTGAACATGCCCGCCTAATTCATTAATTATCAATTAATTAATTTTCAAAATTAGGCATGACATCAATTAAGCACATATTCTCCCAATATATATATCAGACTGGGCTCTTTAACCTTGGATAGGTAACCAGTCTAGGAGAGGGATAACTGAATTCAAAATTCCTGAGGTTAGTCGTTGATTGGGTTCGTGGCATTCCTTGATGCACCAATTCTTTCCTATCGACTGTGCCAAAAAGTGTGGAATGGTCCTACACAAGCCTTCACCACTATAAACAAATCACTGTGCTGGTTGTTCACTGGATGAACACTCATGCGTCGAAAACCGACGAGAGAGTCCATTATATATATATATATATATATATATATATATATATATATATATATATATATATAATGGAGATTGTATGTTTGTCTATCTGTAACTGAAACTATATTATTACTCAAGTAACAATTCCCTTAGTTATTGTTATAGGTGATATAACCTATGGACATAAATGGAATGCGCCGACGGCTACTATAAGTAATAGGAACAATTGTGGCTTGACATGAAGCAAATGCGAGTCAGTTCGTAACTGTATTGGTCGGACGCAATCTCCACTTTCTTTGCTGTAAATTTCTACTCCTTTTTGTTCAATACATTTGTATACATTGTTACCAGTCGTTTGTCTTATTTTATTTTACCCTTAAAACCCCACAACAGTTATTTACGTCACATTTTATGTGATTTTATTTTTACTTAAATCTCAATTATTAATAACATTGTTTTATATTATTAATACTGTTAACCATATCTATATACTAATATCATGCAATTGTATTTATATATACAAAAAGAATAGTGGTTTACAGTGGGAACACGAAGGCGAATTTGCATGTTGATATTAGAAATTTGATTTTAATAAATATGTGCTTAGTATTATTGATTCTGATTGTTTGGTTTTATTTTAATGAATATAACATTTTTAAAATTCGGGGATAAATCCTAAAAGAAATCCATTAACAAGAAGAAATAACTGTCATTTTATTCTTTACTTCCTATTTTAACTGAATAGTTAAATTAGGAAAAATTAGCAATGAAAGACGGGAGTGATGGAAGAGTAAGTTTCAGTTGTTCTATTTTTCGATTATACTGTTTCAAATCTTTTTATCAGCATTCTTATTTAGTTTCATTAGCCTTTCTAATTCAATATAATATTACATTAAAACTTGAATACTTGCACCCGGAGTGTGCATATATTTGCTAGTATATTGAAATATATATATATATATATATATATATATATATATATATAGCTCAGTCGGTAGAGCGTCCGACTAGGAACCACAACGTTCCTGATTCGATACCGGCCCCTGGCCAACTCAGCGTATGAGTACCACAGGGATCTGTGCGGCAAAGTGAGGAGCTGATGGTAGGTGTGGCACTCCACCTCAGACCCCAAAACAACCCCCTTGGTCTAGCACTAGTGAAAAGGGGATAGACTCCCTCGTTGTCTGGCTGATACCTACTTTAGGCCACCCGACGACTTTTATATATATATATATATATATATATATATATATATATATATATATATATGTGAATATTTTGGTATATGTATCCGTTTGTGGGAGGTACATATATCAGGTTTGGGCATTTGTATGAAGCATTAAAGAAAGACATATCAGAAACTCGGTTGTTTTTTTAGTAGAATTTCGTTTATTTAGTAGTAGTAAATTTTCCGGAATTTCATGCTCCCTTCTTCAGACTGTGTAATTTTATTTTTCTAAAGACTAATTCTTAATTATCTGTTGAGTGACAGTGAGAAAAAATGTATTCGCTTGATTTATTTTCTCTCTCTCTTTTTTTTTTACCCTATGTAATCTATACATATGTAAAGGACAGTTTGTATGTATGTCCGGAGGAAACTATGAAAATAAAATAATTAATGACAAAGTAGATATGTATACACATTCACTACCACCAGATCTTGCTTTCTGAGCAAAAGTAATGAAGATTTAATTCATATTCATGAAGATAATTAAAAGATAAAATTCAAATAACAGCAGGAATTTTTTTTTTTTTTTTTGCATTCAATATTCTAAGTAGTAGACATTAATTTTCTTTTTTGGCTGGATCAACGTAAGGTCTTTTTTTTTTTTTTTTTTTTACATTGGAATCTTAATGGGACATCATGCGAGGATCCAACTCTCAATTAAATAATAAATTGGATCTGTGAGACTAACTTTTTTTTACCTCCCCCACTACCCAGGCAACGCCGGGTAGCCGCTTCTAGTGTAATAATAAAGAGAAGCTAAGAATTACAAATGTTAAATTTTTCGTATTACAATTTCTTTTCTTGGTTTACTTTTTGTTGCGTAGGCGCCAGTCGGGTGGTAGTAGTAGTCGTTAGTTCAGTAACAACATACGAAAGTCGTATAGTCAAAAAGGGGTTGTTTATTTATTTCTAGGCTCGTGGGTTCTTTTTCAGAGAGGAGGAGAGTGAGTGAGTAAGGTCAAGCGATTCTATCGTAAATCACGTTCATGTGCGCTGTTTGTTGCTCCCCTGGACATGTCACGACGGAGCCCCAACAAACGCGTTTGACCCTCCTCGGGCCGGCGAAAAAGAGCCCGAATTTTCTTTTCTTCCGTTTGTGGTCTCGGGGTGGGGGTAGGTCACGTGCGTTTCCGCTCAAAACCCTGAACTTTCGTTTTTATTTTTAAATCTAGTTCCGAGGGTTTATCGGTCGGTCAATATGGGTCCCCGTTGAGTGTTTGTTTACCCTTCCAAACTTTAATCTCTTTTTGTTCTTATTTCTTTTTCTTCTCTTTCTCCAGAAATCCGATTACCGTTTTCGTTTCAATCCCCAAATTCCCCATAGACCATAACAATTACGCTATACTTTTAAAATAGCATTTTTAAAAGAGGTGAATGCTGAAAGTGATCTAGGTCCCTAGCTTGTTGATCGATTGTTTTGTTTAAAGCATTGCCAATTGAAGGCAAGTGTTTCAAGTACCACATTTGGCATTTCCTGGTCTGTCAATTGAAAAAAAATCAAGGCCAGTGTGTTTTATGGTCTACAGTTTCTGGAAGTTATCAAAGATGAACATTTCATCAAGATAATGTCAGAATTCAAAAAGAATGCTTGGTTCTTGACAAGTTCTTTACCTTGCAAAGAAATTTCTTGGAAATGCTTGAGCAATGAATTATACTGAAATTGGATAGCCACAAAATGCTTGATTGCAACATGAGCATCAAGTTCCATTTTCTGCATAGCCATCTTGCTAAATTCTTGAAAAACCCTGATGTGGTCAGCTATGAGGAAGATGAATGATTCCACCAATTCATGGAGGAATGGTATCAAATTATATTGGATGTAAATATGATGGCTGACTATGGAGCATAAAGGGGAATTGTCCTGTATTAATTAATTGTATAGCAACTCTTTTTGGATTATTTAATGCCGAATCAAGTGATTTTGATAGTCGATTACTTACAGTACCTGCTGTTGCTTAAATTTTATTTTATGTATTGAACAGGCTCATCGCTGCTTAACTTTGGTGATTTAGCGGGAACCAATGATTTCAACGTGACTTGACCGTAGTATCGTTGTTGGGAATCATTATTCAAGAAACAAGAAAAAAAAAGGATTTGATTACAAAGAGGGTGATGCATTTTCTATTCTAACATAGTTATAAACTGAACCCCCTTTATTTTTGACATTCGCTCTTTTTCTAAGATGATAAACAATGACTCAGGTTGTTTTCAGTACCTGTTGTTGCTTAAATGGTCACCCATATATATATTTACCGACCCCTCCGCACGAGCAGGATGCGACACAAGGTCAATTTCTTAAGCGGAGTTTAACAGGTTTGAATTCAGAGTTCTCCTTCTCCTAGACTGGTTACCTAGCCACGGTTAAAGAGTCCAGGCTGCCCTGCTACTTATCCATAGCTGGAGGGAGAATTGGATTCATACTTTTCCCAAGGGTATTAGCGCCATGTGAAATGCCAACGGCTTCATCCAAGAATTGAACTCGCGTTGACGAGTCCATTTCCTACGACTCTAACCATTAAACCCATCCCACCCCACCTCACTCGACCATCCATGATATATACATGTATATACAATGGAGGCACGCTTAGCATAATGGTTATCGTCGTAGAAAATAAAATCAGCGACCAGAGTTCAAACCTGTTTGAAGCTGTTTACGTTTAACATCACGCAAATGCCCATGTGAAAGATGTAGATCATCTGTTGGTTTGGTTTGTTTGTTTTATGGCATATCAACCGTTTTATATATATATATATATATATATATATCTCTTATTATAATGGAGATTGTGTGTTTTTCTGTCTGTAACCGAAACTATATTCCTACTCAAGTCACAATTCTCTTAGTTATTGACATCACATTCTCCATGATTTTATTTTTATCTAAACCTCAATTATTAATAAAATTGTCTTACCTTATTAATACTGTTAACTATGTCTACATACTGACAACATGCTATTATATTTATATATACAACAAAATAGCGATTTACAGTGTGTACGGGAAGGCTAATTTGCATATTAATATTAAAAAATCGAATTTAATAAATATGTGCTTAGTATTACTGATTTCTAATTGTTTGATTTTATCTTAATGAATATTAGCAAAAATCTCGTGGATAAATCTTAAAAGAAATCGATTAACAAGAAGAAATAACTGTAATTTTATTCTTTACTTTCTATTTTAACTAAATAGTTAAATTAGGATTATTTAGCAATGAAAGACGGGAGTGGGGGAAGAGTAAGTTTCAGTTGTTCTATTTTTTGATTATACCCTCTCTGTTTCAAATCTTTTTATCTGCCTTCTTATTTAGTTGCATTAGCCTTTCTAAATTAATCTAATATTTTATTACATGAAAACTTAAATACTTGCACCCGGAGGGTGCATATATTTGCTAGTATATATATATATATATAATCCAAAAGTCAAGAGAAGAAATCTTCTTTACAACACAAGAGTTTTATTTTTAAAAAAAACCTGTCGGAGTTTGAGAGCTCAATGTGTGCTCTGAATGTTAGAGTCACAGAGCAAATATATAAGTAAAGAAATAACAAAAGACTTAGAGATTTAGCATTATAGTCTATTTCAGGGAGCTTAGACAAAGTGTCTAACTCTCCCGACTCATCAGATGCGAATCATTCGCAAAAATTTGAAAATGGAAACAAATCCAACGGTATGTTGAAAGAATATATATATATATATATATATATATATATATATATATAGAGAGAGAGAGAAGAGAGAGAGAGAGAGAGAGAGAGTCAAATAATATTTTGTTAGGTTTTTCTTTCTTTGAAAGTTAAATATTGCTCTATATATTGTTAATTTATTAGTTATTATACATTGCGCTCTCTTAGGGATTTATAAAAATCCCTGCATGAAACTATTAGTTTGCACATACAGGAGCATACAGTGTAGATGTACAGTGAGATTTTGATGATCCCAAATAGAATCATCCCTTACTTACCGGTCAATTGGATTATTTTACCTTTATATATATATATATATATATATATATATATATATATATATATATTAGGTGTGTCAAAAAGTATCGAGATTTTTGTACTTTTTGACACACCTTGTATCCTGAAAAAAAAAACGTTCCATTGATTCTTCATTTCTATCTTGGTAAATACAGCTTCAATCTCGATACCTTTAGGATACACCTTATATATATATATATATATATATATATATATATATATATATATATATATATATATATATATGAGGAAAAATGAGTAAAGAAAAGAAAAGTAAATGGATAAAATGAATTTAATCGATCACTTACACATGTGTTTCGGTCAGTTTATGTGTGTGAAAATATTTCGCACACATATAAGAATCGACCTTCATCAGAGTGAATATTTATTTTTATTTTTTATTTATTAATCGATTTGTAAGTGATCGATTAAATTCATTTTATCCATTTACTTTTCTTTTCTTTACTCATTTTTCCTCATATTGTCGGATTCAATTCCTTTTCCATTTTTACACACACACACACACACACACACACACACACACACATATATATATATATATATATATATATATATATATATATATATATATATATATATATATACGTGTGTTAGTCAACATATGGTGTGCTATTGGCAAGCAGTGTAATACGATCCTTCTTTTGTCTTTGCTTTACGTTATTCTAAAAATATTCGCTCGTTCAAATTCAAAATGTCCACGAAAATATCCCGAACTAACAGAAATAATTGTCCCAACAGAAACGAAGACCAGAAATATATCTGAGCAATTATTGTCAAGGACGCCGAGTTTACGTGAATTGTGACAGAAACCGTCTTCGTATTCAACTCTCCGAGCCTCATTGTGATACCTATGGCGACTTTTCAAGACTCTTTTTGAATAATGATAGATGCGAGGTGCCGGCTTTGTGTTATGTTGGCTCAATAAGAATTTCAAATTTATTGCTATAAAATTGCCACTGTCGTATAAAGGACGATAAAATTAATTAATCGATTGAAATTTAGATGGAAGTCGTAATATATCATTCTGAATGTGTCGTCTGACTTACTTACTACAAAGGAAAGCAGTAAGATAATAGCAGAATTATCTCCCCTTGCGATTCCGATTCTGACCGATACAAACCACAATTCTTACAAAGGAAACTCTGTTTTTATATGATGTGTTGATTACTTAGCGTTCAGTAATTGATTCTGGCTAGATCAAGATTTAATTTAAAAATAAGGAGGGTAAATGCCGTACATAATAGCACTTTGTGATAAATCCAAAACGAGGCTCTAATTAATGTAATCGGTCAGGGGCAAAAAGGAAAAAAAATGGCTAACGGCATTACGAGGAGTGATTTAAACATTGTTTCTTCCTGTTTTTCTCTGCCGAACTAAAAGTAAGTGATTCCTTTTTTTCTTTTTTCTTTTTCATTTTTTCATTTTTATATTATATATATATATATATATATATATATATATATATATATATATATATATTGAGAAATTGGAGAATTCAATTTCAAATATACAATCAAACCTTTCGCAGATTTGACTTTTTGGACCATATGACCTTTAGGCACCCCTTTTTTATCTCAATTAATAAAGGACGTGTTTTTCATTTACACCGCCAATATCCGATTGTTTTAACAGACGATTTTTAGATTTTTTTAAAAATTATAAAACTAACCCTTAACCCTAACCCCTAACAAACAACAGAATATTGACAGTGTAAATGAAAAACATGTTCTTTCTTAATCGAGATCAAAAGGGGGTGCCTAAAGGTAATATGGTCCGACTTTTTGCCTAAAGCTTTCAACTGCTAAATTGGGTAGGTTCATTTTTCACTTTTTAAATATCAAATTCTCTCAAAACTCGGTTTGTGGGGTTACAAGAGCTTACAAGTTTAATGTTTTAGATTTAAAAGGTAACTGGTTATTCCTAGTTTGTGTTCACAGGGTTTGCTTTTAACCCTCTAGGACCCTCTAGGCATGCGCAGAGAAAAGGATCTCTTCCTGGCAGCAAAAAGCACGCTTCGGTCATTCCAAACGCAGACTTTACTGGGAACACACGTTATTGATTGGCTCAGGAGAAAATCGCCTCTCCGTGCAATAGCTAAGAACCTAGAAATAAAGTCTGAAACCTGAGAGTATATTTTTGTCTGTCTCTTCTTTTCCATTCCTTTAATTAATTTCCAACTCGACGACCATCAGAAGGAAGAACCACACACACACACACACACACACACACACACACATAATATATATAATATATATATATATATATATATATATATAAGGTAATTCCCAGGACAGGAAAACCCTCAGCCATGGCCTTCTAGTTGTTGCATAAGGCCAAATTTGAGTTGTAGTAGTAGTCGTTAGTAATAGTAGTCGTTAATAGTAGTAGTCGTCGTTAGGGAATTACCTTATATATATATATATATATATATATATATATATATATATATATATATATATATATATATATATATGTGTGTGTGTGTGTGTGTGTGTGGTTCTTCCTTCTGATGGTCGTCGAGTTGGAAATTAATTAAAGGAATGGAAAAGAAGAGACAAAGACAAAAAGATACTTTCAGGATTCAGGCTTTATTTCTAGGTTCATAGCTATTGCGCGGAGAGGCGATTTTCTCCTGAGCCAATCAATAGCGTGTGTTCCCAGTAAGGTCTGCGTTTGAAATGGCCGAAGCGTGCTTTTAGCTGCCAGGAAGAGATCCTTTTCTCTGCGGATGCCTAGAGGGCCCTTCCTGCCTGAGGGATCCTGGGGTATTGTTATCTTTTTTTGTTTTATTTTATTTTCATTTTAGTCCCCACACACTAAAGCTACACACAGAGGATTTCGAATAGTGTCTGACGCGTTTTGGTACCTGTTTGAAAGAATTTTGAATACATCTGACGTTGTGGTGAAAAGATTTAGTCTGTGTTATATCTCGAGATGTAGGAATAACAAATGATAATAAAAACAGTGAAATATGTTTAACATATAACAATATTTGTTTTATTTATTCTCACTGACAGGGAATACAGTGGGATAGAATTCAACAGTGTGTATCATGTGTGTGGTCACACATGGGCCAGTCCTTGTCTGCCTGACTGTCAGTCTTTGCCTGACTCTACTTGTCAGCTGTCTGTCTCACTGCCAGTCAGTGAGTATATCTAGTGTAGAATCGTTAGGGGAGATAACTCTCCCTAACAGTCTGACTGGATCAACGAAAGTTAATGATAGGATAGTAATAGTGTGAATATTGAAGACATTCACTATTCGATTAATTTATGTACTATCTATCTATCTGATAGAATAATTTTTGAAACGTAACAAATAGGGAAAAATCATTTGTTTAATTTTTAATGGTTTTAATACAAAATTCAAATAATTGTATTTTTATTGAATGCTTTTAATATTGAAATTTTATTGTTATTATCTTCGGTCTACACCGGCACTTGTTCCTTTAGGAGACAGAGGTCGAGTTTCACCGACACACATCAGCAGCAGCCTACCCTAACATTTTAGTCACGTGGTGTTCTTTATAAAAGGCCATAACAGTGGCTACTTCTTCCTCTTTTTAGTTGTCTCAATTCAAGGGTGACTGCTTGGCTTCGGCCCACCCCCACAAGGTAAGTGCCCTCAGCACTCTCTCTTCCTATGAATTAGGCTTACGGACAGAATATAACACAAGACGGATTCAGTCATACCCTGCTTCTCAGCAAGAGAGAATACTATCTTTTGACCCTTGAAGGCCGATAGTAATTACCTTTTTACCACCAGGATATAGCAACTACTAAATGCAACTTCGGACAAGCTCCACCCCCTTGATACCAAACAGCCGAAAGGCTGTTAGCAGGATTAACTTTTTTGCAACCCACAACTACTTAATTACGGCTATACCACACTTTGGTGCTGTTAACTTTAATTGAACTTTTATTAAACTTCTGGGTCGCTTGTCCGACCTAAACTATGAACTTTCTTCTCTTTGTTGTACCCTTTTAAAGTGCATTATATGTATTAAATATTCATATCGTTGTTAGCTCGTTCCTTGACGTCATAATCCCGCTTTCTCGCACTGCTTTCCTTAACCACTCCTTTTAATTTTTATATTAAATAATACAAAATTTTAGTTTAATATATTGATTTGTTTACGTTTATCACCAGAAAACGCTGTCAACATGTTTGATGCTATTATTATGAAAATTCTAATTTTGAAATTTCTTCGCGAATATAAATCAGATTTCATAATTTTTGCACAAAAGCTAGTATACAAATAATAATAATATAAATTTTAGTTTAATATTGATTTGTTTACGTTTATCACCAGAAAACGCTGTCAACATTTTGATGCTATAACTATGAAAATTCTAATTTTGAAATTTCTTCGCGAATATAAATCAGATGTTCATAATTTTTGCACAAAAGCTAGTATACAAATAATAATAATACAAAATTTTAGTTTAATATATTGATTTGTTTACGTTTATCACCAGAAAACGCTGTCAACATGTTTGATGCTATTACTATGAAAATTCTAATTTTGAAATTTCTTCGTGAATATAAATCAGATCTTCATAATTTTTGCACAAAAACTAGTTTTGGTAATCGTTAATTTTTAAATCTATTTGCTCAATCATAAATCGTTTTATTGTCCTTATTTATGGGAAATTAACGTCTCCCATATGACTTCTGGCACACTCTAGTCTACGACGTCAAGTCTTATATCTTCCCGCGTATAATAACTTCGTGTGTTGGAATTGAAACCGTAAATGTCTGGAGTAAGATTTTTTTTAAAATCTAGATCAGTGTTTCTTAACCGGGCCATATGACCCCAGGGGAATAAGAAAGGAATAAGGACAAAGACATGGTTGATATTTCAAAGAAGGTTTAATCGTACGAAAGTTGCTAAAACATATTCTTTTAGCGGTCATAAGTAATGTCATATAAGGTAAGTTACAAATTACTTATCTACACTTATCTGTTTGGGACGGGCGGTCGGAGAGGCCCCCTCCGATCAATCGGCTGGCCACATCAAGCCCTAGCACCTATATGATTTTCCCAACCCTATTGCCCTTATGGCAAGCCCCAACCCCTTTTTATCATATGGGTGCTAGAAGGCGGTGGCTGCGGGTCTACACGTCCTGGGAATGACGTTAAACTCTATCTGATGGTGAGGTTCTAGTTTTAGAGGTTTGGGTTATGTGGAGCACCCCTTCATCACCATTGCTCCCTGGTCCACTCTGACCTGGAGTGGTAGTACCTGTTAGGGTCCCATCTATGGGTTAAATAGAAAAACTTGAGTTTATAAACAAAATTGTATTATCCATTAAAAATTGATTTATTTCAAAACTTTATCGGCATTAAAGGTTGATATGCCGTAAAACAAAACAAACAAACAAAACAAATCTATGGATTAAATAGAAAAAATATTGACTTTTAAAAAACTTGAGTACCTTTCAAGAATGAATAAAACATAAATGTCTTTGGCATAAAATGACCCAATGGGTTGATGTGCCGTAAAACCCAACCAACCAACCATTATCTGTTTGGGTAAAGAGTTTCTTGGCACCGTTATTATAATTCTTTGTGCTGGTCATTCATTCTTTCAGTATTGCTGCTATGTTGTTTCCGCCGAGTTAGGCTGCCTGTTCTCTTCCGAATCGACCTTGAGAATTTTATTAATAATTCCCGATTTTTGGTAATTTTTTCCCAATCTGGGGGGGGGGGTATTTTGAAAAATACGCACATGACGTGACTTTTGGTCTACGACGTCAAGTCGGTAAAACTTGCAAGTCATACTCAAAATCCCATGACCCAGAAAAACAGAACAAACAAATTTTGTAATAAAACTGTTAATTTTAACTAGGGGATTAGGGTTAGGGTTTAGGGTTAGGGTTAGGGTTAGGGTTAGGGTTGGGGGGTTTAGAGTTAGTTTAATGGGAAAATAAATAAATAATTTGGGTTGTTTTTTTTTTCTGGGTCACCCTGTAATATCATGGGATTTTGAGTATGATTTGCAAGTTTTACCGTCAGTCTTATATCTTCCCGTGTATAACTTCGTGTGTTGGAATTGAAACCGTAAATGTCTGGAATAAGATTTTTTAAAATCTAGATTAGTGTTTCTCAACCGGGGGCCATATGACCCCAGGGGGATCATTATGAGTTTTTTTTTGGGGGGGGGTCACGCAAGCAAAATGGAAAGTTATGGGAAATTAATGGTCTCCCATATGAAGCGAATAGAAAGCAAAAATGACAAAGACAATCTTGTATTTCAAAGACACACCGGTATAGGCCAACCAGCAAAAACCTACACCAATCAGCTCTGTCCGGATTCTGGATGCTGTACGGAAAACCTGAGGAATATCGTCATGGACCATTGTTATCATGGTTTCACAGGTTATCTGTTTACAACCATTCTGCATTCATATACGTATGTGAGCGTAACCCAGCAAAAACGGCACATCAAAGCGAGCCTTTTGCTAGAGCAATACACTTCAAATGCTATAATTTAGAGAATAAAGTTAATTTTGTACAGGTTATGTGGCCATTGATTGGAGAATTCGGTGATTCCCTGTTTGTGATGTGGGCTAGTAGCCGAGGGGTAGAATTTCGGCTCTGTATTCTATGGTCCGTGGTTCGATCTCTAGTGGCGGAGATCGTGGTATACACTACTAATGAGAACTAATAAAGTTGAAACAGCTATCCAGTGTTCCGCATGTCACACGCGGTGCTTACCGAGTTTTCTGGTCGTAGTAATTTAATCTAAATAAGAATAAAGTTATTTGCCGCTAAATAATTTTATGGCGTCTACGGACGCGCTGAGATTTTTTTCCTTTAAACCGTCCAAACTTTTGATATAACGGGGATAGCAATGAAATGCTAATTAGAATCCTTTATTTCTTTCTAGATATATTATATACCCCATTCTGTGTATCTATATAGGGGGGGGGCTTTGTGTATTAGAGAAATACCCGTGCTTATATCTCCCATATTAAATTTTATACTTACTTTTTAAGTAGCTGGGCTGGTATTTCTACTTAGATAATTCAACGTCTTATGACATAGACATAACAATGTAATAGAGAGGGGCCTTACTTGTGTATTATCAAGGATATCCGTGGTTATATCTCCCATATTAAATCTACTACTTACTTTTTGAGTACTGGCTGGTTTTTACTTATATAATTCAACGTTTTATGACATAGACATAACAATGTAATAGAGAGGGGCCTTACTTGTGTATTATCAAGATATCTGTGGTTATATCTCCCATATTAAATCTACTACTTATTTTTGAGTAACTGAACTGGTATTTCTTATTACCGTAGTTCTTCTATTTCTTGAGTGCTATTAGATTTCTCCCCTGCCCTTTAACCCATGACCAGACTAACTAATAGATAAATCAAGATGCTTAGAACTCAAAGACATTTCAAGCTAAACATTGATAGTAGAGGAAATGTGGACTTATACTAAGTCATAACTTAGATAATTCAACATCTTATTACAGACATAACTATATTATTGAGAGGAGCCTTATATAAAAACTTAAACCTAATGAGTCAGATATACCTACTAACAGTTTCGCTTAGTGCTCTTCAGGGCTAAGATCTTAGCCCTGAAGAGCACTAAGCGAAATTGTTAGTAGGTATATTTGACTCATTAGGTTTAACTTTATTATTTGCTCTAATTAGGTATTGAGCACTCTTTACTTTTTAGCTTTAGCGTAATCCGGCGGTTTATATATATATTTTCCATATATATATAATATATATATATAATATATATATATATATATAAATTGTTTTTCTTTTGGCCAAGTATTAAAAAAATCTAAATAGTAACAGCATGGATTCTTTTTTTTTTTTTTTTTTTTTTGCATTTAATATTTTAAAAATAGGGGTGACTGGTTTCAGTGTTCATTTCTGTGTACTTTTTTCCCACCAGGCTGGATCAAAGCAAGGTCTTTTTACGTAGGTTTTTTAATGGGGCGTCCTGCGAAAATCCAACTCACGATTCAGTAATAATGGATCTGCGAGATTAACTTCCCCCTTCTACTGAGGAGACGCCGGGTAAAACTCTTCTTATACTTATATAAAGGGCAGTTGTGTGTGTGTGTATGTATGGGTGTACGTCCGGAGGAAACGACAATTAATGACAAAGTAAATATATATACACATTCACTATCACCAGAGCTTGCTTTTTGTGTCAAAATAATGAAAATGTTGTTTATATTCCTTAAGATATTTCAAAATTAAGATTTGAATAGTAAGAGAAGGGAAAGTTAGTGACGGTGATTAAAACATAAACAAATCAATTATGGAAGACCAATGGATCTGCGAGACTAACTTTTTACCCTCCCCCTCAACCCAGGTAACGCCGGGTATCCGCTTCTAGTGCATATATAAATGGCAATTGGTGTGTATGTATGTATGTCCCAATGAAACTACGAAAATAAAACAATTAATGACAAAGTAAATATATATACACATTAAATATCACCAGTTCTTGCTTTTTGTGCAAAAATTATGAAGATTTTATTTATATCCGAAGATATTCAAAAATTAAAATATACATAGAAAGATCATTGAAATTCTACTTAAAAAATCTCCAGCATTTGTAAATTTCAAAAGTAAACAAATCAATATACCAGAGTTCCCTCCCTTCTACACAGTTGACGCTGAGTAGCCGCTTCTAGTACATATATAAAGGACAGTTGTATGTATGTATGTATGTATGGGTGGATGTATATCTAGAGGAAACTACGAAAAGAAAACAATTAAAAAACAATATATATATATATATATATATATATATATATATATATATATATATATATATATATATTATATATATATATGTATTTTTGGCAGCATTTTCTCATTTAAACATGTTTGGTTGAACTCAAGTGACAATTCCTGTCGTACAAGTTTCTGTTCAATCTGTTCAACCTATTCCAACTACAAAGAATTATTAAACCAAAGATCGGAAATTTTGAACGTATGTAGGCACAAACGTAAATGGCACATTTATAGTTAAAAACAAACAATTGGAACGACAGTTAAAAATGAAAACAAACCTTTCCTAATTGTTCATCGAGGAATTGTGCATCTTATTTGCATCCATTTGTTTTAATTAATCTAAATAATTTCACGCACAAAATCCCTGAAGATCCTAACGGTGAAACTCGAGTAGGCTTACTCTGACCATATCGGTTATATATATTTATTTTATCCTCTCCAATATCTTATATAATAATTATATTAATGTAATGCTTCAAAAAAGAATCCAGTAAGAATGAAGAAGGCTTTTCCATTAGGGACCTCTCTTAATTTTTTTTTCTTTTGAGAGAGGTCCTTTGTAAAAGATTTTTTTATTTACTTCATTCATTTTTTATTCCATTCATTCATTCATTTTATATATATATATATATATATATATATATATATATATATATATATGTAAACAACTTTTAGCTATTTCAGCCGACAGTATATTTGGGAGAATATGTGCTTTTTAATTTTAGTCAGACCTAATTTTTGAAAGTTAATTCATTTATGTTTAAATCCCGCCTAATTAAACATAAATGAATTAACTTTCAAAAATTAGGTCTGACTAAAATTAAAAAGCACATATTCTCCCAAATATATATATATATATATATATATATATATATATATATATATATATAATAAAATAAATATATAAAGGTTTTTACATATCTATTTATTTGGTGACAAAGGAACAGTCACAGCCATTTTGGTTTCATGCGTCAGCAATCATCAGGTGACGTTGTTTCAAATGCAAGGAAAATCGAAAATTACAAAAATTACAAAAAAATCAATAGACATAGGATGTGTATGATTGGATGAAATGTTATGCGTATGTATGTAGTGTTGTTTTGAATGTGTATGTGTGTTTATGGACAGTGTAAAGGTTATGTATACGGGACAACGGTTCTCGCACACATTGTTCTATGAATGTGTAACGTTCGATCAATGCGGACGTGTGAGCGTTTGTATTCTCGTGCATATGTGTGCGTTGCTGTGTGTATTTTTTGGTATGAGCGGATGTCAGCATGGGGCGTGTATGAGGTTGGTGGTGGTGGGGGAATGGATACTGTCACCAGATATATATATATATATCATAATAGATTCGGTGTCTGTCTGTAACCAAAACTACGACACTACTTACGTCACAATTACGTCTGATATTGCGTAAGTTTATAAATGAGTATCTATGGTATTTCTACCAATTGTAAACGTTTTTCGTTTATTAACTCTAAAATTTATTAGGTCTGGAATATAAGGAATTCTAAGTCATTTAAAACGAAAAGAACGAAATAAAAATGTATTTTTTTACATGTCCCTATAAAAAAAATAACAGTGACTTATCTTTAAGAGGCGACATCATGGACGCTAGGGTGTCAAGTTCTGACCGCCTTTTATGTTGAATAAATTTTTTATTACTTTTTCGCCGGGAGGTGACCAATGAGAAGGGGGCATAGGTCTGGAATTTGGATAATCTGTGACAGTGATAACACTTTAAAAGATTTGAAATATATTTCCTCAAATGAAGGCAAAGTTTTGAAGAAAAATATTTTGTCTGGTAATACTTTATGTTAATCTGCAACTTTATCCACGCAGGAGATGTTACAGTTCTAAAATCGACCTACCCTAGTGCCCATATTCTTGCTATTATGTATAATTGCTATGGAGGACTGGGAGAAGCTAGCTTGTAATAGACCTGGGTGGAGAGCCACCATCTATCTGTCTGTGGAAGAATTTGAGCCCAACCGAATTAAACACCAAAAACTGAAGCAGGCTATTAGAAAGAGTAATTTTCTGCCCAGCAACATTCAAAGTGGAGAAGTTCCTAACAGAAATAAAGTTAACAAATAGTTACGTTTAAGACTGTTGTATAAAGGAAAGGTACAAGGCAAATATAGTTTGTATATTTGGGTTAACAGTTTATTCTGGGTTAGTAGTAATGTGTTAAGAGTTTATACATTTCTTGTGCAAATGTCTTTAAGAGTAGTGTAATTGTCTTTTAGAGTTGCCAGAGAAATTTATCCTGGCGGGGATATGTTTAGGTAATACAAGAGATTCAAATACACTTATCTTGATTATATTAATCTTTGCAATGTCTCTACGTTGTCCGGTAAAGTCGCTGTGTTTCAGTTGTTCTGCTAGTTTCAGCTAGTACTGCACCCTTTGCCTGTCGGGCCTGTTCTGGGTCTTACCCTCGTGCCTGCCGTATCTGTTCTGCTGATTCAGGGTTCTATGCCCTGTCCCCTACTGTCCGGGCTTCCGGTGCGGGCAGACAACCCAATTTCCGATATTCCAACATGTAGTTTATGTGGAAGAGTATGTCTCTCCAGGGCTGGCCTGGTGAGTCGTCTGAGAAAACACAAGGATAGAGTGTCAAATGCTACTGGCACTTAAGTATGATAAAATAAAATTAAAAAAGAGAAAAATCACAAGGTACCGGCCCTCGCCATCACAGCGTATGAGTAGCACAGGGATATGTGCGGAAAAGTGAGGAGCAGATGTTAGGTGTGGCACTCCACCTCAGACGCTAAAATAATCTTGATCTAGCTCTTAAGTAAATATATCAAATGTTGTAATAATTAAATTATCATACTGCAGTATATGTACAGGTTCTGCTAGTCAAGATTATTATACTTTATGCACATTGAAGTATTTCGCAATAGCTCTTAAGTAAATGCATCAAACGTTGTAATAATTTAAATTATCATAGTGTAGTATATCCACAGGTTCTGCTAGTAAGTAGCATTATGTTTTAGTAGAAAAAAGAGGGAAAAAAACAGGAAATGGTCTTACTCGAACACGAGTTGACTGTCATTAATGACGAAGTTTTTATTAATTAAAGCATTTACCTTCGTTTTTCTGCCATTGTAGACGTTTTTCGTTTATTAACTTTTTGTATGCACAAGAAATTTGCATAATAATGATGAATCTGTTTACGAATCCGGTTTTTTTAAGGAACCGTTTTTTTTTTTTTTTGTTTTTTGCATATGCAAACGACCACTGTCTAAATAAAACCGACAAAGAAACATTGTCGTAGATAAGTAGTTAGATTCTTGTAAATTTGTTTCGTTTTTATGAAAGATATTTATTCTTTCTTTTTTTTTTTTTTTTTTTTTTTTTTTCTAACAGGCGTTACCAACGGTAAATTTACATACAAATAGCCGGACTTGTTAATTCCTTTCAAGCGGTAAATATATTTGCTAAAATAATTAAATAGATCATAAATACCGAAATGAAAGAGCATAAAGACAAGATGAATGTTGTGTTGGGGTCTTATTTAATAAGCCTAATTTCTTTTTCTATCTTTCGTTCGTTTGATCAGTATAATAACGTCAATCGTAAACGAGAATGTAATATATTTTTACTGTGGTCGCTTTTTACGAGTTGAAATTTGAGGAAACAGCAAAATGGATATAATTATTCGAATGCTGTCGTCTGCCACTCTGAATATTTGCTAAGCTTAGCCGAGATCGTGAGGGGCCTTGCTGGGGCTTGCTTATTCATCTTTCCACCATCTTGGACGATATGCCCGCTCATTTCCAGGCGTTCCTAACTCCATCCAGAAAGACTTTCAGTAAATACGAACGCGGTATATCTGCACAAACGCAGTGATTAAAACGGTTGTGCATTTTTTCATTGGCGGCACTGAATGGTTATTTTGGCAAATCCAGCGTTTCAAATGCTCAGTTTCAAGACAGGTACGTACTCTTCAGTCAAAAAATTGGCGCAACATAATCTTTCTGTTCCGTTTGGCATTGTGTTGTACGAAGACAATGCTTAGGGTTAAATCAAACATAACAGACCTAAATTCCACCATCGTAAGTCACCCCGCCGAAAAAAATACCAAAAATCAGGGAATTAACCGAATTTAATGAAATTTTGGACCATATGACCTTCCGCGATTTCGACTCGTGGGGACACTTTTCTCATTTACACCGTAAAAATCCGGTTGATTGTTAGGGGTTAGGGGTTAGGGTTAGGGGTTAGTTTTATAATTTTAAAAAACTCTAAAAATCGTCTGTTAACAATTAACCGGATTTTGACGGTGTAAATGGAAAAAATGTCCTCACGAATCGAAATCGCAAAGTCCAAAAATTGACGCAACAGAATCTTTCTGTTCTCAAATCTTTCCGTTTGGCCTTGTGTTGTACGAAGACAATGCTTAGGGTTAAATCGAACTTAATAGACCTAAATTCCACCATCGTATGTCACCCCACCGAAAGAAAAAGAAATACCAAAAACCAGGGAATTAACCAAATTTAATGAAATTTTCAGTGTTGATATATTAATGCATAAAAGATATAATGCACTAGTTGTTTTATTTAAAATCTTTTACATTTTTTCCGGTCAGTTAACTTTGAACCACGTATCTCTGAGGTGTAACACAGATTCTCAAAGATACATGGTGCAAAGTTAACTGGCCTGAAAAATGTAAAGGTTTTTTGAATAAAAAAAACTGGTGCATTATATGTTTTATTCATTAATATATCAACACTGAAAATTTCATTATATAACCCGTCGGTCGCTCCCGAGCTAAAGGGCTCACAGAATCTCCGAAATTGGCCGTCAAGATCGGATTTTCTGCATCAACCACGGATTGCAGGGTATCTATATTTGCTGGAAGTCTAGCCGAATGCCCCACGTTGTGCTAAGATCTCAAACGACTAGAAATCTGCTATAGAAACTGATTTCCGAGATTAATGGCGGCCGATTGGTCACATGAAAAAAAATAACGACTCTTTTTCTTCTTCAAAAATCAACAACATTTATATTCAAAAATACAAGAATACAAATAATTACTTCTCAAGACGGGGGAGTGATGGACCTCAATTCAATGTGTTCTGGTCGGAATAATATTCGCAGCAATGTTGGCTGAAGTCAGTCTATCTGTCGGCTACAGGATCTTTACGTCCACACTTCAAGCTTTCTTAGCTACCGTTCTCAAGCACGCCCGGCTTCGTTCTCATCTCTCGTCAAGATCGTCTCAGTTTAAATAATTTTTCAATCGGAAATTCTTATTTCCGGCCAGCGCGAAGATATTCGTTACCTCCTCTTTACCTTTCATTTTATCAAGGGCGCCGCCTCTTTTGTCATAATCAGCCAATCAAATTTACTTCCGCATCACAATCTAAGTGCCATCTCTTCCGGCCACTTCAAACAAAGGAGCTTACCGGAGAAACCAAGCCTGACCTTTATCTTTTGACCGTCAAACTATCCAGACACTTTTAGTCCCAACCAAAAGGACAGGCCTTCTTTCTAACCGCCGGGCTGATTCTTATCTAAGAAAAAAATCTTTTCATTAAGTTTTGACAGGTAATCGTGTCAAGCCCTCTGGGTGCTTTTAGCACGTCTAAACAAAAGGATTGGTCTCCTATCTACCTTCGCTATTTATCTTTGCTGGATGGAGAAAAAACCTTTGTTCCGGCCTTGCACTAGATACACTAGCGGTCAATATTATTGCTGATTATTATCTTTACCGTTTCAGTGAAAAAATTACTTTTATTCTTTTTTTTCTTTCCATAGATTCTGATCGCCGACAAAAAATATTTTCTAAGTATTTCCGTTTTTCTTTCTTTCTTTCTTTTTTCTAATTTCCAAACCCGAATCAGGTCACAATTAAATTCGGTCAATTCCCTGGTTTTTTGTATTTTTTTCTTTCGGCGGAGTGACATACGATGGTGGAATTTAGGTCCGTTAAGTTCGATTCAACCCACTTTGTCAATTAGATCTTTAGCCTTTTTAATTATAGGATCTATCTTTTTTTTATATTAACATATTTTCCTAAGCTCCATATTGCCAATGAGCTGTATGCTATATAAAATACAAGTTTTGTCAAACTGTAGCGATTGTCTGCCCCTGTTTGGTTCGATTTGGGATCCAGAAGGGTTATCTTCCCTTGTCGCCAGGTCTTCGTCAGTAGAGGGCTAGAGTATTCAAGTAGTAGCCCGGGAAATTCTAACTTTCTTTCTCTCGGTCCAGCAACTACTTGACATGGTTTAGGCGCTTGGTGCCTCTGCCCCTTAAGTGGGCGGCTTTGTCCCTCCCCAACCAACTATCAGTAAGTGACATTCCTTCAGAAACTCTGTATCACTTCTTTAGGACGTAGTCCTAGATTCTTCATATGTGTTTATGTATCTGTTCTCTATATATTTCGGTGCCTTTGTCATGAGTATATGTATACCTGTCTTGTATGTATTTCTCTACGTGCTCACAGAATAAAGTCAATGTTTGTTATTATATATAACTTCTTTGTCAGAATATTTTATGTACACACATGTACCCACATTGGAAGGTTACTTTGAGCCTTCCAACTTATTATAAGAACTTTACATCTTATAAAACTAACATGTGAAACACTTATCTGACTATTTCTCCGAATTTTTTTAGATGAGTCTCGCTAATTTGGATTATTCAGACTATTGACCTCATCTTTATTGCTATCTACACAATTTCTCTGAATATTTGAGATGAGGCGTGATAATTTGGATTATTTGGATTAATCAAACTATTGTCCACATCTTTATTGTTATCTGACTATTTCTCCGAATTTTTTAGATGAGGCTTGATAATTTGGATTATTCAGACTATTGACCTCATCTTTATTGCTATCTACACAATTTCTCTGAATATTTGAGATGAGGCGTGATAATTTGGATTATTTGGATTAATCAAACTATTGTCCACATCTTTATTGTTATCTGACTATTTCTCCGAATTTTTTAGATGAGGCTTGATAATTTGGATTATGCAGACTATTGTCCTCATCTTTATTGTTATCTACACTATTTCTCTGAATATTTGAGATGAGGCTTGATAATTTGGATTATTCAGACTATTGTTCTCGTCTTTATTGTTATCTACACTATTTCTCTGAATATTTGAGATGAGGCTTGATAATTTTATCATTTTGATTATTCAGACTATTGTCCTCGTCTTTATTGTTATCTACACTATTTCTCTGAATATTTGAGATGAGGCTTGATAATTTGGATTATTTGACTATTGTTCTTATCTTTATTGTTATCTACACTATTTCTCTGAATATTTGAGATGAGGCTTGATAATTTATTATTTGGATTATTGACTATTGTCCTCATCTTTATTGTTATCTACACTATTTCTCTGAATTTTTAGATGAGGCTTGATAATTTGGATTATTTGGATTATTCGGACTATCCTCATTATTGTTATCTACACTATTTCTCTGAATATTTGCGATGAGGCTTGATAATTTGGATTATTTGGATAAATCGGACTATTGTCCTCGTCTTTATTATTGTGTACACAAGTGTCTCTTTTATTGTTCTCCTAGCGAAGTAAAGCTTGATTCAATTTAGAGTTTTCCGTCTTGTAGATTGGTTCTCGAAACCAAACCATTCATTTGTTCTATAGTTTCAAGTATTCCTATCTAAAACTAATAATCTATACACAATTCTATGGTTTCAAGTAATTATTTCTATTCAATAATGATCCTTTGCTTGCACAAAGTTTCAAGTAACTAATAATAATAATTCTTAGAAAACTATTATAGCTTCAAATAACTATTCAAATGATTTATAGTTATATATCAAGTATTCCTATCTCTAATACAAATAATTTTCAAGTGGATCTATTTGACCCATAGATGGGACCCTAAGAGGTACTACCACTCTGAATCACAGTGGACCTGAGTATAATGACAATGAAAGAGTGCTCCACAACAGGGCTGTGGAGTCAGAACACAAAACCTTCAACTGAAAAATGTGTTTATAAAAAAATCAGTATCCATTAAGAATAAATTTGTTTCAAAACTTTGTCGGTATTAAATGACCCACTGAGGTGGATATGCCGTAAAACAACACAAACCAAACCAAATCTAATGCTAATAATTTATAAACAATTAAGTGATTTCAAGTAATTATTTATATTAACTCTTATTGGTTGTTTTAACAGGATCCAAGTATTTTTCTTGTATTTACACCCCGCAACACCATTGAGGCCTATTTTGTGTATTACTCAGTAAGTTTTTACAGCTAATTTAAACCCTTTGTATCGTTGAATTGAGCTCGTTAAAATCATTATTTTGTACTTAAAATATATTTTCTCTTCCTGCACTCGTCAAAGCTATATCCATCTCCCAATAAAATCAAAATGAAATTTGTGTTATTCGGACTATTGTCCTCGTCTTTATTGTTGTGTACACAAGTGTCTCTTTTATTGTTCTCCTAGCGAAGTAAAGCTTGATTCAATTCAGAGTTTTCCGTCTTGTAGATTAGTTCTCGAAACCAAACCATTCTAAGCAAACATAAACTTTTATTGGTTGTTTTAACAGGATCCAAGTATTTTCCTTGTATTTACACCCCGCAGCACCATTGAGGCCTATTTTGTGTATTACTCAGTAAGTTTTTACAGCTAGTTTAAACCCTTTGTATCGTTGAATTGAGCTCGTTAAAATCATTATTTTGTACTTAAAATATATTTTCTCTTCCGTGCAGGAAGCTATATCCATCTCCCAATAAAATCAAAATGAAATTTGTGTTATTCGGACTATTGTCCTCGTCTTTATTGTTATGTAAACAAGTGTCTCTTTCATTGTTCTCCTATCTTTAATGTCAATAAATCGTGTCTCTTTTCAGGATGATGGCATCTACAGCTGGTGTTCTACTCTTGACTGTTCTCCAAATAAGTGGTAAATAATCAATATATTTACTCGTACAATTTCATGATAATGCAGCGTCAACAGAAGATACAACTCGATACATAAGTTTTTTTTTCAATAAAACCGTTTCTCCAGGCGATTACTAAAAGTCGAAATAAATAACATAAAAGAAATATTCCTATTTGTCCTATTGCTAATATAATATCTTATTATAATGGAGATTGTGTGTTTTTCTGTCTGTAACCGAAACTATATTCCTACTCAAGTCACAATTCTCTTAGTTATTGACATCACATTCTCCATGATTTTATTTTTTATTTAACCTCAATTATTAATAAAATTGTCTTCCATTATTAATACTGTTAACTATGTCTACATACTGACAACATGCAATTATATTTATATATACAACAAAATAGCGGTTTACAGTGTAAACGGGAAGTCTAATTTGCATATTAATATTAAAAAATCGAATATAATAAATATGTGCTTAGTATTATTGATTTCTAACTGTTTGGTTTTATTTTAATGAATATAAGCAAAAATTTCTTCAATGAATCTTAAATGAAATCCATTAACAAGATAAAATAACTGTCATCTTATTCTTTACTTCCTCTTATAACTAAATTCTTAAATTAGAAAAAATAACAATGAAAGACGGGAGTGATGGAAGAGTAAGTTTCAGTTGTTCCATTTTTTATTATACTCCCTCTGTTTCAAATCTTATTATCTGTATTCTTATTTAGTTTCATTAGCCTTTCTAATTTAATACAATATTTTATTACATTAAAACTTAAATACTTGCACCCGGAGGGTGCATATATTTGCTAGTATATATATATAAAAAGTAAAGTCGTCGGGGCGGCCTAATGTCGGTATCAGCCAATCAGTGAGGGAGTCTATCCCCTCTTCACTAGCGCTAGACCAAGGAGATTATTTTTAGCGTCTGAGATGGAGCGCCACACCTACCATCAGCTCCTTACTTTACCGCACAGATCCCTGTGCTACTCATACGCTGAGTTGGCGAGGGCAGGTATCGAACTAGGAACCTTGTGGTTTCTAGCCGAACGCTCTACCGACTGAGCGATAATGCAGCGTTAACATAAGATACAACTCGATACATTAAATTTTTTTGGGTTTTTTTTTTCAATAAAACCGTTTCTCCAGGCGATTACCAAAAGTCAAAATAAATAACATAAAAGAAATATTCCTATTTGTCCTATCGCTAAAAAAAAAAAAAAGCAACTGTATGGCCACCTGCCCCCACCCCCATCTCACAAACCATATGAGTAAGACGGGCTAGACATGCAGGACACTGCTGGAGAAGCAAGGACGAGCTCGTAAGCGACGTACTACTGTGGAAGCCAGCACATGGGCATGCTCATGTGGGCTGCCCAGTCAGGACCTACATTGACCAACTATGTAGGGATGCTGGCTTCTGCGCGGACAAGCTCCCAGAGTCGATGAATGATAGGGAAGGTTGGCGAGAGATCGTCATGGATATCCGTACAAATTGCGTGACATGATATATATATATATATATATATATATATATATATATAGTATCCAATTGCCGCTTTAACATTTCCGTTGCAGTGACTTCAGTAAATAATCCAAAAGTGCTCAATATATATTTTTAATAATAATAATAATAATAATAATAATAATAATAATAATAGAGACCTGAGGAGACTTGCTGTTACTCAGGCTCTAGTGAAAGACCATCAGCTATGATGTGAAAACTCAAAAGGAGTAAATAATAATAATAATAGTATTAGTAGAGAAAGAGTCAGGGGTCTACCATGGTTTCAATTAAGCGTAGGGTTGGGTCCTGATGAAATAATTTAGATTTAAACCATGGTAGACCCCTAACTTTTTTCTTCTTTTACTATTATCATTATTATCATATATATATATATATATATATATATATGTGTGTGTGTGTGTGTGTGTGTGTGTGTGTGTGTGTGTGTGAGATTTATCTAAAACTTGGTAGTAAGGGATGATTCTATATGTGATTTCTAAGATACACTGTATTATTATTGTACGATCCAGTATGTATAAATACAGCGAATCTTTAAATCACTAAAGAGAGCTCAATGTATAATAAACTTTTTAGATTATATACAGAGCAATATTTATCTTAGAAAGGAAGGAAAAACTCAACACCGTAATTCCATAATAAATTTATTTCGACAAAAATTGGGGCCTATATAAATCTAAGTTGATTTAATATAGCTCCCCAAAATTCAGTATCATCAAATGGGGATCAATTTATATATATATATATATATATATATATATATATATATATATAATATATATATATATATATATATAGTACTATATTCATAAGTAAATAATGTCCAATATATACATCTGGAAACATGTCCGGAAAATTCATCGAGGAGGCACGTCATGTAATGGTCAGTGTTCGGTAATTTTCACCTTTAGTTGTCAAAATTCCTAGCAAATAAGGCAATTGAAGTAACCTCCCTTGACTTTCACTTTGAACTAAGCCGGTAGCTATTTTGAAAGTCCGTGCGAAATAACAAATCTTAGAAACTTTTTCGAAAACAATACAACTGCATGCTTTAACACAAAATATCATAAAATATGTTCTTAATAACAATTAAGTTCATTTCAGATAATTTTATGCTAGGAATTTAGCCAACTGACTTTCACTTTGAAACAAGACGGTGGCCATTTTGAATGTGTCCGTGCGAAATATACAAATCTTAGAATCGTTTCGAAAACAATACAACTGCATGCTTTAACACAAAAATATCATAAAATGTGTTCTTAATAACAATTAAGTTAATTTCAGATAATGCGCACGCACAATTTTATGCTAGGAATTTTAACAACTAAATGTGAAAATTACCCAGTGTACTACATTCATAAATACATACATACATTCATTCATTAACTCCTCTCCAAATCCTTTCCTTATTTCCTTCCTTTCTACCCCTGTATCCGTCCTTACCATGAACTCTGAGGATTACATGACAAACTGCACATACCCCGTAGCTTAAATTAGGTCAAATATTCCTTTCTTAGAAAGCTTACAAAATGATCTTAATGTTTTGTCCGGTCGTATTTATTTTTACTCGCTTTACAAACTCCCTTTTCCCTAATCTCAATTAGCTACCCAGAGCTGAAAATAATTTTTAAACTGATCAATTTGATCCATAGATGGGACAATACTAGGTACTGCCACTCTAGATCAAAGTGGACCTGGGAGTAATTGCAGTGAAGAGGTACTCACCAGATTTGAAGCCTCTCCATCAGATGTAGTTTAGTGTCTTGGGGGGAGAGGGAGTTTACCCCTATGCATGAGGATATAGTCAGTCTATTTTTACTGTAACCGATACAATCCGTCTATTCTATGTACACACAAAATTTGAATTATGTCTCCCAGTTCCTATTGTCATAAAAACAACATCATTGTTGAATGCATTTCAATACTTCGTCTCTGATTTCTATTTGCGCCAATAAAAATTTGAGATTGTTTGGTATTAAATTTAAAATCGCAGCCTCGCTCTTGGCTGGTTATTGTTATTTTATTTTTTTAACCGTGATAACCTTAAACGGCTCAATGTTTTATTTGAACTGGGTCGTTTATATATATATATATATAATGTGTGTGTGTGTGTTGTATTTGAATTGAGTCCTGATGACACTTTCATGAGTTTGATGTCGTCTGGCAAGGACTTCCTTGACTCGAATCAATAACCAATAAAATTATATTTTATATTTTCAGGTTTCCGGGATTATTTATTTGACAGAAAGCGACAGTCAGATGTTGCAAGAATAAATTATATGAACTGGGTCACAGAAAACAGAGATCAGTGGGTATATTTTCAAATGTTTATATTTGCATGATAACTGATTCCAAATATTGTGTTAGTATTGCATTTATTCTAAGAATTTGATGTGTAGACCAAAGTAAAAAAAAAGATTTGATATCAACAGAGTAACTATATGATTAAAGAAATTATCAACGAGATTGACTAAAACAGTGGATACCAGATATCTTAAAATGTCCTCTCCATCAAACTGGTAAGTCTCTCAAACTTGACTCTATACATAGGAAGGACGTTTATATAGTTAGTTACTGTTTTGCATTAAATAAACCGTTAGAATTTAACTAAATTTTATGATACTTGATTCCAAATATTGGCTTAGTTGTGTTAGTATTGCATTTATTCTAAGAATTTGACGTGTAGGCCAAAATAAAAATAAAAATTAATATCAATAGAGTAACTATATGATTAAAAGCAGTCGACCAGAAATTATCTCCGAGGATTAACTAAAACAGTAGATACCAGATATCATAAAATTTCCTCTCCATCAGAGTGGCAAGTCTCTCAAACTTGACTCTATACATAGGAAGGAAATTATCTCCGAGGATTGACTAAAACAGTAGATACCAGATATCTTAAAATGTCCTCTCCATCAAACTGGTAAGTCTCTCAAACTTGACTCTATACATAGGAAGGACGTTTATATAGTTAGTTACTGTTTTGCGTTAAATAAACCGTTAGAATTTAACTAAATTTTATGATAATTGATTCCAAATATTGGCTTAGTTGTGTTAGTATTGCATTTATTCTAAGAATTTGACGTGTAGGCCAAAATAAAAATAAAAATTAATATCAATAGAGTAACTATATGATTAAAAGCAGTCGACCAGAAATTATCTCCGGAGATTAACTAAAACAGTAGATACCAGATATCATAAAATTTCCTTTCCATCAGAGTGGCAAGTCTCTCAAACTTGACTCTATACATAGGAAGGAAATTGTCTCCGAGGATTGACTAAAACAGTAGATACCAGATATCCTAAAATTTCCCCTCCGTCAAACTGGTAAGTCTCTCAAACTTGACTATATACATAGGAAAGACGTTTATATAGTTAGTTACTGTTTTGTGTTAAATAAACCGTTAGAATTTAACTAAGTTTTATGATAACTGATTCCAAATATTGGCTATGTTGTGTTAGTATTGCATTTATTCTAAGAATTTGACGTGTAGGCCAAAATAAAAATTAATATCAATAGAGTAACTATTAAGAGCATTTACGGAATCGAAGGAGCCATTATTTCTCCGTAGTTGTAGGCAAATTGTCGGACAAAGAAGGAACAAACACGAAAGTAAATGCAGACACTTGTATTGACAAAAAATTACATATAATTGGTGCAAATTTAATGGTATTTGCTACGAGACTTATCTGTGGAGTAATTTCTTGTAGTACTGGTGATAACACGGTTTTCTTCTCGTCGGTGGGAAATGTAGAAAAGACGCTTCGTCTCGGTAATTGTTCTTCCTTTGGTCAGTGCACAACAAACAAGAGAAAGAGAGAACAACAACAACAACAAAGACGAAATCAGTCAGGTGAACATCAAAATGGTCAGAGGCATATAACTTGCATTCATCCACCTCAGTCACTCGCATCAGCTAATTTATGTCCTGTCTGTCGAGAGAGGCGGCACCCCCTGTTTCTTTGGGGACCTCTGCTAAGCCGGCTTCTACTGGGCAAACCCAACTGTCCTCTCTGGTGTCCAAAACTCGGCTGCCTTCTTCGGCTCCAGAAAACTAACTAAACTTCCCACAAATATCCCAGAGTCCCCAATTCTCGTTATCAAATCTCGTCCACGAGATTTGTCTTTCCCCCGCGTGGTTTGAAAAGTCTTTCTTTGTGTTTAATCTAGGTCGCATTTTTATTACTGCTCTGAACTCTTGTTAACTCTAAATCTTATTTAAAAACCAGACCCTCTGTCTGGCCAATGGCTTTTATCACAATTTCCTATCTATTCTAAACCCTTTTCTTACTTTTATGGTTTTTCTAACCGACCATTCACATACCTTACTAATACATATAATACATGCATACACACACCTATGTATGTATGTATACACATACACACACATATACCCATCTATGGGTGGTCTTACTCTATCTACACCACACACATATTTCTACATATATGTGGTTGACTTACTACTTATTCAATTATCTACCAGAATTATAGGGACCGGGTTAGCTCAGTTGGTAGAGCGTTTGGCTAGAAACCACAACGTTCCTAGTTCGATACCGGTCCTCGCCAACTCAGCGTATGAGTAGCACAGGGATCTGTGCGGTAAAGTAAGAAGCTGATGGTAGGTGTGTCGCTCCACCTCAGATACTAAAAACAATCTCCTTGGTCTAGCGCTATTGAAAAGGGGATAGACTCGACTGGCTGACTGGCTGATACCGACTTTAGGCCAACCCGACGACGACTACTATGGTATAAATACAGGTACTGCTAGTAATAATATTAATATTATAGTAATATAAAGATCATCCAAACCACAACAAAATTCACAACTTTACTTTTTCATCCGCATGCATACTGCATCCATGCATTGTGCTATACTGGCGTCTGGTTGTAAACTGGTTACCTAACTGGTTACCTAAAAAATTGTTTACAAATTTCACAAATAATTTTTTCCATTTCAAGTAATAATACAACTTTTTAATTAATTTCATAGTTTATTTAAATTGTCATTATTACAATGGAAAGGATTAAATGTTAAATTATAAGGAATAGCGTTTATCTATTTCATTAATATTTAAAAAAAAAAGATAAATAAAAAGATATATAATACAGAGTTGTTTTTTATTCTATATATTACCGATTTTGGGTATTGTGATGTAAGCAGTGACATAGTTTCGGTTACAGATAGATAGACACTGAATCTCCATTATGAATAGATATGATATAGTTATTTACTAAGCTTAGCTTAGATGTGGCACAAGGCCAAAAGTATGAGATGTCCAGAGAGAATCAAACTCACTATCAATGGTTTGTGAATCTAGCTTTCTAACTATTATACCACATAAGGTGCCCATAATAGATATGATATAGTTAAGTAGTTGTTCTATTATTATCTACGTTCTGATTTGAAGGCCAATGGCCCCTTTATACTACAGCTGTTTTATCAATAATATATGCTACCACATAGATTGTGCAACATTGTCATAAAACGGTTAAAATTAACAATGAAAATAATACGTAAGCAAGACATACTAATTTTATTTCTATTTCTTTTCTTCTTGTAGATTATTTTCGGACAAAGATTATTGTCCGTACATCACGCCTCGTCATTGTAGGAAAGAAAAATACCGAAATTTAGATGGGAAATGCAACAATATACAGAATCCGTTTTGGGGTAGCTCCAACACCCCACTTATACGATTCGTCCCACCCGACTACGATGATGGTTTGTACAATTCTGCCTTTTGTGCATGACCCTTTCTTGGAAGTTATGAAATTTATATATACTAGCAAATATATACACCCTCCGCCGGGTGAAAGTAATTAAGTTTTAATGTAATAAAATATTATATCAAATTAGAAAGGCTGGACCATATGGCCTCTAGGCACCCCTTTTTGATCTCGATTAAGAAAGGACATTGTGACGGCAACACCCAGGCAAGGAGTGAGTAAGAACAGAGTTGACTGGTGAAGACTTTTTTATTTGTAAAAATACGGGAGTTGTCACTCGTCCTCCTGTTTCTTCAACGTGAAACTACAATAAGAATACAAAGGACTATGTAGTTTCTCTAATATACAACTAATAAATCGAAAAAACGAGGAAAAAGTTTGCACGCTAAGACTAACCTTCTGGTAAAAAAGGACTATTTACTCATAAATTCCTACCATAAAATAAACTGAACCCTCATTTTATGTCGTGTTTTTGCAATAAATGTTTTTATTTTTCTTACACCCGTTATTTTACAATATTAAATATATTTCATTTATTTATTTTAATATTCACTTCAATGCTTATATTCTAAAAGTTTTTATTTTGTGAGAATGTTTAGTTTTAAAGTGGGGGCTCATTTTACAATTTAGGCATAAATTGGATCCTCCTTTTATGACTGTAATTTTGTTTTTTCGGCGACGATGATTAAAATCTGACGTTTTTATTTTAGAGTACCAAAGCCAAAAAGAAAAGAAATAACAACAATAAAAGGTAATATTCAACTTTTTACTCGTAAATTCCTACCATAAAATTAGGCTTGGGCATTTTATGGTAGGAATTTACGAGTAAAAAGTTGAAGTGTAAAAACGAACCCCCACTTTAAAACTAACCATTCTCATAAGATAAAAACTTTTAGAATATACACATTGAAGTGAATATTAAAATAAATAAAGAAAATATATTTAGTATTGTAAAATAACAGGTGCAAGAAAAATAAAACATTTATTGCAAAAACACGGACATAAAATGAGGGTTCAGTTTATTTTATGGTAGGAATTTACGAGGAACAAGTTAAGGATGACCTACCAGAAGTATGGTGAACCCAATGGGAACCGAACTAACTAAGAATGGTCTGTCATCCTAGCTAACATTATATCTGGCGAGGCTCCCAAGAACTGTCTTTTTGTGCTATATATTGGATTTAAAAATCATTCTAGATAACAGGAGCTTTTGCTAAGACAACCTGTGGAATATGTTGATTGGTTAAAAAAATCAGTCATTGGTTACATGAGCCACTCTCTGCTACGTCCGCATGCGTGAAATAGTTTTATGTTCTTTTTTTTTTAGTTAAAAGTACTGAGATTTTATTTTAAGATAACTAGCAAATATATGCACCTTCCGGGTGCAAGTATTTAAGTTTTAATGTAATAAAATATTATATCAAATTAGAAAGGCTAAGAAAACTAAATAAGAATGCAGATAAAAAGATTTGAAACAGAGGTGGGTATAATAAAAAAATAGAACAACTGAAACTTACTCTTTCATCACTTTCGTCTTTTATTGCTAAATTTTCATTAAGATAAAACCAAACAATTAGAAATCAATAATACTAAGCACATATTCATTAGAATCAAATTCACACTGTAAACCGTTATTTTGTTGTATATGAGAAGTAAATACACAAACGATGTGTTTTTGATATGGCTTTTTTTAGCCAACAATTTTTGGGAGAATATGTGCTTAATTGAAGTCGTACCTAATTTTGGAAGTTAATTAATTAATAATTAATTAATTAGGCGGGCATACCTATTCAAATGTAAGGCTAAACAAATCGAGAAAAATCAATCTCTGATTGTACACACAGAGATTGATTTTTCTCGATTTGTTTAGCCTTACATTTGAATAGATATGCCCGCCTAATTAATTAATTATTAATTTGTTGTATATATAAATACAATTGCATTTTATCAGTATGTATATATGGCCAACAGTATTAATAATGTAAAACAATTTTATTAACAATTGTGGTTTAAATAAAAAATAAAAACATGGAGAATGTGACATAAATAAGTAAGAGAATTGTGACTTGAGTAGTAATATAGTTTCGGTTACAGACAGAAAAACACAGAATCTCTATTATAATAAGATATTTGTGTCTTAGTCGAGTTTAAAATTAATTTTTAAGGAGTAAAAGAATGGTAATCGTTCAGATTAAAATCTGTGTATGATGAGAAAGGTTAGGATCGACTAAAATCATAAACGGTGGGTACCAAAATGCCAGGTCTAAATGATGGGTACCAAATATATTAACTATTCATTTTGATGGTGTTTTTGTTGTGTTTATTCTTGTTACTATTGTTGGGAAAAGATATAAAATAGAAACCAGCTGAGCCATAAAAGTCAGATTGGGGGGGGAACAGGCCATATCTAAAGATGAAGTAGAGAAATCTGGTAAGGTTGGGAAAAGGAATCCAACCCGCTTCTCTGGGATTAGGTCCAGGTAAGAGATAAGAAGAATGACTGGAGATGTGAAACTGTCAGCAGTAGACATGTCAGGTTAGTGTGGATTTCTGGGTAGTGTTAATTTTTTGGCTTTGTGAGGAAAGAATTAGGGAGTAACCTGATGTGGGAGATATGGACCGGCAGTTGTTAATGGCAACCATTTTTCTTTTGTTGCCCAGTAAATTGTGATTTTCCGAATTCGAAAAAAAAAAATGAGGAAAGAGAAGTGTCTTTTCTAATGCATATTCCACTTATTAGGAAGGCATTTTCTCATCTGCTTTCATTTTAGAAATAAATTAAAATTAATTAAATCGATTATTTAAGGTCAAATTTTTGTTTAAGTCGAAAAGTAGTAACATAATGAGCATCAATTAAAAAAAAAACTAATATTATCCATGTAATTTATTTTAATAAATCTAAAACTATTTTTTCAGTCAGTTTTGATCAAATATATCTTAAAATGGCCGCCGTGAGTTGCTGTAAAATCCGTGTTTACAAAATAGATTTAACACTCACGATTGAAAAAAAAATACCAAAAATCAAGGAATTTTCTGATTTTAATGAAATTTTCAGTTTTGATTTATCAATGGATGAATTTTATAATGCATCAGTTATTTTATTTTAAAAACTTTCTGATTTAATTAGGTATTTCTGCTATGATAAATTAAAATTCATTTAAAATATGAGCAGCATGATGTTAAGTTTAAAATGTTATTTATGTTTATAAATATTATTAGAGTCTAAAAACATTTTTTCAATAACTACTTTACTTTAGTATCAATCATTAATAATTTTTTGTCGAAAACTGTATTAGAAATTTAGTGCCCCCCCCTTTAAACAGAACAAATATTGATGTATATTTTTTCTTTGATAAGATAATAGCTAATTAAATAATTATCTAAATGAGTAAAAAAAAAATCTCCAAAAAATATTTTAAATTTTTATTTTCATTTTATTTTCTGATTTTCGGTACTTATTTACTACCAGAGCAGATTGCTTTTTTTTTCTTCTATTCACACCTTTGGTCTTTTGTCTTCTTATTGATGCAGAAAAAAGTATCAATCACATATAACCCCTCCGATATTTTGCACCCCAAGAATAAGGTGGAGATTCAAAGTTAAGTGACCTGAAAAAAATCAGAAAGTTTTGAAATGAAATAAAATAAATTTCATTAAAATAGGGTAATTCTCTGATTTTTGGTAATTTTTTTAAAAACGGGGTGGGGGTTAAAATTGTATTGGAAAAACACAGATTTTTCGACAAATTGGGTATACCTAGTATTAACTCATACTATCAATGTCCAATGTTTAAAGGTTTGGATTGGTTTACTTGGCTTTATCTAACGGCATATCAAGTCCTTATGGGTTATTCAATGCTGAAATTTGATTCATTTGAACATTTCTCTAAATTTTTTAGATGAGGCTTATAATTAGTATTATTTGTATTATTCGGCCTATTGTCCTCATCTTTATTGTTATCTACACTATTTCTTGAGGCTTTATAATTAGTATTATTTGTATTATTCGGCCTATTGTCTCATCTTTATTGTTATCTACACTATTTCACTGAATTTTTTAGATGAGGCTTTATAATTAGTATTATTTGTATTATTCGGCCTATTGTCCTCATCTTTATTGTTATCTACACTATTTCTCTGAATTTTTAGATGAGGCTTTATAATTGTATTATTTGTATTATTCGGCCTATTGTCCTCATCTTTATTGTTATCTACACTATTTCACTGAATTTTTTAGATGAGGCTTTATAATTAGTATTATTTGTATTATTCGGCCTATTGTCCTCATCTTTATTGTTATCTACACTATTTCTCTGAATTTTTTAGATGAGGCTTTATAATTTGTATTATTTGTATTATTCGGCCTATTGTCCTCATCTTTATTGTTATCTACACTATTTCACTGAATTTTTTAGATGAGGCTTTATAATTAGTATTATTTGTATTATTTATTGACCTCCTCATCTTTATTGTTATCTACACTATTTCTCTGAAATTTTTAGATGAGGCTTGATAATTAGTATTATTTGTATTATTCGGCCTATTGTCCTCATCTTTATTGTTATCTACACTATTTCTCTAAATTTTTTAGATGAGGCTGGATTATTTGGATTATTTGAACTATTGTCTTCGTCTTTATTGCTGTCTACACAACGTATCGGCCGATGTGCCCTCGGACCTTCTTTGGGTATTTCTTGTCAAACTCAGGAACCCTCCAATTGGACACTTGGCACAAAGGATATAGGCGTTGAGCTAAGGGACATACATCTCTGGGCGGCAGTTCAATCCTGGCCAATGGCAACAGTAACAGAATAATTAACACAACTTAACACTTGTACCCGGTCAGGGTTAACGGAATGAAAACAGTCTACCCCCATGGATTGAATAAAGGGTTCGGTTCGAAGTTCTGTGAATGCTCCTGATTACGAGATAAAGGTTTCCGAGTTTGATAAGAAGGTTCCCGAGTTCGAAAAGAAAGTTCCGGAGTTTGGAATATATAATAATATAGGGATACCCAAAAATTTGTGTTTTTCATTTTAAAAACGAATTAAAATTAATTAAATCGATTATTTAAGGTCAAATTTTTGTCTAAGTCGAAAAGTAGTAATATAATGAGCATCACTAAAAAAAAAAAGCTAAATAATATTACACATGTAATTTATTCTTAATATATGTAAAACTATTTTTTCGATTAATTTTGATCAAGATGTCCGTCCTGTGATTTATAAAAAAATTACTAAAAATCAAGGAATTATCCGATTTTAATGAATCAGTTCACACTGTAAACCACTATTTTGTTGTATATATAAAGACAATTGCATGTTTTTAGTATGTAGATATGGTCAACAGTATTAATAATGTAAAACAATTTTATTAATAATTGAGGGTTGAATAAAAATAAAATCGTGGAGAATGTGACGTAAATAACTTTAGGAATTGTGACTTGAGTAGTGATATAGTTTTGGTTACAGACAGACAAACACACAATTTCCATTATAATAACTAGTACAAAATAAAAAAACACCTTCCGGGCGATGTGAAAGTAGATTTTTGAAACATATTGCCTGAGGGGTGGGAGTAATCCAATGTCAACGAGTTTGTACCCTAAGTAAGTAAAATCATCAAATTCATTAAAGGATTAAAAAATAAAACAATTTGAAATGTAAACTTTAAATATGTATTAAAATAAAACAAACTATATATAGATATATAATACCAGTTTATTAAAACTTGTTTTAAAAAACAATGAGGACTGTCTAATGTTGCATGTTCAAATTTTGAGTGTATTTATTCTATGTTATGACGATTTTGGGTAATGTGACGTAAGCCATGACGTAATTTTTGTTACAGACAAAAACCGGAAGCGAATCTCCATTATTAATAGATATATGTTCACGACTAGCATTATTGTTGGTTGGTTGGTTGGTTGGTTGGTTGGTTGGATTTTAAAGCACTATTGAAGAGATTTTTGCTCATATTCATTAAGATAAAACCAAACAATTAGAAATCAATAATACCAAGCATATATTTATTAAAATCAAATTTTTAATATCAATATGCAAATTAGCCCTACCTGTTCACTCTGTAAACAGCTATTTGTTGTATATATAAATACAATTGCATGTTATTAGTGGGTAGATATAGTCAACAGTATTAATAATGTAAAACAATTTTATTGATAATTGAGGTTTAAATAAAAATAAAATCATGGAAAATGTGACATAACTAACAAAGGGAATTGTGACTTGGGTACTGATATTTTAAATTGTACAAACAAGCAAGAAAATGCACCGTCCAAGCATAACAATTTAATTCTTAATATAATGGAATATATTAAATTAGAAAGACTAACAAAATGAAATAAGAACCCGTATAAAAAGATTACATTTATTTTAATAATATTTTAAGCGGTTTCTATATAAAATCATTCATTGATCTTAATACATTGGAGAATTGAGGTTTAAATAAAAATAAAATCATGGAGAATGTGACGTAAATAGCAAAGGGAATTGTGGCTTGAGTAGTAATATAGTTTCGGTTACAGACAAACACACAATCACCATTATAATAATTAGTACAAAATAAAAAACACTCTCCGGGCAATGTAAAAATAGATTTTTGAAACATATTGCCTGAGGGGTGGGAGTAAAAAGTTCAATGTCAGCGAGTTTGTACCCTAAGTAAGTAAAATCATCAAATTCATTAAAAGATAAAAAATAAAACAATTTGAAATGTAAACTTTAAATATATATTAAAATAAAACAAACTATATATAGATATATAATACCAGTCATGTATTTATTAAAACTTGTTTTAAAAAACAATGAGGACTGTCTAATGTTGCATGTTGAAATTTTGAGTGTATTTATTCTATGTTATGACGATTTTGGGTAATGTCACATTACCCAAAATCGTGACTTAAGCAGTGACGTAATTTTTGTTACAGACAAAAACCGGAAGCGAATCTCCATTATTAATAGATATATATATATAGTTAATACAGTTTTTTCTCAATTTTGGGGATTTGTCTTTAACCCTAGTGGATATGGAAAGTTGATTGTACTTAAAAATATTTAATGAGAATGTGAGGCAAATAACTCAAGGATCTGTGATTTGAATAGTGATATAGTTTTGGTTACAGACAGATAAACACACAATCTCCATTATAATAAGATATTTGTGTCTTAGTACAAAACGTTCTCTGCTTTTCTGTCTGTCTGTTTGCCTTTCTAAATTTACAGGCAAATCTGCTTCACGAGAGAAAGGTACCAATGGTGAGCCTCTCATGAACCCAGCGTTTATTCGGCATTTTCTGTTCTCCAGCAATACCAATTGGTCACTAACTCGGAATATTAATGAATTTAAAGTCTATTTTGGACAATTCATATCTCATGATATTTCAAAAACGGCCGGACTTTTGTTCAGTCCAAGTAAGTAGACAACCTTTTTTTTTCTTCTTTTTTACTTTTTTTTTTTTACTTTTAAAAAAATTTTTTGCTTTTTTATTTTTTTTTTTTTTACTTTTTTATTTTTTACTTTTTTATTTTTTTATTTTACTTTTGCCACTTTTTTGTGTCTCGTGATATTTAAAAAACGGCAGGACTTTTGATCAGTCCAAGACACACTTATTTCTTTTTTTTTACTTTTTTATTTTGTCTTCTTTCTTTATTTTTTTATTACTCTTTTATTTTTTAAAACTTTTTTTTTTACTTTGTTTTACTTTTTTATTTTTTTACTTTTTTACATTTTTATTTTTGACTTTTTAAAAAAACTTTTTTACTTTTCTCTTTTACTTCTTTAAAACTTCTTTTTTACTTTTTTTTTACTTTTTTACTTTTTTTTAACTTTTTTACTCTTTTTTTTACGTTTTTTTTTTTTTTACTTTTTTTTCTTTTTTACTTTTTTTTGCCTTTTTAATTTTTTAACTTTTTTCTTTTTTTAATTTTCATTTTTTTACTTTTTTAATTTTGTACTTTTTTATTTTTTTACTTTTTTATTTTTTTTATTTTACTTTTTCCACTTTTTCGTGTCTCGTGATATTTAAAAAACAGCAGGACTTTTGATCAGTCCAAGACACACTTATTTCTTCTTTTATACTTTTTTATTTTGTCTTCTTTATTTATTCATTTTTTACTTTTTTTATTACTTTTTTTAAACTTTTTTTTTTACTTTGTTTTACTTCTTTTTTTTTTGTTTTACTTTTTTACATTTTTCTTTTTTACTTTTTCTTTTTTACTTTTTTAATCAAGAACGCCACCAATGACTTTCCCTTCTCTTATTATTCAAATTCTAATTTTTAAATATCTTTCCAGATATAAATAAAATCTTCATTATTTTTGCACAAAAAGCAAGCTCTGGTGACAGTTACTTTGTCGTTAATTTTTTTTATTTTCGTAGTTTCCTCCAGACACACACATACATACATACAACTGCTCTTTATCTATGTATAAATATTGTTTTTTTTTTTTTTCGGGTTGTATCATCGAGGTGGAAAAAGATACACAGAAAAATAGTGTGCTTAATACATTTATAAGCACCAGCATCCAGTGCCAAACGGATACATACAAACACAGAACAAATAAGTACAAACAATTAACAAGACAAAACTTATACTAAATAGAGGAGGGTCAATTCGGTATAGCTGACTATTATTCAGGTTGTTAATCCACTTTAATCGTAGGCTATGAGTCAGTCCATCTGATAGAGTGCTGAAGGGGTGCTAGCTACTCTACAATAGTTTGTTGGGGTTTTTTTTGGGGGGGGGTTGTTTTTTGTTTTTCATTTAACCATTCCATCCTCTTTTCATGTTCATGAAGTTATCTCATTTTATTCTACAGTTCTTGCAGATTCCATATGTTGTAAAAAATCCAATTCCTCAGAGTAAGTTTCAGGAAACTGCTTCTTATTTACTTTTATTTTGGTTTTCTTTAAACATTGGGTATAATATTACAATCATGGTTCAAATATGAGGCATTATTTAAAGAAAATTTAAGTTAATAATAATCCAACAACATTATAAACTTCATTAAAAAAGCCATGGAAAATTGGCGAGTTCAATTAAAAGCTAGAAAACAATCCCTGGCAGAAGTAAAAATCCAAAGAAGTATCTTCCAAGGAGACTCATTATCACCACTACTCTTTATTATTGCAATGATGCCGCTAAACCATATACTGAAAAATGTACCGGGGGATACAAATTTAGTAATTCACAAGAAAAGATAAACCACCTTATGTACATGGATGACATTAAAATTTTTGCAAAAAATGAAAAAGAATTGGAGAGCTAGTACAAACTATTAGAATATATAGCCAGGATATAGGGATGGAATTTGGAATCGAAAAATGTGCTATGCTTGTAATAAAACGGGGTGAAAGAAAACTAATGAATGGAATACAACTGCCAAATCAGGAAACTATAAAATCTCTTGATGAAAATGAAAGCTACAAATACTTAGGAATTTTAGAAGCGGACAATATCATGCAAGCAGAAATGAAAGGAAAAGTTAAAAAAGAATATCTCAGGAGAACTAGAAAACTTCTAGAAACCAAACTTAACAGCAGAAATCTGATCAAAGGAATCAATACCTGGGCTGTCCCCATTATAAGATACTCAGGACCATTCTTAAAATGGACAAAAGAAGAACTCAGACAGATTGACCAAAGGACAAGAAAATTAATGACCATGCACAAGGCTCTCCACCCCAGAGATGATAGAGATAGATTATATGTGTCAAGAAAGGAAGGGGGAAGAGGTCTTGCCAACATAGAGGAATGCGTAGAAACCACAATCCAACAACTTGAAGATTACACAAGAAAGAGCAAAGACAAACTACTTATGGCGGCCAACAATAGTAAAAGCGACAGATGGACAAACAGAAAAACAACAAAGACTAAAAAACAAAAATGGGAAGAAAAACAATTATATGGATGCTTCAAATGACAAATAGAAGAGGTTGCACATAAAAAGGCTTGGACATGGTTAAGAAAGGGAAACCTCAAAAGAGAAACTGAATCACTTATAATTGCTGCACAAAATAATGCCATAAGGACAAACTATATCAAAGCGAAAATTGATAAGACCCAACGGAATAGTAAATGTAGACTTTGCGGTAATAGAGATGAGACTATAAACCATATACTCTCTGAATGTAGCAAACTAGCACAATGAGAATACAAAACTAGACATGACTGGGTTGGGAAGGTGATCCACTGGGAATTATGCAAAAAATTTAATTTTGACCATACAACAAAATGGTATATGCATAGACCAGAATCTGTTCTTGAGAACGAAATGCATAAAATTCTCTGGGACTTTAAATAAATAAATAAAATTCTTTGGGACTTTGAAATAAAAACGGATCACCTTATCCCAGCAAGAAGACCAGACCTAGTTGATAAACAAAAAAGAAAGAACTTGTCAACTGGTGGATTTTGCAGTGCCAGCAGATCACAGGGTGAAGCTAAAGGAAAATGAAAAAATGGACAAATATCTGAACCTTGCCAGAGAACTGAAAAAGTTATGGAATATGAAAGTGAAAGTGATACCAATTGTAGTTGGTGCACTTGGAACAGTCCCAAATGGATTAGAAAAGGGTTTGGAAAGTTTGGAAATCAGAGGAAGAATTGAAACCATTCAGAACACTGCACTGCTGCAATCTGCCAGAATACTCAGAAGAGTCCTGGAGACCTGAGGAGACTTGCTGTCACTCAGATTCCAGTGAAAAACCATCAGCTAATGCTGATGTGAAAACTCAAAAGGAGTAAATAATAATAATAATAATAATAATAATAATAAAGACTTGTCATCTCGTGGATTTTGCCGTCCCGGCCGATCACAAAGTGAAAATGAAAGAGAGCGAAAAGATCGACAAATACTTGGACCTTGCCAGAGAACTGAGAAAACTGTGGAATATGAGGGTGAAAGTTGTACCAATTGTAATTGAGGCCCTTGGAACGATCCCCAGGGGTCTGGAAAAGAGTTTGGATGAATTGGAAATCAGAGGAAGAATCGAGACTATCCAGACTACAGCATTGTTGAGATCGGCTGGAATACTCAGAAGAGTTCTGGAGACCTGAGGAGACTTGCTGTCACTCAGCCTCCAGTGAACCACCGGCTACGGCAGGTATGAAAAATATAATAATAATAATAATAATAATAATTTGACAAATACTTTGACCATGCCAGAGAACAAAACAAACTATAAAACTAAAGGTTGGTTGGCTGGTTGGTTGCAAGAATTGAAGATTGTCGATTCCAAGGCAGATGCTCTAAATTGAACACACTTAAATTACTGTATCTTAAAGAACAAAGCCGTCTCCAGTCCAATTTGAAACTGGGTGATAATTTTGTGTGGTCTGCGTCTGTGCTGGATGTCAGTTATTTTTAATTCTCTGAATTCTCAAGATGACAGAGCTAACTATAAAATCTTAATTAGAATACTTCCCGTAATAGGAACACCATTCACTTAATAGGGACACCAAAAGCATCCCAATTACATTGGTTACAAGGGGAACACAACAGGTTCGTGGATCGGCTAGTAAACATATTCTCGCTAGTTTAAATTTAATTCTCCGAATTCTTGAGATGACAGAGCTAACTATAAAATCTTGATTAAAATCCTTCACTTAATAGGGACACAAAAAGCATCCCGATTACATAGATTACAAGGGTAGCACAATGGGTTTTGCGGATCGTCTAGTAAACATATTCTCACTAGTTTAAATTTAATTCTCTGAATTCTTGAGATGACAGAGCTAACTATAAAATCTTGATTAAAATCCTTCACTTAATAGGGACACCAAAAGCATCCCGATTACATAGATTACAAGGGTAGCACAATGGGTTTTGCGGATCGTCTAGTAAACATATTCTCGCTAGTTTAATTTTAATTCTCCGAATTCTTGAGATGACAGAGCTAACTATAAAATCTTGATTAAAATCCTTCACTTAATAGGGACACCAAAAGCATCCCGATTACATAGATTACAAGGGTAGCACAACGGGTTTTGCGGATCGTCTAGTAAACATATTAAATCTTAAATCTTTTATTTCAGCAACAACTGCATATCAATTCCAATCCCACTAAAATTTCAAAATGGGCAAAAACCAAATTGTTATAACTTTTTACGCTCGATGCCCACAAGGGCGTTAAACTGTGATTTCGGTAAGTATAGCACTTCTTTCTTTTATCGTCTTAGTATATCATTTATTTAAATCGATTATTGGGGCAGTAGGAAATAAATAAAGGAAGAGAAATATTGTAAAGAAAAAAAAAGACTATATCTCGGAACTTTTGAGATGAGGCTTGATAATTTGTATTGGTAATTTTTGAGGAAGTGCGTCCCGGTCTCTTGCCTCAGAAATTGCTACCCGGTGACTATTAAAATAACGTCCCCAACTATGTTGGTGTTACTTGAAAGAAAACAACCAACTTAGGGCATTAAATGTATTTTAGAGGGGGGGGGGCTTCTCTTTTTTGGTGTAATTCTTATTTATTTATCGTAATTTGTCGTAATTCTTGTTCATTTATAGAAATTTGTCGTAATTTTTGTTTATCATAATTTGTCGTAATTCTTGTTTATATATGAAGATGGATATATAGTTTGGAATAGACTGAGATAGATAGATAAACAAAATAATATAGATAGATTTTTGTCGTAATTCTTGTTTATTTAAACTAAAAACAAGACATTAAACAAACATGAATAAAAGAAAATCTGAGACGACATAGCTGGGACGTTATTTTAATAGTCACCGGGTAGCAATTTCTGAGGCAGGAGACTGGGACGCACTTCCTCATAAATTACCTTTAAATCTAACAACAACAAATAACCGTCCTGTCGGCTGGGGCTTTTTTTTGTGTTTGTTTACTGTATGTGTTTATAATCTGATATTTTCATTTTTACTTTTCAGTCCCAAGAGAGCAGAAGAATTTACAGACATCCTTCTTGGATCTTTCCAATATATATGGCACCTCAGAATACGGCATCAATTATCTCCGATTGCAGAAGAAAGGTAATTGGAACAAAAATTCTATACCGTCTATTGAAGTCAGTAAGTCTACTGTTGGTTTGAATAACAGCAGCTAACTAAGTACAACTTAAGCAGTGTCCAAGACAGTTGGTATATATAGAAATCAAGAATGGCCCATTCATGAATTTGGGTGATTTGGGTCATTCCATTCATTGAGTTCTGATTGGCTGCTTGACTGCTTGATTTGAATGACATTGTGGAGTCTTATATATATCCTGTCATTCTGCAGTAGACTTTGTGACATTCGGGTTTGTATTTAAGTTACAACCGTTTGTTGCCTTGTCTTCCCAGTTCGACGGTAATTGGAACTTTAATTATTCTTCACCGTCTTTTTAGGAAGCGCCTGGTGTAATGGAAATGGACTCGTCGACCCAAGTTCAAATCCTGGACGAGTCTGTTTGCATTTCACATACCGCTAATACCTTTGAGAAAGGTATGAATCCAGCTATTCTCCTTCCAGCTATGGGTATATAGTAGAGCATACTGGGCTCTTTAGCCGTGGTTAGGCAGCCAGTCTAGGAGAAGGAAAACTCGGAATTCAAACCTGTTAAAATCCGCATAAGAAATTGACCTTGTGTGACATCCTGCCCGTCCGGAGTGGTTGGTAGATATATGTACTGGTTTTTCTTCGCGTCAAGTACACTCCGGTTTCAGAGACACCCTTAATTTCAACTTGTTAAAAAAGGTTTTTTTTTTTATACAGGGTTATTGAAAATTTATTTATAACATTATATATATAACAATAAAGATGAGGACAATAGTCCAAAAAATACAAATAATACAAAACATAAATATGTAGCAGTCCAAGAACAAGTATATATATACATATATATGTATAGATAAAAGGGTATGAAAACACACAATGTTGTTAAAATGAATATATTTTTATATCATTTTCTTTGCTAATATTGACAATATATGCAATTTAATTTTCCGTCACAGTTTCAATAATTTCTATTTTTTAGGGATGATAAGGATGGTGAAATGTGGAGACGACATCCTGCTTCCCCCGGATTGGAATGGCATTACCGGCTGTCAAAATACAGAATACCCGTGTATGCTTGCAGGTAAAATATCACTGTGAACACCCAATTCTGTATTTTTTGTGCATGGATCCCCCTGTAATGTTAAATGGATGCTCGTGGTCAATATGGGCGCCGGTTAGGAACCAGAGTGACTTGACTTCGAATTTAAGGGCTGTATGAAAATATATCTAAGGTAGGTAGGTTGTCTTCCTTGGTCGACATACCCCTTTTCAAACCAACCAACCACAGGCCCGCAATTTTCGGCGTCAGAAAACAAAGATAGGAATCTTCCTCTTTTTCAAACCTGCAATTCGAAGACAAGGACATCAAAATTATTACTCCCGCTAATTCAGCTGAGATAGAAAAAGACTATTGTAAGTACGATAATTTGCCATAACCATTTACCAAGGACTCAGTTAAGTGGACTTAAATGCTTGCAACAGAATATATTAAAAGTGTATTTTCCTGTAATAATACAGTATTATTTGAAATTCCAAGTTGTGGCTATGTATTTCCTGATACTAACTCATATTAACTCCACATTTGCAGGTTAAACCAGCATAGCTGCCTTTGGTGACATCTAATTTTAAAAAATATTATTTTCTTCCAGGAGACTTGAGAGTAAACCAGCATCCAATCTTGACGTACCTCCATGTTATCTGGACTCTGGAACACAACAGGGTCGCTGAAGAACTCTACAACCTGAATCCTGATTGGACAGACGAGCGTCTCTTCCAGGAAGCAAGCAAATTGGTTCGGGCTCAATATCAACACATTGTCTACAATGAACTGCTTCCAATTGTTATTGGGGATGCAGTGATGAAGAAATATGGTCTTTACTCTCAGAAGATGGGTTATCATTTTGGTAATAGCATTTTTTCATATTTCCTATTCATTAACTTGAACTTGGTTATAAATCTTATTATAATTTAGAAAGATTAATAATTGATTATGTTTTAAGCATTTGTTTTCTCTTCCTGAATATGTAATGAATTTTCGTTTTTATTTCTATTTGCTTAAACCAAACGACACACAGACATTGGTTTGTTCGCAGTAACTGTTGCTACTAAGTGATTACCCACCTAAGTAATGAGCAGCTGCATTGTTGCTTAACTTTGGTAATCTGGTGGGCTTTAAGTGCACCTTGACAGTGAGGCTGTTTAATCGAAGTAACCGTAGACATTCTTACAAAGAATAGAATAGAAGATCATTTTGATCAGCAGGTGTTTGTTTCTTTGCTGAGCGGCTTATCTGGTCAAAGCGTGAAGAGGAAAAGATAGCAAAAACTTGCACAATGTCAACAAATTCTATTTTCTTTCTATATGACATAAACTGTGTGTATATATATATATATATATACGAGCGATCCTTTGCCGGGATTACACTTGTCAATTTCATTTTCTATAAGAAAAAGTATCGAATTTTATGCGATACATGCGTTGTAAGTGCCTTCAAGTAAAAATTTAATATATACTTTATTCAGCAACGTTTCTAAAATAAACAAACATCCAAATATCTTATTCAGTTCGCCGAAGGGCATACGGTCTGTTTGTTGTTATTATTCTCTCAAAAACGCCCCCTTACCTATTATGGTAGAAGCGTGTAGTATCATTTGACAAGCTTAATTTTCGCTAAGGATTGTTAGCTGTGTACTGTGGTCGAGGCGATATAGTGGTTCACTATGCTCGCTGAGGTCCGGTTTCGATTTCTGTCGGAGGGAAATAGTTAGTATATGTCGCTGATGAGACTTAATAAAGTCGAAACAGTCTGTACGGCATTCTACACACCGAGCAATCCTTTGCCGGGATTACACTTGTCAATTTCATTTTCTATAAGAAAAAGTATCGAATTTTATGCGATACATGCGTTGTAAGTGCCTTCAAGTAAAAATTTAATATATACTTTATTCAGCAACGTTTCTAAAATAAACAAACATCCAAATATCTTATATATATTAATATATATATGTGTGTGTGTGTGTGTGTTTGCCTGTCTGTGTGTGTGTGTGTGTGTGTGTGTGTTTGCCTGTCTGTGTGTGTGTGTGTGTGTGTTTGCCTGTCTGTATGTCTCTGTGTTTGTGAATGTATGAATATATATATATATATATTGAGAGTAAACCAGCATCCAATCTTGACGTATCTCCACGTATTCATTAACTTGAACTTGGTTATAAATCTTATTATAATAGAGATTCGGTCTCTTTTTATCTGTAACTGAAACTATGTTACTGCTTATGTCACAGTAATTTCAGGAATTAAGTAACTTTATCAACGAGTAGTTAACTTATAGTCAATATCATTATTACATAAAATAATAAAAAGCTGTATTATTTATATATGCTCTGAAACGCGTGGTGTAATGGTTAAAGTCATGGGAAATGGACTCGTCGCCCCGAGTTCAAATCCTGGATGTGGCAATTGCATTTCACTTTGCGCTAATACCCTTGGGAAAGGTATGAATCCTACTCTCCCACCAGCTATGGATAAATAGTAGGGCAGACTGGGCTCTTTAACCTTGTTTAGGCAACCTGTCTAGGAGAAGGAAAACTCTGAATTCAAACCTGTTGAACTCCGCTTAAGAAATTGACCTTGTGTCACATTTTGGTAATAGCATTTTTTCATATTTCCTATTCATTAATTTGTGTTACATAATTATTAGATTCTTAATATTTATGTACAGTAGTGTAGAAATCAAAATGGCTGTTATAAGTTGCAGCCCACGGCCTTGAAGGATTTGAATGACAAGGCTTGACCTGTCCTGATCCTTCCTTCCGGTGGATACTGTGAGAATCGGTGGAGAAGACCCTCTTCCGGTTTAGATTAGAAATAAATTTTAGTCATTTGCCAGAAACCACGACCGTGGTGAGTCGTGTATTGCACGCTCCGACTCGATCTGCGCAGGTAGTCTGGTGGGGATTTCGAAATAAATATGATCTAAGTTAAATCGAAGTCTTGTGTTATTATCTAAAAACCACCAATGACACAGGGCTTCTGATAAAGAGAAATCCCCAATGGAAGACCAGACACGAAGTCCCCAAGAGAAGTCCAGACGCTAGAAGTGATGTTAGAAGAAGACGTAAGATAGAAAAGACGTCAGAAGAAGAATAGAAGAAAGTAATGAAAAGGGTATACAACACTTGAACTTGGTTGTAAATCTTATTATAATGGAGATTCGGTCTCTTTTTATCTGTAACTGAAACTATGTTACTGCTTACGTCACAGTAATTTCAGGAATTAAATAACTTTATCAACGAGTAGTTAATTTATAGTCAATATCACTATTACATAAAATAATAAAAAGCTGTATTATTTATATATGCTCTTAACGTAGTACGATAGGAAGGATGATTTCTGCGCGGTATTATTTATTTATATATAGTTTGGGTAAAACTTGCAAATCATACTCAAAATCACATGACCCAAAACAAAACCAAACCAAACCAATCTCATTTCTTTTCTCTGGAACACCAATAGCAGTAACATTGCGATACCTGCTACTCGCATGGATCCCCAAATGGGTTAAAAGGGGCTCTCTAGCCTTGGTCGGCAACCCATCAAAGTCAAGGAAAAGCTTGACACAAAACCTCTGCTGCCTTTCAACGAAAGGCTAGGGGAGTAAATTCTGAAAACAAATCAGGAACCGGAGTCTCTAAAGGTGGTGTGATGCTGAAATCCAGTGCTACCCATCAACTCCTGCGACACTACCATTGCCAAACAGCATTGGTACCTTTCCTTTGGATAACAGCGCCAGTGTGGAGAGGGGGGATTTGCTGCATGAGCAACAGTTTATCCTCCATATGAACCCGCCCAGGCTATGTAGTTCAAATTAAAAAATTTAAAAAATAAAAAAAAACTTTGACACTACTCCATCGTCTCTCGTAGATGGAAGGCTGCCAACCAGTCTGCTAAAACTTTCTTTCTTATTTTATTTATTTTTTATTTTTATTTATTTTTATTTATTTATTTATTTATTTATTTTTTTTATTTATTTATTTTTTTTATTTATCTTATTTTTTTATTCTCTTTACCATTGATTACCATTTTCTTTTCAATTTAAATTTGCTATATATATATTTACCAACCCCTCTGCACGAGCAGGATGTGACATAAGGTCAATTTCTTAAGCGGAGTTCAACAAGTTTGAATTCAGAGTTTTCCTTCTTCTAGACCGGTTGCCTAACCAAGGTTAAAGAGCCCAGTCTGCACTACTATTTACCCATAGCATGTTCAGATTGTGTGTGTATTTATTCTGTTATGACAATTTTGGGTAATGTGATGTAAGCAGTGATGTAATTTTTGTTACAGACAAAAACCGGAAGCAAATCTCCATTATTAATAGATATTAAAATAAAGAACCCAGCCTGCCCTACTATTTACCCATAGCTGGAGGGAGAGTAGGATTCATACCTTTCCCAAGGGTATTAGCGCTAAGTGAAATGGCAATTAACACATCCAGGATTTGAACTCGGGACGACGAGTCCATTTCCCATGACTTTAACCATTACACCACGCGCTTTGCTATAGACCATTCTAATTATGTTGCAGTGGTATGTAATGTAGTTTTCTGTATATTTTAGGTTACAACAAAAATATCAACGCCGGTATAAGGAACGGATTCTCTACAGGTGCATACCGCTACGCGCACTCTATGGTGGACGATTGGGTAATGTTCTCTGGCGGATGTCCCTACGCGTCGAAAAAGTGCACAACAAAAGATTTTGTTCATACGGAGGAACAGCTGTTTCGGCCGTCCATTCGACACGGATGCACAACGACGATCTACAAAAACCTCTCGGAAGTGACCACGGCCGACCTCTACCAGCACATGACCGGAGGTACTGAGATGATGCAAGGGATCTTAATGAAAAGGGCCCAGCTGAATAACGACCTTCGTTTCAGCGAAGATCTCAGCCTCAGAATGTTCGATAGAAACATTGAGCTGTTCTCGTTTGATATCCAAAGGGGTAGGGATCACGGCTTACCCGGTTATAACGTGTGGAGACGCTACTGTAATCTTTCAACGGCAAATTCATTTAGAAATTCACCCGGAGGACTTGTGGATCACCCAAAAGAAATCGCGCGCAAACTCTCGCGGATTTACAAGTATGTTGTCAATATTCCCCAACTTATTCAATCTCTTTTGTTTTATTTGGATTCTTTGGATTATTCGGACTATTGTCCTCATCTTTAGTGGTTATCTACACAATTTCTCTGAATTTTTTTAGATGAGGCTTGATAATTTGGATTATTTGGATTAACCGGACTATTGTCCTCATCTTTATTGTTATCTATACTATTTCTCTGAATTTATTATATGAGACTTGATAATTTGGATTATTTGGATTATTTGGACTATTGTCCTCATCTTTATTGTTACCTACACTATTTCTCTGAATTTTTTAGATGAGGCTTGATAATTTGTATTATTTGTATTATTCGGACTATTGTCCTCATCTTTATTGTTATCTACACCATTTCTCTGAAATTTTTAGATGAGGCTTGATAATTTGTATTATTTGTATTATTCGGACTATTGTCCTCATCTTTATTGTAATCTATATTATTTCTCTGAATTTTTTAGATGAGGCTTGATAATTTGGATTATTTGGATTAATCGGACTATTGTCTTCATCTTTATTGTTATCTACACTATTTCTCTGAATTTTTTAGATGAGGATTGATAATTTGGATTATTTGGATTATTCGAACTATTGTCCTCATCTTTATTGTTATCTACACTATTTCTCTGAATCTTTTAGATGAGGCTTGATAATTTGGATTATTTGGATTATTCGGACTATTGTCCTCATCTTTATTGTTGTCTACACTATTTCACTGAATTTTTTAGATGAGGATTGATAATTTGGATTATTTGGATTATTCGGACTATTGTCCTCATCTTTATTGTTATCTACACTATTTCTCTGAATTTTTTAGATGAGGATTGATAATTTGGATTATTTGGATTATTCGGACTATTGTCCTCATCTTTATTGTAATCTATATTATTTCTATGATTTATTATATGAGGCTTGATAATTGTATTATTTGGATTATTCGGACTATTGTCCTCATCTTTATGCAATCTACACAATGTTTCGGCCAATGTACAATCTACCCCCATGGATTGAATAAAGGATTCATTTCGAAGTTCTGTGAATGCTTCAATTACGACGTGAAAGCTCCCAAGTTCAACAAGAAGGTTCCCAAGTTCGAAGAGAAGGTTCCCAAGTTCGAGGTTCCTGAGACAAGAAATACCTGAAGAAGACCGGAGGGCACATCAGCTGAAACGTTATGTAGATAATAATAAAAAGGACGGCAAGTCTGAATAATCAAAATAATACAAATTGTTGGTGAAAATATTCAGTGATTTTCGGATGTTGTCTTCTGGCTCCTGTCCTTAAATACGCTGGTTTTGGTGCCTGGGTTGGAAAGGCACGAGAGAATCGCCCGTTTGCTGACTATATACTATGTGTAAGAAAACACGCCGGGTTATAAGAAGGTACTTGTCTCTGAGTTATTTAAAACACAAGTTATATACATCCACTTGAAAATTCTGTATTTTAAATGCGACTAATGGTATGATAGTTGTATGGGTCGAACAACTTAGAATCTACCACAACTTCGGCTCGTGTTGCGTTATGGAACGCACTGGGCTGCAAGGAATTGAGCACATTTTGGTTCAGACCAGGGAAACCACCATTCGTACGTTATTTGTGTATGACGGTGACGCCAACGTGCGTAGGACCAAGCATCGAGTAGAAGATCGATTAGAAAAGATTTAACATGAGAGAGAGTGAGATTATTTTCAACAAGTAATGGTCATATGTACTATTATATGTGGTAATTTTGCGATTGTGTATATCAAGAAGGCGAGACGCCATGTTTTCGTTTCCTGAAATCGGGAGTTTGAATCGACATATACGTTTCATGTTCATGTAATAGGCCCAATCCGGATTCTAGCAAGAATCGGGATGATTTCACTATTCTAGGCGAGAAGAGACAAGATACGAACGTTGTGAGAAAGGGAAGAGATTAGGGCTCAATGGAGAAAAGAAAGGGGAGAAGAGAAGCCTGGTGAATCGTAATGACATTCAAATATGGGCAATTGTAGAATATTTTAAATATAGGCGTGTATGGGTGTAAAGTATTACTAACTACTTGCGATAAATATATATAACTTAGGGGAGGCTGAAAAATATTCACTTTCAATCGCATTAACTTGATGTAACACCTTCAACCGTTATGGTAGGTTCCAAACTAGCAATGGTTCACTTTCAAAAAATGAAAAAAAGTGAACATTGCTAGGGTTGATGAACGCTACATAATGGTCTAGCAAGCTGCTGTAATTGTATACAAGAAGCTATTAATCCAGCAAGTATGAAAATCTGTTGTATAAAGAATGACAAAGATATGCTATTTAACAAGGTCAAACTTCATAACCTGTCACCTACTGAGAGCGTGCCTCAGATTGGATGTGCTTGGAGACTGCTACGACACAATTGTCGCTGATAGAGAAGTTTGACAAGAAGTAATAGAGAGTAGGAGCAGGACGAGTAGGACCGTCTGAATAATTATAAAAAGATTAGATCAAATGCCTTATGTGTGTAATTGTCATGTTTGAGGTATAAAATAGACTAAACAGCCATTTTATAATGCTGAGAATCGGAGTGAAATTACGCATTTTTTTCGATCTAGACAAAATATGTTACAATAGATCTTAATGCGGTTGACATAAGTCTTAATGTGTCCGAAATCACTGTTAATTCTGAAGGATGCTACCACTTTCATCACACAATTATGTGCGGAAGTTCTCTCTAAATATGGCTAAAAAAATTAAGAAGTCCAGCCAAGATATAATGTGTAAAGTCACGGGCGATTTTCAAGGAGTCACACAAAGTTGCAGTTAGAGCAGACAAAGTCGATGAGGCAGGCGGCCAATTCTCCAAAATAATGTCTCCTGACAACTAATAACTTCGATCTCATCCGTCAACGGCTAATGTATATATTCACTCAATAAATATGATGTTGCGATACACACAATAAGTATAGAATAGTGAGACATAATAAGGAAAATGAAAAGTTAATACTCAGAATAAATTACAAATATATTCTTTCGTAAGTATGATGCTCAGTCATATGAAAGTATCTTAGGGAAATAATACGTAGATGACTAAACAAGATGAGGACTAATGATTTCACGATGATCCCAAATCAACAGCGACGACCAACCAGCACTAGGATACAAGCTACACAGAAGATCTGGAAGATTCCAGACGCAAAAGCAGTATCAGAATTACAGAAAGAGCAAGGCTAAGTAAGAAATGATCGACATGAATAAGAAATTAACAAATAAAGATGTAAGAAACAGGGTAGTACCACATGTATATACCAATCGTGTATTTGTACATCCAAATTATCAAGCCCTCATGTGAACAATCTCAGATACAGTAACAAATTGCGTAGAGAACAAGAATAGGGAGATATGAGAGAACAGAGAATAGGGAAAGAGAAAGGTGGAGGAAGAACGAGAAGTATGGCCGAGAAGTAGGAAAGAGAAACAGGGAATGAAAAATAACAAATGATGAAAGGTGAAAAAGAAGAAAGAGCAGAATCGATGTAAAAAGTAATTCAGAGAGAGAATAGGGTGACGAATGAAGAGAAAACAATGAGGATGAGGACAAGTAGGTCCAGAATAGAGATAGCAGAATATAAATACGAAGCATAATAAAATGGAAAGCATAAGTATGATAAAGTATGAAAGGGAAAGAGAACAAGGGAGAACAATAGAAGGATGGTAGGAACAGATGGAGGAAAAGTATAATCAAAAAAAATGGGATAAAGCCAGAAAAAGATGAAAGGAAGAAAGGGAAGAGAAAAAGGAGTAAACGGGAAGCGATAAAGGGAAAAGAAAAAGGGAAAGTGGTAAGAAGAAAGAATAAAGTAGGAAGAAAGAAGGGTAACAAAGAAGCTAGAGGAGAATAGAATGGTAATAGAGAAAGGAAAGAGAAAGAGAAGGGAAAGGGAAGAGAAAGAGAAAGGGGAAAGAGAAAGAGAAAGGGAGAAGAAGGGAAGAGAAAGGGAAGGGAAGAGACAGAAGAAAGAGAAGGGAAGAGAAAGGGAAGGAAAGAGAAAGGAGAAGAAGAAGAGAAAGGAAAAGAGGGAAGCGGTGACAACTTTAAAAGCAATTGTAAATATTTTAAAAAGGGGGGAAGGGGTAAAGTATTTACAACTATTGACGATAAAAAAAAACTTAGGGGAGTCTTAAAAATATCACTTTCATATCAATTAACTTGATACAACACTTCAATCCGTTATGTAGTTCATAACTAGCATGGTTCAACTTTTTCAACAGGTGCCACATAGTATATTTTAGGGAGGAAGCCAGCATCTGAAAATCAGAAGGTATTCAGCAGGCGGACCTGAACTTTCAGAACCTCCCATCTAAAATTTGTTTTTATCTTTTTTTTCTTCTTTCAATGATTAATTACATTGCACACCAATCTATCAACTGTAAAAAATAATTTTTTAAACGTTACTTATTTTTCGAGTTTCAGGGGGTGTCATTCCCCTATAAGTTTAATAGTAAATGATCCCCCATATCGGCAACCGGTCGAAAGAAACGGCGCAAAGTTAGGGTGGCCCAGAAAAAACAGAACCAAATTATTTATATTATTTTCCATTAAACCAAAAAAAAAAAAAAAAAAAAAAAAAAAAAAAAAAAAAACAAAAAAAAAAAAAAAAAAAAAAAAAAAAAAAGAAAAAAAAAAAAAAAAAAAAAAAAAAAAAAAAACACTAACTGTAAACCCACCCCCAACCCTAACCCTAACCCCCAAACCTAACCCCCTAGTAAAATTAACAGTTTATTACAAAATTTGTGGTTCTGTTTTTCTGTGTCACCTAATAATATAGTGCCGATGAGTT
>CM042180.1:17614479-17638274 GCA_023376005.1 Doryteuthis pealeii
TAGACCTGCGCATTTTCTTATTTTTATTGTTTTTAGAACTTCGTTGTGTTCATCTATCTTAAATTGTCCTAGCCTAATATCTAGTTGGATATTAACAATTTTTATTATTATCTGTAATAATATTTTTCTTATCGGTGATTTTAATTATTGCCATATGTTCAGAATACAACGTGTGTCAAAAACTACAAAAGATCTCAATACTTTTTGACACACCTTGTATGTATATATGTATATATATATATATAAGGTGTGTAAAAAAAAGTATTGAGATTTTTTGTACCGTTTTAATATATATATATATATACACACACATTCGCATCTGATGATTTGGGAGAGTTAGACACTTTGTCTAAGCTTCCTTGAAATAGACTATAATGCAAAAATTCTAAGTCTTTTGTTATATTTTTACTTATATATATATATATATATATATATATATATATATATATATTTTTTTTTTTTTTTTCATTGAGGATCATTCCATGTGGAGTTCAACTGTAGTAATACAGATTAACCATAGTGAGAGCTCGATGTGCATAGTACTAGTATGTGGATGGACAGAGCAATATAGTGAATAAATGAGGGAAAAAAATTGAATTTACTTCATCATAATAATTATCTCTCCTAAACTGAAACAAAATTTTAGGGATGTAAACCCCTGAATTCTCAGGAATGTTTTAGTAGTAACCATATTTTCGCTCATGTCTGATAATGCTGCATTAGAGAATTGATTGATTGATTTTAACAGCATGTCAACATTTCATGCCTAAAGGGCCATGTGAATTCAGTAGTGTCAGAGCCATGCCATCAGGAACTTAAGTTCCGAGAAGGGTCACCTAAGGTGGATTGGTTTGTCACCCAGTGGTATTAGGGCCACAACATTACTAGGTATGTCCCAATCCTTACATACCCTACCTATGAACATTAATGGGTATGTCCCAATCCTCATATACCCTACCTATGAACATTAATGGGTATGTCCCAATCCTCATATACCCTACCTATGAACATTACTGGGTATGTCCCAATCATCATATACCCTACCTACGGCATGTCAGCCCTTGTTGGGTTATTTTAAGCCGAAGTTTGTTTCTGTTCATGCTTGGCGTGAATTCAATTTTTTTAATTCAATTTTTTAAACACATTTTCAAGCTCATTTTTCTATTCAACCCATAGATGGGATCCTAATGAGTCAGAGTGGAGCTAGGAGTAACAGTGAGGATGCTGTACTCTATACTCCTCGGAGTTCCGAATTTGGAACTTCACCATTAGATGCAATTTAACATGCACAGGACATGCCATTTATGTAGTAGATATAGTCAACTTATTCAGAGGAATATGAATATCCATAAATGCACACGTTCACGATATAACATGTTTTGACAGGTTACATTTCGGATTGAAAAAGAACTGGGTACTTAGTTCATAAAGAACTATTTGCATGTGTAGATAAAGGGGCTCTGGTGAAAATCCAAAGGGCGTCACCATCATCATCGAGAAGCAACGGCTTTTGGCATACTTGACATTGTGTCTGTAGAAAATCTGTGTCAAACAAGGGCATCTCCTTCCCCTGACCGGGATATGTATGTGGGGTTTGGCGACTATTTGTGAATTTCCTATTCCCTTTTTACTCCTTCCATGAATTCATCACAGCTGAATTTGTTTGATGGAGCTGGCTCAACAGACCCAGGGGAATTCCATCACAGAAACAGAAGAAGAATACCTAAGATGTGTACACTTGGGAAAGGTATGCATCCAACAATCCCTTCTATGAATTGGATGGAGCCGACTCAACCAACCCAGGCAAACAATGTAATCTCCATCCCCTGACCGGGATATGCATGTGGGGTTTGGGGAACGCTTGTGAATTTCCTATTCCCTTGTTACTCCTTCCATGAATTCAGTTGGATGGAGCTGGCTCAATTGACCCAGAAGAACACAGTGTTACATAATTCATGGACAGCTTAATACAGTAGAATACACCAACTGCACCTCTGCAGAGGAATAAGAACCCCCCATCTGTTGATCGTGCAGTCCATGACATGCAACACTCGACATTGGTCTAACATGGACTTGACAGGTGGTCGGATAGACCTCCTCCCCAAAATAACACAAGGGTTGACATGCCATAAAATCTACAAACATAAAATCTATTGCAGAAGTATCAAGTACCAGTCTCAGAGTTGGTGTTGTATTGTCCTCGCCCGGAAGATGGAACTTCCGGCTGAGGGACAAAGAGAAAGATAAAAATATATATTTAAAAAGAAAGAGAAAGCGGAAGAGATGGTTTCCGGTCAAGGAAGCAGGGTGAAGATAAAGAAATATATAACAAAGGTCCGTTATCAGATCAAAAGATAAAAATTCGTAGGCGTGCCGTCAATACAAAAAGCAGAGGGTTAAGCAGTCAGCGGTCAGTAGTGAACAGTCAGGAGGAGATGGCGAACGGAGTGATCGACACTCACGGTCACAGCCAAAGGGCTGTGAATCATCACGTAGCCACCTTCCACCTCACCAACGCATTGTCAACCCTTGGGCAGATTCCCATTTTCAAGCTCGCCACCCACACGCATCACGAGGGAATTAAAGAAATAAAAAGTCAATCTCCTACTACATACAGCATGCCTTGTGATTTCATTAAGCGACCACTACATATATCTACATATAACATATACGATACGTACACCGATTTAACAGCGTGAGTTTGAAGAAGCCGCTATATAACATATATAGATATTAATGCCGCTATGCAACATTGGTTCACAGATTAAACAGAAGATGGCAGGGGTGTTCATGTAGTGATTTTTCAGTGTCAAAAAGTGACATGTTTGCAGTAACCTAACAAAGGTTACTTAATGAGAAATAACTGAACGGAGGTTGGAAATGAAATGGAATCTTTATAACGTTAAGAAAATACAATACTCTCCAGCAGCGTGAAGAATGTAAAACACTATTAGTGGTATAAGACTACTCAGTCAGCATAATACTCCCATATTTATGAAACAAAAAATGGCAAGGGTTTCATGAAGTGATTTTTCAGTGTCAAAAAGTGACATGTGTGCAGTAACCTAACAAAGGTTACTTAATGAGAAATAACCGAACAGGGGTTGGAAATGAAATGGAATCTTTATAACATTAACAAAATACAATACTCTCCAGCAGCATGAAGAATGTGAAACACTATTAGTGGTATAAGCCTACTTAGTCAGTATAATACTCCCATATTTATGATGATTGAGACATACCCATAAATGTTCATAGGTAGGGTAGATGAGGATTGGGACATAGGAATTAATGTTCATAGGTAAGGTATATAAGGATTGGGACATACCCATTAATGTTCATAGGTAAGGGTGTATGATGATTGGGACATACCCATTAATGTTCATAGGTAGGGTAGATGAGGATTGGGACATACCCATTAATGTTCATAGGTAGGGTAGATGATGATTGGTACATACACAGTAATATTCATGGGTAGGGTAGATGATGATTGGGACATACACAGTAATATTCATGGGTAGGGTATATGAGGATTGGGACATACCCATTAATGTTCATAGGTAGGGTAGATGAGGATCGGGACATACCCATTAATGTTCATAGGTAGGGTAGATGAGGATTGGGACATACCCATTAATGTTCATAGGTAGCGTATATGAGGATTGGGACATATCCATTAATGTTCATAGGTAGGGTAGATGAGGATTGGGACATACTCATTAATGTTTTACAGGTAGTGTATATAACAATGTACGATAGCCACTGCCAGCAGTTTATGGTAGGATCACAGTGGTGGGAGAGCTGCTGTGAATGATTGAAAGTAGGCAAAGGGTTAAATTCAAATTTAAACAAAATGTATATTATGTTTTTCTTTTTCATTTCCAGCACAACTTAATGAAATCCGAAAATCAAGCCATGCAAGAATTCTTCTCGACAACTCACACCTTCAAAAAGTCCCCAAACAGTCATTTCTGATTTTTGACATGTTTTTGTAAGTTAAAAACTGTATCATTATTACTAGCATATAATTGGTGAAAGTATTTAAGTTTTAATGCAATAAAATATTATATTAAATTGTTGTATATTGAAGATATTTAAAAGAAGGGAAAATAGAAATAGGGTCTTCCAGTTGGGAGAAGACGAAAAGAGTAACAAAGGACTTTTTCCGGGTAAAGCGAACAAAGAAGGATGGGTAACAATAAGTTCGGAAATAGATTTGTCCGCTGATAAAGATAACAAAGAAAACGCGTAGGCGTTTGATATATATAAAAGGAAGTCAGGGATCCCAGGTCAGTTAGACTGTCAGACAGCGGATGGCGAACAGAGCACAAGGAGCGACTGTAGACACGGTCCATCGCTGCCAGCGGGCAGTGAGGTTCATCCACCCCTCCCACCTCACCAGCGCCAGTCATCTCCCAGCAGTAGAAGTAGTCATTGTCAACCCTTGGGCATTCCTATTGTCACGCTCGCCACCCACCAGCCGAGGGAGAGAAATAAAGTCAACTCCTACTATACCCATGTGTTGTGGTTTCTTAAGTCCGACTAATATATACCTGCAATGAGTACGTAACATTAAGATTTAGAAAGAAGGCGCTACGCAACAAAATTAGAAAGGCCAATGAAACTAAATAAGAATGCAAATAAAAAGATTTGAAACAGAGGGAGGTATTATCTAAAAATAGAACAACTGAAACTTACTCTTCCATCACTCCCGTCTTTCATTGCTAAATTTTCCTAATTCAAGTTAAGATTACATATTTTTACATATTGAAATATTTGCAATAGCTCTTAAGGGATGAGCGCATGGAAGCAATAATGCTAATCTGTATCTATCAAACATAATGAAAAGAGGAAAGAAAGAAAAAAGAGTGAGAGAGAGTTAAGATTATTATTGTTTCGAAAGAGGGGGCCAAAAAAATTCAAAAGTTATATTACTCTAATTATCTCCCAACTGTAAGGAAAACTTCAAATAATCTCAGTCCTCAGCTTTCAATCTTCTCTTTTAAAAGAACACTGTCATCCTCACTCGCTTTGGTTTTGGTCGGGCGGGCGGACGCAGGTTCGATCCCAGCAGGCAAGACAGAGTCTTGCTCTTTTTCGTTCTCCGTCTCAATTATACTTTTTACATATTGAAATATTTAGCAATAGCTCTTAAGTGAAACATATCAAACACAGTAATAATCAAATTATCATACTGTTTTGTTTTGTTTTTCAGAAATCCAATGGTCAATACAGAAGATACTCCAAAAATTGATTTTAGATTCTGGGATGAATAATAAACGTCTAATCAACTGCTCAACGTCTTTTGGTTGAATTTATTTCATTTAAATTTTTTTATTACTTTAATTTATTTGTTTTGTTTTACGGCATATCAAGCTCGGGGGGTCATTTAATCCCAGTATAAGAATTAAATGTGATTTTGGCTATAGTGACCAAAACTGGTTCTTATAATACGTTAGAAGGTTTCTGTGACAGAGAACACGAGGTGAGTGGCCCGTCGTATTCTCGAAGGAAGTGGGCTAGGCTTTGCCTGGCATGTGGAATCGAACCCGCGTCCTTCGGAATGCGAACGGGCGACACATTGGCACCGAATTCACAATACTACTGTCCCGGATGTAAGCGCCAGGTGCCCGGATGATGGCTACGAAGATTCCGGCAGCTAGGATTGGCTCGGGAATCTCGTGCGTGGGTGCAGACACCCGGATGCTGAAGGAAAATCTCGTATAAGTAGAGGTGGGACGACAGCAAGCAGTTGCGATTTTTCAGCTTCTGATGATAATAGAGTTGGTGATTGTACGACGACGGATTTTTTTCTGTGCTGTAGATTTTGTGACGGCGACGACATTGTTGACCCCCCCTTCTCTTCAACAAGTCGAATTTATTTTCCCCCTCTATTTTCTTTCTTTTTCGTACCAGAGTTTCAGAGAAACCTTCTGATATAATGAATATGTAAATACCTTGGTACCCCCTTACTATAATCTGATTGGACAGTGTCATGTACAAATAGTCGACACTGTGTTGGTTCTCCACCTTATGCCTTACAAGCTAACTTACTCGCTAGACGACACCACGACTGCTCGGAGACGGATTACTATTCAATGTACCCAGTACTACTGCGATAATATACCAACTACCAACTTCAAGAATATATCCCTTAACCCGGATATATCACCTTCCAACATAGTTGAATATATACATAATAAAATCCAACAAAGAGTTACAATATAACAACAATACAGACTTTATTGTCTGAGCACATGGAACATGACATATATAACAAGATACAGACAGTTGGGATGAAAGTCTTTGGGGAGTAAGAAAGAGTTCTTAATGAATATAAGGGTCACTTACTGTGCATGATCCATGTGGTAGGGCCTATAAAGCACTATGTACACACATAGGTACAAGCCTATAGTTGGGGGGCAAGGCCCCCCCCACCTTAATGGACAGAGACACCACTCATCTAGTGCATCTTTGTGGATGTCAGACCAGAAAAAGGCCAAGAGCCTCCTGGGCTAAGGTAGTAGTTTCACCTAGTGGCAAATTCTCGCAAGGGAAGATAACTCTTTTCGACCCAAGTCCATCTTGGCAAGGCCAGACAATCACTACACCGGCAAAGTTTTGACAGATCTTTAGCGATAGTTTTGTAGAATTTTTTTAAAAACTCAATTTTATTTTATAAACTATTTTTTTCTATTTAACCCATAGATGGGACCCTAACAGGTACTACCACTCTGGATCGGGATGGATCTGGGATCAATGGTGATGAAGGGTCCTCCACATTCCCCAGAGTTCCAGAACTGGAACTTGACCATCAGATAGTTTAATGTCATACCTTCAGCTACTGCCTTCTAGCACATAATAAAAAGGGGTTGGGGCTTGCCATAATGATAATTGGGTTGGGACAATTATATTTTATCATTTAATAATCATCAATATATTGTTTGCATTTTCAATAGAGCCAATACCCTTGGGAAAGGTATGAATCCAATTGTTTCATAATGAATGGGGTAGCCTATTCATTTCGTAATGTAGTGTAAGAAAATTAGAATTCATAAAGTACATAGATACATAAGATACAAATAAGATATAAGAGTAGTGATAAAAGGACACATTCATGAATAGTAAATACAAGATACATTATTTAGGTATAAACGAGATACCCAAATGTACATAAAATATAAATGTTACAGACATGGAACTAAAGGATAGTCCATGCTGTATAAAAGGGGGGTAGACATAAGTCTAACCCAAGTGCTCGTTCAGAGGCAGTAAAGAAAGAGAGAGGGAAGCATTTGAATCAGCCGCTTATATACCAGAGGTCTCCTAGTGGCCACACACGGCAACACAGCGGGAAGATAACTCTTCCAGGCAAAGGGAAGATAATCCCCTACAAGGGTATATAACAGTGCTGTGATACAGTAGTACTGGTACAGCCACAGCTTGGAAGAATTCCCATTTTATTTTATGAGAGATCAGATTTCCATATGATCGATAAACTCTTAATAGCAGTCAATGTGTTATATAATTCATGGGTAGTCTATGAATTGTGTAAGTAGTGTAGTTAGAAAATTTGAATTGAAGTTCAGAAGATTCAAATAATGGGGGTTAAGTGGAAAATTACTGTCAGCTGTTATAGTTATGATTAGCATGTGGTAACCTCTACTTGACCCCTCAAAACACACAATAGAAGTGTTGGGATTGTCTGCCCTTTGCCTGGAAGAGTTATCTTCCCGCTGGGTTTCCGTTTCCGACCACCAGGGGTCTGTAGTATTTAAGCACCTGATTCAAACTCTCATCCTCTTTTCTCCTTCTCAGACTGGACGACATAGGTTAGACATTTGTGTCTACACCTCACCCTTGTGGGGGTCTCTATCCCCCACGCACGGACTAAGTCAGTAAGTGACTTCAATCTTATGGACTATCCATAACTCCTTCTATATTTTATATGTACATTTAGGTATCTCTTTTATACCTAAATATTGTATTTCCATTCATGAATGTGTCCTTTTATTATATCTTGTTTCCTTGTATGTGTATTTCATGTTATATGTTATTCCATGTGCCTGTAATAAAGTCCATCTTGTTATGTGTTTAACACCCTTGTCGGAGTTTGTTCATTTCAACAAGTTATAACATTATTATAACCTTGAACCTTACAAGTGGTGACCCCGACGTGATCTTACAGAAGGTATGAGACAGAAATCAGTTTTTTAGTTAAGCAAGTTGCCGCCCAACAGTCAGTGGGAGTGGGACAAAGGTTGGCTTCCAAGATGCGGCTTCTCATGTTAACACTCTGTCAGAGTTTGTTCGTTTCAACAAGTTATAACATTATTATAACCTTGAACCTTACAAGTGGTGACCCCACGTGATCTTACAGAAGGTATGAGACAGAAATCAGTTTTTTTAGTTAAGCAAGTTGCGGCCAACAGTCAGTGGGAGTGGGACAAAGGTTGACTCTCAAGATGCCGGCTTCTCATCCGCGCAGTTTCAAGAACCCTTTGGTTTGGGGTTGTTTTTGATAAAGAATATAAAAAACAAGTCTTTGTTAATCAATCAACAAGAAATGAGAAAAGCCTATCAGCCCGAACAAAGAAGTAGAATCAGCCCAAAGGAAGATGGCGGCCGACGAAGTAGTAAAGTAGAGAAAAGTAGAAGAACCAATCCATCATCCCCTCATCTCCTACTCTGTCTGTCTGTCTGTCTGTCTCTCTCTTGCCATTTATTAAGAGATATTTCGTGACTCTTGAAATTTCCCAGTGGTAAGTAAGTAATTTCGGATGAAAGAAGACAAGAACAACAGTTGAAATAAAACAACACAACAATCATTTGTACAGGAACAATATAAGAAAACTTAGGATTATCAAAAGATATATGTACATTGCATTATACTAGCAAATATATGCACCCTCCGGGTGCAAGTATTTAAGTTTTAATATAATAAAATATTGTATTAAATTAGAAAGGCTAATGAAACTAAATAAGAATGCAGATAAAAAGATTTGAAACAGAGGGAGTAGAATAAAAGATGGAACAACTGAAACTTACTCTTCCATCACTCTTGTCTTTCATTTGTTGTTTTTTCTAATTTAAGTATTTAGTTAAAAGAGGAAGTAAAGAATAAAATGACAGTTATTTTATCTTGTTAATGGATTTCATTTAAGATTCATTGAAGAGATTTTTGCTATATTCATTAAAATAAAACCAAACAGTTAGAAATCAATAATACTAAGCACATATTTATTAAATTCGATTTTTCAATATTAATATGCAAATTAGCCTTCCCGTTCACACTGTAAACCGCTATTTTTTGTATATATAAATACAATTGCATGTTATTTGTATGTAGATATGGACAACACTAATAAAAAGGTGAAGCAATTTTATTAATAATTGAGGTTTAAATATAAATAAAATCATGAAAAATGTGATGTAAATAACGAAGGGAATTGTGACTTGAGTAGTAATATAGTTTCGGTTACAGACAGAAAAACACACAATCTCCATTATAATAAGATAAGCATACAAATATCCCAAAAAGTCTCAGTTGGTTAAGAAATATATGAAAATACTTGTTTGATAGATGATTTTTGATATTTACAAAGCTTATGACAAGGTATTGGTAACACCTGATTTCAAATTAGTTTAAGAAATTGACATCTTCAGGATAGATAATTTAATTAAAAAAGACATTGAAATCATTACATTTTCTTTTAGTACAAGTAATGTTTAATAAAAGTAAATAAATGTTTAATAAAAGTAAATAAATGTTTAATAAAAGTAAATAACAGTTGAAAATGAAGAAACATATATTCAAAAGGTACAAAGGAGTTGCAAATTTGTGGCATTTGCTTGCCAGACTTATCTTGCTAAGGGTGAGGTAAAGGTAAAGGTGAGTACTGGAATATTATTATATAACTCGCTGGTTGACAAGGTGAAGGGCGCAGGATGAAACCACTCGCTGGTTGACAAGGTGAAGGGCGCAGGATGAAACCACTCGCTGTTTAACAAGGTAAAGGAGGCACCTGAAAAACGTGTCTCGCCTGTTGAATGCTCATATGATAAGTGACTTTCGTCGAGGGGTTTAATTTAAGCGCCAATATCGTATATTGACGATTCGCCCTCTGGTGCCAACACACTCACACACACACACACATATATATATATATATATATATCGGATGATATTAGACTCATCCGATAATATATATAATTATATATATAACAATTTGAAGATAATCTAACGCTAAAGATAACAACATATCCAATTCTTTCCAATACAAATGTATCTAGCCTTATTTCACAAATAATAATAATAATAATAATAATAATAATAGAAGAAGAAGAAGAAGAGAAGAAGAAGAATGTTTTCTTTTCCACGGTTTTTACTTACTGCCATTATTATTATCTTTATTAGATGACTAACATGATTTACCCGCTAACACCACCAAACGTATACATGCACGCACACACATGAATACGCATCGAAATATAAGCATATGATTACCAAAGAATAGGAAAAACCCGGACATATTGACACACGCACATTAATCTCACGAGAAGATATTTTTGCCGGATGTACACTGAACCTCACGCATGCGCACATATTTTGATTCAAACATATTTGATTCAACTATAAATTTTTCCAATATTATATAACCCGAGATGAACGGCTATATTAAGTGCTTTTCCTATCCATATGTTGACATCACTTTCTGTAGATGAGATATTGCTACCTAGGTACTGACTTACTAATTTCAGTGAGAGTCCCGTGGCATAGTAGGTAACACATACTGGACTGCGATATTGTAGTGCAAGTTCAAACTTGAAATTATGCTATTACATTATTTCAGACTAATACCCTTTGGAAAGGTATGAACGCCTCATCCCCCTAACTATGGGGTTAAATAGTACTGTAAGATTCAAAGGTTATGCAAAGTCATAACTCGTTGCAACGCAAACAAACTCCGACAAAGGTTGAGGGACAAAACATTTACTAGGTATACAGCACATGGATATGACGAGATACATAAAGTACATAGATACATATACAAGGGTAGAGATAATGACACATTCATGAATGGTAAAAATACAAGATATTTAGGTATCAAAGAGATACCTAAATGTACATAAAAATGTAGTTACGGATACATGACTAAAGGATAGTCATATATCGTACAAGAGACCTACTAGCAGTGAGTGGCCAGTGTTAAGGGCCGAAGCCCCAACGAGAAAGGGTAGACTGTGTCTAAACCCATGTGTGGTCTCGTAGTGAGGAAAGAGAAGAAAGAGAAATTCAAAACAGCCGCTTAAATACACGAGACCCCTAGCGGGAACCAGCGACATTAAAACGGGCAGACAACTCCCCAGGCAAATAAGAAATAAACCCCCCACAGTACCATTAATGTTCTTCTACAAGGCTTACTTTGGCATTAAATAATACATAAATGCTAATATTGGTTGTGTGGTGAGAGGGGACTTGAAAAAAATATTTACATGAGGGACAAGGTGCTGCCTGGCGAGGCGGGGGGGGGCTTCCTGGAACTGAACTGATTTGTTCTACCTTGCTCAACACAGGAATGTGCCAAAAACAATAATAAGTGATATCTTTATTCACGTTCGCTCCAATCATTATTTTTTTTCAAGGGAGATAATTATTAAATGTTAATAATAAGTTGCTTCCTCTTTTTTTTTTCTTTCTTTCTTTTATTATTCATAATATAAATAAGGTAATAGCTCGAAATTGATATTAATGTTCGTCCAAGCAGCCATTAATTAAATATCTATATAAATATATAACTTTAACTTACCGTTTTTATTTACTAAACTTTGGCTTAGTCTTTCCCACACACCAGTCACTTAAATGGTCACCCATCCAAGTATTGATCAAAAATAATGGCTGCTGCTTAACTTCAATGATCTAAGGGAGCACGTGACAAACGTCGCATTAACTTACTTACGTCAAAATTCTATTTTTGTAACTGATTTTAAAATGTCATTTTTTCTTAAATAAACATTTAAAATCAAAAGAAACCTCGTGCATGATTTTTTTTAATAAAATAATTGCCTTTTAAAAAATTGAAAATACATTTATTAAAATAATTGATTGATATTTAATTCAATAATATTCATTAATATATCAATAATACTTAATTATTATTAAAAAATATTTAATGAATTCAATTTAAAAAATATTTAAAAAAAAAAATTCACTGCGTAATCGAAAAAAAAAGAAAGATAAATCAAAATAAATAAATACTTCCAAACGGGTTCGAACCTAGTTAACAACTTTTTATTTATTTATTTATTTATTTATTTTTTTAGCTATGAATGAATTTTTTTTTTTTAAGTCAAACACTGGAATAAAAATACAGATGATTTTTTTTCCAGGGAAAAACACGCATTTAAAATTATTTTTTTATTATGTAACAATGAAAAAAAGTAATGCAAGATTTGTTTTCCAGTCAAATAAATATTCCCCCCCCCCTCTCAACTACCAAGAAGTTTTAACGTTTTTGGCATTTCGAATTTTAACCAATCAGAATCAAGCTCATCGCGTGCTGCGCAGCACTTTGGCGGTAAAAATGGATGCTTTGTAAACTAGTTATGTTGCTGTGTTAGTAACTGTTTTTCTATTTCCGTGGGTTTTTTTCACTTCTACTGGAGACTTTCTGTTCAAAATTGAGGTATGTTTTTAATTTTTATTTCCCTCGGGAACAAATCGGTGAATTCTGATCTTTGATTTAATTAAAAGTTTGGGGTTAATTTCATTATTTTGAGGGACAGGGTAGACCTGGTCTTTGATTTTAGATTGAAAAAAAAATATCAAACGCTAATTGAACCGACCAAAAAAAATATTGTTTATTTTTTAATTTAATGTCTGTTGTTTCTTTTCTAAGTTTATTATTTGTTTTAGTTTATTTTAATAAATAAATGATTGTTATTATTATAAGATATGATTATAAAAAAGTGTGTTTGTCTTTTTTTTTAATCCACGTTCTTATTTATGTTAAAGTTTTGCTTGTAATTTAAAAAAAAAAAAATGTTACTTCTTTCTCTAACTTAAAAATTGTTGTTACGATTTTCTAACAAATTTTGTAAATTTTTACAGTTAAATATTTGAAAATAAAAACTTTAATGTTTTTAAATTATTATTTTTAAATAGATCCACATTGCTCAGCGATTTTTTAAATTTTTATAGCTTTATTTTAAATCTTATTTAGATAAACTAGAATTTAATCAAATTGTGATAATAATTCTATTTTTTTCTGTTATTTTTTATTAAATATATTAAGTTGGTTTTTAAATAAATTACTATTTTTTTCTGTCTGTACATAATTTAAGGTTTCTCTTATTCATTACTTTTATTTTATTTATTTATTATTTTTAAAATTAATTTTAATTTTTCCTATAGATTTGAAAAGATTAAAAATATCTTGAATTAAATATGATCCAAATTTACTGTTATTTAACAATTTATTTACACCTTTTACAGTTTTTATTTACACTTTTTTTTTTAATCAAGAAAAAATTGTCAGTAATCGACACACATGGGTGTTGAATTTGTTGATTGGTAAACTAACCAGAATAATAAATAAAAATATAGTCATAATAAACACTAGTAAATGTTATTTCATTATTATTATTACTACTACTAATAATAATACCACTAATTTGTTTCTTAAAAGAAAAAGAAAATTCAAGAAAGTTCGAATTTTTTTTCAAAAGAAAAGTTGGTATATTATATGTGTGTGTATAATATATATGTGTGTGTGTGTGTGTGTGTAAGATAATCCAATTGACTGGTAAGTAAGAGATGGGATCATCAAAATCTCACTGTACATCCAATACTGTATGCTCTTGTAGGTGCAAACATATATACTCATACAAGGGTTTTTATAAATCCCTAAAAAGAGCTCAATGTATAATAATCAATAAATTAATTATATACACAGTAATATTTAACTTTCAAAGAAAGAAAAACTTAAACTGTCATCCTGTTATAATTTTATTTCGACCAGAAACTCAAAATGAGTCTAGCTTCTCCAGACAGATTTTACAAATATCATTCATATATATATATATATATATATATATATATTATGTGATTGTGTGTGTAGAAAAAAAAACATTACTGCAAAAAAGATGAATTCATTCTTGATGGTGTAGTCGATTTCATCATCCAGAGCAGTTCATCTTTTTTTGGAATACTTTGTTTTTATTTTCTACATATTGTCAGATTTATTTTCATATTTCACTCGCAAACACATATATATATATTTCAAAACATGTTTTTGTTTTTTATTTTAAGATCTTTTTTTTTTTTAATATATACTACAGCCTTAAAATATCCGATCTAGTATTTAATAAATAAATAAATATTCATTTTTAAAAATTTGGTCAAAATGAAAATTTTGTGAGCAACTATGTTAAAATATTTATTGTAGAGACCAATTTGGAAAAATGGATAATGCTACCATTTCTCCATAGTAAAATGTTTTGTAGGTTATTACTGCTCTAGTGAGATTGATCCTCACTTGGTGTCATCTACTTGTGGTCTTGTGCAATACAAAGCTTATGAAATATATTAGAAAGACTAACAAAATTAAATAAGAACACCTATAAAAAGATTACATTTATTTTAATTATATTTTAAGTCATTTCTATATAAAATCATTCATAGGATTGATTTTAATACATTAGAGAATTTATTAAACTTGGTTTTGTTAAAACCAGTATGCAAATCATTAGGTTCCTTATTTATGGAGCTATAGTTTGTTTTGCAGTTCATTATGATTGAAGTGAAGTAGGTTCTCACTGGGTGCCCAACATTTTGTCCTCGTACTAGACTAAGCTTAGGACCTTATCATGGAGCAGTGGTTAGTAAGTTTGTTGGTTGGAAGATAATAGTTAGTCATGGGAAATGGACTTGTTGACCCAAGTTCAAATCCTGGACAAAGCTACAGTTCACATAGCACTAATACCCTTGGGAAAGGTATGAATCCAACTACTTTCCCTCCAGCAATGGGTAAACAGTAGGATAGTCTAGAAGGAAAACTCTGAATTCAAACCTGTTAAACTCTGCTTGGGGTGGTCACTACTAGAATAGGCCCAGTCCTAATTAGTGATCTATTTCACTAATTAAAAAGAATATTAAGAATTTAAAAAAATAGTATTACTACTATAACAGGTTTGATTCTCACTGGTCGCTCAACATCTTTCTTTTTATTAGTGAATTTGATTTTCTTTGTTATGTTGTTTTGTGTCATACTCTACAAAGTTTGATGAAATAATTAGGTTATCTTAGAGCAAGAGCAGTGGTTATTAAGTTTTTTTTGTTTGTTTTTTTTTGTGCAAACTTATTATTGGGCCTCTTACATGTGTGGCCTTAAGCCAGACTTTATATTAGCCATAGATAATTAGGCCCCTAACGATTTTATACTTAAAACTAACCAAAATAACATTTTTTAGATAAGTAAATTTACTAATTTACTGCTACACCTTTATATTTACTGCTACAGATTTTCAATGTTATAGAGGTTGGTCTTAGATAATACCTAATTATATCTGTTTTGAATGTATAATGTTCCACTAAAAATAATAAAATCCTGGTTCATTTGATTTAACTCTTAACATCCTGTTGAGATTTTTTAAGTCCAGTGTCCCATTCCTATAAGGATGTATCAAAAATGTCTAAAAATGGCCTTTGCATTCAAATTTACCTGTTATTTCTCTTAAAATAAAGACTTCTAAATATGTTTAATATTATATTTAAACAAAGGCTATCATTTGGGGTAGATTAGGAAAATGAAGGTGACTTCTGGCCGGGTGGAATGAGGTGGTATAGGATGTTAAGAGTTAAAAGAAAATTAATTCAGAAAAGAATTGTTATTCATGGCCACAAGGTTCCGGGTTCGATACCGGCCCTCACCAACTCAGCATATGAGTAGCACATGGACCTGTGCGGTAAAGTGGGGAGCTGATGGTAGGTGTAGCGCTCCACCTCATGCAAAAAAAAATCTCCTTTTTCTAGCACTAGTAAAAAGGGGATAGACTCCCTTGCTGTCTGGCTGATATTTATGGCTTATACTATCTCATTTTAACACCTTGCCATGGAGCAGTGGTTAAGCTTGTATTGTTATAAGTTGTTAATGTAGTGAGTTCAGTCCTCACTGGGTGCTTGTGCCAGACTAAACAAAGGTTAGTAGTATGTGTCATTGGTACTTTTACTAAATAAGCTTTTTTTCTTCCTTTTTTTTATTTTTAGGTCATTACTACTCTAGTGTAGTTTTTCTTTCATAAAAATACCCCGACCTTTTGAACTTTGAACCTTACTCTGTAAAGCAAGAATTCAAGAAATTTAGCATATATTGACCTGATCGAGATCTCCTCCAGACAAAAATTCAATTTTTAATTGTATAAACTAGCAAGAATCCCCGCCCTCCGCTGGCCTTAAGTATTTAAGTTTTAATGTAATGAAATATATCAAATTAGAAAGACTAACAAAATTAGATAAGAACTTATAAAAAGATTACATTTATTTTAATTATATTTTAATTGGTTTCTATATAATATCATTCATAGGATTGATTTTAATACATTAGAGAATAAAACAATAATATTAGAGATCAATAACAACAAATAATTATTTATTAAACCCGGTTTTGTTAAAACTAGTATGCAAATTAACTACACTATATATTATGTGAACCTTCATTTCTTAGTGATATATAGTTATTTACTAAGCTTATCTTTGATGTGGCACAAGGCCAGAAGCATGGGGTGCCCATTGAGAATCGAACTCACTAACCATGTTTGTGAATCTAACTTGCTAACCATTACATCACGTGAGGTGTCTTAGTGATATATAAGACACATTGCATGATTTTAAACGCCCTAATAAAATGAGCTGTTTTGAGGCAAATCTAACTCAGATTTTCATAGACACATTAACAGATAAGATTTATTCTATGTATTAATTAAGGATTTTTAAAAAATACTCATTGATAAAATTATGCAATTCCTGGAGGTATTGTGACGTAAACAGTGGGATAGTTACAGTCAGACACCAAATCTCCATTATAATTAGATTGTTTGTCTTAACTAAGCAATTTTGTTTTGCTATCCTCTATAGATGCTGAAGCTCCATTATAATAAGATAATCAAACTTGATATAACATTTCTTTTAACTTTTTAAAACAAGTCATAAACTGAACTTTTGAGTTCACTTGTTAGTAAAGAGTTTTGACTCTTTTCCTTTCTTTTTATTTATTTTTTTATTTTCCGTTCAAAATGACAATAAACAGAAAATATTTTTGCTTTCAGCAAAAAAAATGTAAAGAATCTAAATAATTTTGAACCGGATTCAAATTGAATGGATTTTGTTTGTAGTAGTAGTAGTAGTAGTAGTAGTAGTTGTGGGTGATCTCGTCCAAAGGTCAGTACCCAGATCTGGGTGCTGGCCTGAACAATAGGGTAGGTAGATTTTAGAACTGTAATGTCTCCCATGTGGTGAAAGTTGCAAATATTATTATAATGGAGATTGTGTTGTCTGTAACCAAAACTATATCACTACCCAAGTCACAGTTCTCTTAGTTATTTACATCACATTCTCTATGATTTTATTTTTATTGAAACCTCAATTATTAACCGCCCTGTCGGCTGGCGGCATTAGAATGCACCTCTGCAGAGGGGTAAAACTCCCCCAATGGGGTACACCTGTTGGCCGTAGGTGGCAACCCGTGATGCTTAAAGATAGAACCCAGGTGGATGAGCAGTTCATGACTTGCAATACTCCACTTTGGCCCTATCTTGGGCTAGACGGGCGGTCGGAGAGGCCCCCTCCGATCAATCGGCTGGTCACGTCAAGCCCTAGCACCTATATGATTTTCCCAACCCCTTTTTATCATATGGGTGCTAGAAGGTGGTGACTGAGGGTCTACATGTCCTGGAAATGACGTTAAACTTTATCTGATGGTGAGGTTCCAGTTTTGGAGAATGTGGAGCACCCCTTCATCACCGTTGCTCTCTGGTCCACTCTGATCTGGGGTGGTAGTACCTGTTAGGGTCCCATCTATGGGTTAAATAGAAAAACATGAGTTGATAAACAAAATTGTAATATCCATTAAGAATTGATTTATTTCAAAACTTTATCGGCATTAAATTAAATTAAATTAAATTAAACTGAGGTTGATATGCCGTAAAACAAAACAAACCAAATCAATTATTAATAAAACTGTTTCACATTATCAATACTGTTGACAATATCTACATACTAATAACATGCAATTGTATTTATATATTTATACAGTGTGAATGGGAAGGCTAATTTGCATATTAATATTAAAAATTTGATTTTAATAAATATGTGCTTAGTATTATTGATTTCTAATTGTTTGGTTTTATATTAATGAATATGAGCAAAAATCTCGGGGATAAATCTTAAAAGAAATCGATTAACAAGAAGAAATAAATGTAATTTTATTCTTTACTTCCTATTTTAACTAAATAGTTAAATTAGGAAAATTTAGCAATGAAAGACGGGAGTTAAGGAAGAGTAAGTTTAAGTTATATTTTTTTTATTATACTTCTCTAGGAACCACAAGATTCCGAATTCGATACCGCCCCTCGCCAACTCCGCGTTTGAGTAACACAGGGATCTGTGCGGTAGAGTAAGGAGCTGATGGTTGGTGTGGCACTCCATCTCAGATGTTAAAATAATCTCCTTGGTCTAGCGCTAGTAAAAAAGGGGATAGATTCCCTCACTGTCTGGCTGATACTGACATTAGGCCACCCCAACGACTAGTTGTTCATAGATAAAAAAAAAAAAAATAATAATAATTCTGCAATTTATTAAGAAACTTTAGTTGGGACCCATCAAATTTCCCGAGGACTCCTTCAAATCAAGGCAGTGCATCCCAGGACGTACTTAATCAAAAAGCTATCAGAATCACTGTATTAATTTTAATTAGTATTTTCTTTCATCATACATTTTAGTTGCTTTTTAATGACACTCAAATCATCAGTCTACAATCTACAACAGAAAGGAAGTGAATCTGCATTACCCTTATTCAGGGAGTGCTTACTTTGGTTAGATGTGTGGACCAGCCGATCAATCGGCTGGTCACGCCAAGCCCTAGCACCTATATGATTGTCCCAACCATATTGCCTTTATGGCAAGCCCCAACCCTTTTTATTGTAAAAGGCGGTTGCTGAGGGTCTTATTGTCCTGGGTATGACATTAAACTCTGATGGTGAAGTTCCAATTCTGGAGTTGATCACCATTACTCCCAGGTCGACTCTGACCCAATTAGAGTCCCATCTATGAGTTAAATAGAGAAAAAAATGAGATTAAAAAAGTGTTTTAAAAAAAATTGACTGCCCATCAAATGAGCAGTTCATGACTTGCAATACTTAAGATTAGAACAAAACGTCTTTGGCATAAAGGTGCAAAAACACCAGATATTGACTTAGTCATTATCATCAAAAATTCATATTTTTGGCAAAGGTCATGATTTTAGAACTCTTCAGCTTTGAGAAATGAGATTCATCATCATCATGTTGCGCATGCAGCATGGGTATCCATGACAATCTCTCGCTAACCTTCCCTATTATTCATTGCACCTGGGAGCTCCTCTGCAGAGCAGCCAGCATCTTCGCATAGTCAATGTAAGTCCTTGCTGGGCGCCCCACACTTGCATGTCCATGTGTTGTCTTCTACAGGAGAACGTCGCTTATGAGTTCATCCTTGCTTTTCCAGCAGTGTCCTGCATGCCTTGTCCGTCTCACTCGGATAGTTTGTGAGATGGGGGGCAGGTGACCGTACAGCTGTTTCGTTGTGGGGTACTGTTTCCACGACTTGTTCAAGACTGCACGCAGCATTCTTGTGCAGCTCCCATCTAGCTTATTCTCAAGACGCTTCGTTAAGGTCCAGGTGGTGCAGCCATATAGCAGCACCGACACAACCACAGCCTGGAAGAACTGTCGCTTCAGCTTGTCAGGGAGATCGGAGCTCCATATGACTGATAATCTATTTGTGGCCGACCATGCTTTTGCTAATGCAATTCAATTCATATCATGAAGATCAGTAAGTGTAATAAATTTGAAAAAAAAAATGTTGATTTGACACGAAATCCCTCAATAGCAGATTTCTGTTTATTTAGCAATCTGCTCTCAAACATTTTCTATGATTTTCTATTTGAGTTAGTTGTCTGTCATCTTAGGTACACCTTCCCCATGCCAATAAGAGTTGTCAAATTTACCCCTTCTCATGTTATGAAACAAAACAAAAATTCCTCGTGTTCCGTGTGCAAGTTCATTTTCTATAATCCCAGTCACCCCTCTTTTAACTGGTCTTTGAAATGATCCAATATAGATTTCACTAATGTTCTTCTTAATGTTTTTTAAATGCACTAGCAAAAATATGTGCCCTCTAGGCACCAGTATTTAAGTTTTAATATAATTAAATGTTATATGGAATTAGAAAGATTAATGAAATTAAATAAGAACACAAAAAAGATTATGCTTATTTTTACTTTATTCTAATTGATTTCAATATAAAATTATACATATTATTGCTTTTAATACGTTTGAGAATAAAACAATGATATTAGAAATCAATAACACCAAGTAATTATTTATTAAACACAGTTTTGTTAAAACCGGTATGCAAATTATTCGCACCATATACTATGTAAACATTTATTTCTTAATGATATATAACACATATCGCAGGATTTTAAATACATTAATAATATGGGCCTTTTGGGGCCTGTGTTTGTTAATGTAAATTAACAGCGTTGATCCCAGGGGGCTATTCCCCCAGGAAACACCTGCCCCCTTGATTTAAAGGGGCACGGCTGGGTTTATTGCCCAGCGCCTGAGGCGCCCCCCTTGAGGGGGAATGTCGACGGGATCAACGGATTTTTGGTGCCTACTAGCCATGAGCTTCGGCTTGTGGGTGGTCCCACATTAATGATAATACATGGTAAATATACACTCACAAGGAACATTTTATAAAACTTTGAATAAAAAACAAAATGTGGGCCCACATAAAAATGTCCTTGTGTCACACCCTCATAAGTGGGATGAGAGGCAAATACCTTAATAATATGGACCTTTTGGGGGACCTGTGTCTGTTAATGATATTAATGGTGTGATCCCAGGTTGCCATCCCCCCAGGCAACACCTGCCCCCTTGATTTAAAGAGGCAAGGCTGGGTTTATTGCCCAGTGCCTGAGGGGGAATACAGTGGGGATCCATGCATTTTTTTTTGTGCCTGAGATTCCATGAGCTTTGGTTTGTGAGTGACCCCATATTAGGACCTTGTATCTGACCCGCATAAGTGGAGTGCATGGTAAATACCACATTATTAACATGGGTTGTTTTGAAGCAAATCTAACTCAAAATTTCATAGACATCGTTAATAAATAAGATACAAATTAGATTAAATAATGATTGATTTAATAACCATTGAGAATTATAATGTAAATAACTATGGGAATTATGATGTTTGTGGTGACATAGTTTCAGTTTACAGACGGACACACAATCTCCATTATAATAAGATATAAAATTGGATTACTTTTACTAAATATTAAAGTATATTCTAATCTTATGGTCAGAGGTGAGGGTACAAATTACAAAGTTTTAGGAAATTAATTGGCCCCAAAAATTGTTCTGTTTCATATACTGTAGAAAATTAATTTGCGGACCACATATTTGTTATATAGCCATTCATTCGGGTATATATATGGCGAGAGGGGGAGAGAGAGACAGAGTGAGGGGATGATGATTGGTTCTTTTAACTTTCTCTGCTTTTCTACTTTGTCGGCCCATTTTTCCTTTGGGCTGATTTCTCGGGGCTGATTCTACTTCTTTGTTCAGGCTGATTCTTCTTTCCGAGCTGGGCAGTCTGTGCATGACTTTGTTGTTTTTTGTTTTTTTTAATAAAAAGTAAAAAGTAAAGTCGGAGTGGCCTAAAGTCGTGTATCAGTAAGGGAGTCTATCCCCTTTTCTCTAGCGCTAGACCAAGGAGATTATTTTAGCGTCTGAGGTGACACACCACACCTGCCATCAGCTCCTCACTTTACCGCACAGTTCCGTGCTACTCATACGCTGAGTTGGCGAGGGTTATGAACCAGGAACCCTATGATTCCTTGCTGAACACTCTACCGACTGAGCTAAACTGGCCTTTTATAAACGGGGATGTTATAGCCTTTATTAAAAACAACCCAGCCAAAAAGATTTCTAACCATGTTGATGAGAAGCGGTATCTTGAGTGAGGGACACCTGTGTCAGCTCCTGCTGACTGGTTGGCAGGCATCTAACTGAAAAACTGATTTCTGTCACACACTTCTATTGATGCGTTCGGAAGGGTCAAGTAGAGGTCACCATCTGCCAGTCATAATGGTCCACTAACTTTCCAAGCAACTCCAATTTGAATTTCATAACTTCAATTCAAATTCTAATCTCACAATACCATCAGGAAATGCGTAAGTTATCGATAAGTATTTAATTTATAGTCAATCATTAAATAAATTTTATTTATTAACAATGTCTCTATGAAAATCTTAGATTTACCTCAAAACAGCCCATGTTATTAGTGCATTTAAAATCCTGCAATGTGTCTTAGATCTCACAAGAAGTAAAGGTTTCCATAATATATGGTGTGGTTAATTTACATACTAGTTTTAACAAATAATTATTGGTTTATTGATCTCTATAGTACCACGATTGTTTCTCTTTAAGGGATTGGCATTAGATAACCCACGAAGAGTTTGATGTGTCATTAAGCAAGATAAACTAAATCAAACCAAACCAAATATAAATTCCACCATAACGCGATATTTTTCTTATTATAACACTGCTTTTGAAATGTAGAACTTATAGAATAAAGCAATTTCAGATCCAAGTAGCGTAAATCATTTTGGAGGACGTGCAATACACGCTGAGGATATTTTTGTTAATCATTTCAAATTCACGATATAACTATGGAATTCTAATTAGAATATTCACTCGTTCCTAAGTAGAGCTTAAATATCAGGAAACGTAGTTACAATGGAAACCCATCGTCTTAACGTGTTTCTAGTTTATATATTTTAAAAACAAATTCCAATTTGGAGATCGAAATCCCTCTAAAATATAAATATCCCTGTTTACAATGTCATCTGTCAAACGGTTACCACATTACATATGTCTCTCATGTGCTAAGGTTTATAAAGCTATCCACTAGACTCCTTACATATAAAATAAAGACTTACGTTCTGAGCAAAAGTCATAAACTACAAACGGTTTCTTTTCGTGATTATAAATATAAGTTGTCCGCGCTGTTGTATATTCCGTTGAATACCGAATGAACAAAAGAGGTGGAATGGGGGTAAATCTCTTTCTACCGTCCTCTCTCTCTTCTCTCTTGCACACACACACACACACACACACACACAACACACACATATATATATATATATATATTAACGGATATACATATATTACAGAGCTTAATACGTATCTCGAAGGCATCGTTGAAGCGGTGATGATTTAATGGTCTTTACTGTTATTGACATGACAGGAAATTACTTCAAATTGTTAGAACATTTTAATTAACGTCTTCTAATTTGACAATGATTGCGAAACTTTTCATCTCTTCTCCTGTGGACAAATGGTGAGATTTCTAACATTACTTCTCTAAGTATTTTAACAAAAAAAAAAAAAAAAAAAAAAAAAAGAAGTAACCCTACCCCCAATTTGTTTTAATTGGTTGGTTTTGAGAGACGAGAACCAGGGTTCATTATTAGC